>JAWZYV010012864.1:55000-655000 GCA_038373885.1 Cheiracanthium punctorium
AATGATATAAATTCATAATTCATGCAGATAGATTCAATAAAATATTATAATAAGAGATGGCTGTATATTTAATTTTCATAGCTAATTTTTAAATAAAATAAGTACTTTGTTTATTTACTTGAGATAAACATGCTTACATTAAGGAAATTACAATAAATTAATAAAATTCTCATAAAAATGTCTTTTTCAGCATATTACATTCTTGTGTGTTTTAGAATGACAGTTTGGTCATTTGTTTTCAAAGTAAAAGAAATGGAGTTTCATATTTTGATTGCTACAGTTGTTTAGGACAAATTAAAAAAAAATATCCATATTTGAAAGTTTAATGAGGTCCATGAAATGTTTATCTTACAAGAGATAATTTTCTAAACAAGTCATTACATTTCCTGAAAGTTTTAACGACAAAATATAATTAAAACTTACCTAAAAATGAATACTTTTCTTTCATAACTTCTTTTTTTTTCAATCAGTAATAAAATATGAGTACAAAGAACTGTCGAAAAAATTTTGTTACTGAATTGTCAGACTGAAATCTACCGATTATGAAAGAGCTTTCCATAAAAATATAATTTAAATAGGTAACAGAGATCTGAAAAGATCTCTTTTTTTGTACTCCATGCCAAAATATCAATAATATGAGAAACAGAACTAGTAAGAATTTTCACCATGATTTGCAATTATTGCACATAATTTGTAATTCATAAAATAATTGCCAAAAAGATAATTCTAAAACACACCAAGTTTGCAGCAAAATAATACTAATAATAATAAATTATGTATATTAGAAAATTTGGAATTGTTGGGTTTGCAAAATTCCAAAATATATTTAAGATTTAGAATTACACTATACATGTGTGTGAGTATGTATGTGTGTGTATATATATATATATATTTATTTATTTAAATAACTAACAGCATATAAAATATTTTCTAATGAGTAGCTATCTCACATTACTTTTTCAAAGAAGGCACATTTATACAAATTTGAATTTCACAGATTACTGGAATTATGATTAACTCTAGATATATATCTATATATAAATTTATTCATTCTTAAATCATCAACTTTGGAAAAAATATTTCTTCTCAACATATAGAATAGGTAATTTTTTAAATGCTAAATGAATATAAATTATACTTTAAGGAGAAAACTTACTCTAATAAGCACATACCAGAATTTTCATGTGGAAATGTAATTTTTTGTTTAACCATAAAGTCTAATGGAATATTAATTTAAAAATAATCATTATGCAAAACATGTTTCTAATAAATATATAAGTGAAAAATAATTAAATGAATTTTTTTCTAGTGAAATATTGTAACTTTAAAAATGTTAAGATAAAATTGACATGATAAAATGATAATTTTAAAAGAATTTGTTTAACAATTCAGCCATTATATGGCTAATGGGCGGGATTATTTGGACTTGTAATTTAACCTTCTTTGAAGTGTTTTTAATAAATATATTATTTTATATAATACAATAAACAAATTAATATTAAATATAAGATAAATACTTAAAGCAAGGTATGACATAAACTCTACTTATATTTAACAACAGATAACAAATGGACGTTCAGACTTATTGGTGCACAATTCTACACCATTCACCAGAGCATTCAATTCTGTACAAATAAACAAAAGAGCAGAATATGATACTGTTTATAAAAGTCCATAGCTTTTATGAAAAAACTGGAATAAGCAGATGTTAAAATCACTGATAAATAAATAATGTTAGATTCCATCACATTTCAATGAGTTATAGAACATCTCCCTCGTACAAAAATAGTCCAAAACTTGATTGGTTCAGAATGAAGTAAAAGTTAAATATATCCACAATTAGGAGGAAGGTATTCACAGTAATGCTACTGTAAATATTGTCAAGTATCTGTTTTAAGGATCATTCTGGAATACAGCTAGGTCATTTAATAAACAGTTTTTAACAGCTGTGCTGTATAATAATGAGCATCATGCTCCTGTACAGTCGATTTCAACAATGTCCTTAGGTACATCAACAAATTGGTATACAAGACGCTGCCCATCAACCTTAGCCAAAATACCTCGTTGGTAGTAATACCTAATAGAAAAGAAAAATTATGAGTAAGGATACAACTATCACATACATTCAAAAAAATTGTTTTCATATTAACATTCAATGTTTGATATAGCTAAAATCTTTAAAAACAATAATGTGCAAAAATACTTAATAGCCGCAAGAGTGGTTGGTGTAAATCAATTACAAATAATTAATTCATAAATTTTTCTCAAAAAATAATGAAATTTTCTTAAATAATTAGATATATTCCATACTAAATTGATTCAGAAGAAAACTAATATTTTGTTCAAGAATTCAAAACTTTCAGAACTTCCCATAAAAGGCTAATAATATCAGAAGTTGAATTTTCGACTTACACCATTTTTGAATCCAACTACTCAAGTAGTCTCATAGATTGTATGAGTATCTTGTATTTTAAAAAATATAAGGAAAAATTTTAAGTAATGAAAACTTTATAAGTAGCAAAGTATAGTTAATATTTTGTGAGTTAATGTTATTTATGACTTTGGAGATTAACATACTTGGGGCTTCAAGTGCATCTTAAAGCACCACTGATATGAGGCATTCTACTAGAAGTGTGCCCTTCAATATGTGGCTTTCGACTACAATTAATATAATTATTAACATGTAATTGTAGCATTTCAAGTCTGGTATTTAAACACTCGAGATTCAAACTAAAACAAGAAAAAGCTAGAGTTGTCAGTGGACAGTAGCATAGCCAGGATTTTTTTCGGGGTTGGCTAAGAACTCAAAAACTGGAATGCAATATAACTTATAAAAAACTAAATTATTTATTTTTTTTTGGTTGGGGGAGGATAATTATTTTGCCTTAAAGTGTTTGCATATGAAAAAGAGATGCCAAAATTTTTGCAGTTGGAAATAAATAGATACAATTTTTATGAAATTTAAGTTTGATTTGGGTCCGTCGCAAAACCTCAAATTTCTCAAGGGGAACTTTCAACTAACAATACCACACCCCACACTTGCATAAACACATTCCTTCCTGAGTGAAAATTTTCCAAAACATTTCTTACTGTTCCTATGTCCATGATCAAAACTCTGCAGGATTCTGAACTATCTCTTTTTCTTCCCCTGAGAGATTCGACAGAGAAGATATTTGTTTTAGGTATATAACAGTCTGTGGGGAACACAATTGTTGATGGGATACTATTGCTGTCAGTATTATTAAGTAGCTAAGATTTTAGCTTGAAAGATCTAACAAAAGAGATTATCCATAAAGACGCAATTTTCCTCAAATCTTATATTTACTCATTTCGGGGATGGCTGCACCCCATAAGCCACCCCTTAACTACGCCTCTGTCAGTAGACATTCAAACTTAAAAGTTGGAGTGTCAAGGGTTAAATTCAGTGCTTTCTAAGAGTACCAAGTACACCATTACTTAAGCCCTATTTTTACTATAAAGGGAAATGTACAAGTTAAAGCAAATTATAAACTGCCATGGATTTAGAACATAACCCAAATTTGTCAGTTGGGGAAAATGCTTTTTTCTACTTTACGAGGAACCTGAAATTGTGAAGGAAATTCATGCCTTCTGAAGGTTTTCAAATAGATATTCTGATTGTGGGGACATTCACTATAAATCATGTCAGATTCTGAAGGAAATTAGTCGTTAGGAAGTTGCAGTCATATTGGATGAGAATATCCATACTTTCTCCAAATTTTATTTTTACCGCATCTTATTTATGCCTTCAATAAATAAATCAAAGAGGCAAAGTAAATATGTTTCTAGATACAGTAGAACCCCGATCTATCGTTTTTCAAGGGGTGCGTAGTAAAAAACGATGCATGCGGGAAAACGACGAATGCGGGTTAAATTCAAAATACGAAGAAAACAGTATGTATGAATACACACAATTTATACAATATACCAAAAATACTAAATTTGTTACCAAACTGTAAAAGAAACAAATTGAAATTATGCAGAAATTAAGTGATACTTATATTTAAAAAACAGTAATTTTACACTGGGTTTTTCATTAATCTTTTAATTAAACAAAATTTTCAAGATTTGCAATACTTTTTTTGTCTTTTTATCTGTATTCATGTTTGTATATAAAAGTCCTACAATTTCAAATACTGTTATTGCGTAGGATAAAGTAGTTGGCTCAGTCTCATCGGCATGAATATTATTCTCAGCTTCTTCGCCATTATTTTCATTTTTTGCGTCACATTTCTTCCATTCTTAGGATATCGCACGTTGTTACATCTAAATCAATGGAAATATAATCACTACAATTCACACTATACACATCCCTGTTGGATGTAAGAACTCTTCATCTATACCATCATCAACCCAAGATATCATACCAGGAAGTAATTAGATTTGTAAGCCATATTGATCCACTTGATCTTCAATTTCATTTTGGTTAGAAGAAACATTTTACAACGATGAACGCGGGAAAGCGAATTTTTGACGAACGATACATGCGGGTTTTGTTAACATTATTTGAATACAGTTTGTGCAGGGACCATAGAAATAAAACGATCAATACGGGAAAACGATGAATGCGGGAACGATAGATCGGGGTTCCACTGTATTTGTGAAGTGCTGAATAGAAAATTAATAATTAAAAAATAATAACTTCCCTTCCCTCTTTTCGGACTGAGTTATGAGGACAGGTGAGCATCCCATGCACCTGTGAGGAGCTTCATCACTGTTTACTGGAATTTTTACTTTATGTGAGCAAAATAATAATCAAATAACCTCTCAAAATATTAAATATTTCAATATTATTAAACTACACATTATTTCTTAGTTCTTTGGAAACATTTCATTCTTTTTGGGTGAAAAACATTGCATTTGTATATTAAGGATAATAAAGGATAAGGTTTGTTACAGTAGCGGATCCAGGAGAGGGGCTAGGGGGCTTCAGTCCCCCCCCCAAAAGAGATTGCTAAAGGGTAACCTTCTGCTTTATTATACACTTTAATTTGATAAAATGATCTTTTTTTTAACTTAGCCCCTCCCAAAAAGTTTTACATTACTTTAGACTAAAATTTTGCTTGATTGTACATTTTGTTTGGGTGAAATAAGCTTTTTTTCAAAATTTAGCCCCTCCCAAAAAAAATTTCTGCATCCGCTACTGGTTTGTTATATATCATCATTCAATAGTCTTGGAAAATAAAAGAGTGAATATGCATTCTCTGAATATTCCTGAAGCCAGATATGTCTAATTTGAGAACTTAAATTCTTGAAACATGATATTTTTTGGGAGCAAATCTCAACAATATATAAGCTCAAACAAATTAATGGTAGTTTTTTTTAGCTTTATTAGTTCAGGGATAATAATATCTGACGCAGCCTAATTATTTCAGGATATACCTATTTATAGCAAATCATACAGTAAAAAGAATTACAACTGCCATTGCTGCACAGCTGTTGATTCTGAAATTACAAACAAATGAAGATGCAGGAACACACACACACACAAAAAAAAAAAAAAAAAAAAAGTGTAGTAATTTTTAACCCTAATCCTTTTGTGAATTAGATAAAGCTAAGACTATAATCTGGAATATTACAGTATAATTTCTGGTAATAATATGCATCAAACATTTTAAACAAAAGATATTCAAAGCAAGTTTTTTGTATTCTAAAATAACTTCAAGCTTGATAAAAATCTAAAAATATAATTACCAATGCTACACTTTCTTCTTATCATCGTAATGTAAAAATAAGGTGAACATATTTTTCAAGTTTTCAACAAAATTTAAAAACATATAGAAAAGAAACAGTTACATACCTGAGAGCCCTACCCATTGTTTCATAGTTCATGTCTGGTTTATTTTTATGAAGCCCCCAAAGCCTGGAAACGGCTTTTGAGTCAACTAACTTGAAAATTCCTTTTTCTCTATGAGTCCATTTTATATATCGGGGGCAATATTCTTTGTCTTGTAAGAGTTTAAGTAGGAATTCCCAAAGGTATGTTGTGGAACCTAGAATTTTAAAATAACTATTTAGTTTAAAAAGTAAAAGCTACTCTTTGTTGAGTAGAAAGTATCTAACTTTTAAAATGAAAGTCACTAACTTTTAAAATGTATGTATATATATCAAAGATGAATATGCATAGAAATATTAAATATTAGACTGACTTAATTTTATGGAACAGATGTTTCGGCTTGCAAGTTTAGTTTGCAGTATTAGAGACCTTTTTTTGGGTTTTTTTTGGCATTTTAGCACAATTTTCATTGAAAAGTAGTTAGGTACTTAATTAATCAATATGGTAATTCTTACAATACCATATTGAATTAATTGGACTTCTTTCTTCTGTGCATAAATTAATTCATATTATATAATTACTAGATAAATTTGAGAAAGAAAGAAAAAAGTGACTTAACTTATTTACTTTAATATAAAAAAATTCTCAAAATCTTGAAAACTTACAAATAATCACTAGAAAAAAATTACTAATGGTATCAATATTTTAATTCTGATTGTTTTAAGAGTAAATTAAGTAATCAATATGCAAATGCAATGCATTTAAAAATCGTGCTCACAAGTCAAATATTTGCTATCTACGGGGACCTTATAAAATTGATCTAAATTTGGAAAAATATTTTCAAAATAAATCTTCAAATCCCCATTCCCCCCTTTACCCAAATTATTTAGTATTTTCAGTGTTGTTAAACTTTAGTTATTTCATATACAAATTAACACTAAAAGGAGAATTTACAATGCAAAATCATTAATTTATAAGTCTGTGTGTGTGTGTTTTTTAAGTTGTTAACAACAAATATCATTAGTTTCTTAAAAGAAATTTATAATAAGCAAACATTAATTAAAAAAAATTAAACAGCAAAATAATTTTGATTTTAGATAGGAAGATTTGATTTAGATTGGAAGAAATTTAAATTATATATAAATTTAATATCTTATGTGCAAATGGATATTTTATAATTGCAAGTAAATTTTTTTTAAACATACTGTCAAGAAATAAGCTTTGACTTATAAATGCCAATAGTTTTAAATTTGTACAACAATAATACAGCCCATTTTCTTCAGGAAACAAAAGGAGATAAAAATGAGTTATAAAGCTAAGTGAGCATATATTTTTAAAATTAAATTATGTCTGTTTAGTAGTAAGATACTTAAGCAATTTAAATATACATTCTTTCAATATATATACGGTCATAAATTCATAATTTGCAAATTTTGGAAATGCACACACACAGTAAACTCCCTCTTAACTAGATCCCCTTTTAACCAGATGTCAACTTTTAACAGGCTGTAATTGATTTAAATTAAGAAGAAAAAAGTTTTAAAAAATTTTTTGAAATGACAACCATAGTAGAAAGAGCTGTCGTAGATGTGGTTCACGAGAATGATGATGCCGACATCAATGATCTGACGATGACTTTATCATATTACATACAAATGGAGCAAAAGCACAGGAAATGGCTTTTTGCTATGTGGAACAACAAGCACTGGCTTCCACCATCAATGAGATGCTTTTTAAAAAAATGATAAAACTACAGTAAGTCAACAAACTTCCAGTCTTCAGGGAAAAAATAAAAAAAATAAAGGTTGACTTTTTTTTAACTTTCCTGTTAATGGTATGTAAAACTTTTGTAATAAACTGATGCACTTATGTGTATATAGTGTATTTCCATCAATTAGATGTTTTTTTTTCCTCTCTCTCTCTGCTTAACTAGAATTTTGATCAACCGGATTACCCCCAGTCCCATTTAGGGTGGTTAAGGAGTCTACTGTATTAAATGTATTGGAATGTTTCTATTTTTTAGTGTCACTCAGTGGTGTAGTTCCCCCCCCCCCCAAAAAAAAGTAGGGTACCCCAAGTAAATGTTTTGAGGAACATATAATGGAGACTTATGAGAAATGTTTGAATTTTTATATACTGTTGAAGAATGTGAGGTAGACAGCATTAGCTCTGACCCTTCCCAGTATGCTGGCATGAGATCAACAACACGAGACTTATGGACACCTTGGAAATTGAAGGCTGGGCAAGTAGGTACCTTTAGTCTGGTCGGATAATGCCTTTGATTATGACACTGTAGTTCTCAGGATCAAAACCAGTCCTCATCACATGCTCCTTCATTGATGACCCAGACAAATTAACATGCATTCTCTTTCTTGCTTCAGCGACAGATGGCACCAGCACCAACCCCATCCATGTTTCCTTTTCTTGCCACTGTTTTGAAAACATTTAGATTGCAGCAATATGGTATGTTTTCCTTTTTAAATGTTAAGTTAATAGGGAATTTTTGCATACCAGTTCTTCCTTCACTAATGTTATCTACTAAAAGGCTTTTCAACCATACTGTGAATGCTCATATTTAGCGGACGTTACCAGAACATTGGCGCACCCACGGAGGGGGCTATAGGGGCTGAAGCCCCCCCTAAAGGTAGAAAGTTAGAAGTGAAAAGCTTTAAAAAATGAAAATTGTAGCTAATGAATTATTTTTTTTCTTTCTTTTTTTAATTGTCTTCAAGTTATTTCTAACCAAAAAAGACATTTATTTAAAAAGTTTTTTAATAAATGCTTACAGTTAGTTTACGAAACACTGTTAATCTCGGTTACAACGTCACTGAAAAGAGCAGATAATTATTTATGACTCCATACCAAGTTACATTGCTTGTGGGCTTGTGTTCTATGGGACAGTCAAGTGGTACCGAATATGTACACGTAACTAATCGAGGTCACTATAACCGAGTTCAGCAGTATTTGCATGTCGCCCAGCCGCCCCTAAACTAAAATCCTGGGTGCGCCACTGTACCAGAATATGCAATTTCTCAAGTTTTAGTGGATGCTAACCATATTCCAAACATGTAACCCTTATTCAAAAACAAGATGGTGGACAAGAGTGTTTGATTTAATATCCCTACTGCAATGTGAATAAATATAGCCGACAAACAAATGAGACTTATTATAAATATCAATTTATTAATGCTACAGGAGTTTTTAGCCCAAAACCTCAACATAAATAGTATTGGATGTCTTTATTTATTGAATTTCATACACAGATCCCAAGCTTTCGTATGAATCCACTAGATCCATATTTTCTCTTGGTATCACAGTCTGTTGATAGTAAAGGAAAGCCTTCTCGCTTCTATTATGTAAAAGCGTCTGGCAATAATTGGTGGAGTATTAAAATTAATTATAGTAATTAATAAAAGTTAAAATATTATATACCTGTTATTTTATTTTTCCCTAAATTATTTTTAATTTGTATATAAATTTATTATTATTTGTGTTATTTTTTATACATCATTTTCCTGCTTGAATTTTTTTTCTGTATTTGCATTGCTTTTAAAAATATAATAAAAAACTTTGTTAACCAAATTAATTTTTAGAATTAATGAAATACTCATGAAATAATTAAAATTGCTCTGCCCGGCATCACACCACCTGGGACCCGACTAGAGAAAACTGCTCCAACCACTCCGATGTTGTTGTGTTTATTACAGACCTCTCTTGCTCAACCTTATGGTGATCTCATGCCACCAAACCCTACAACGTCGTTTTTTTTACATATATATGTATGTATGTTTGTATGGGTTTGAATAGACAGGGTGTCCAGTGCTAACGATGGCCATTTTTAAGCCATCAGTCAGAGAAACATAGTTCCAGTTGCAAATATGCTTTAAATTGCATAACCTGTTATATCAGAAAAAATTGCAGTCAATAAATCAATTCCTATAAAAATTACGGAATTTAAATTTTTATAAGGTCTCCCAGTCCTATCACTTATATTTAAAAAAATTTTCTTCATACAATTTGATACACAATAAAAATAAATTCATTCTTCTATGACCAAAATTTACAGAGTTATAAAGCAGCAAATATTTTGACTTAAGTCACATTTCCCTATATGATTGGCGAATGGCGAACCCATACCAGCAAGGCATCTGGGCAACAATAGGTTTTGGTTCAAGAATGCAAATGCGACTAATCAGCGGGAACTGACCACAAATTTAGAACAAAACTGCCAGGGACTGGGTAGTAGTTGCGGTTTTCAAAAGTGATTTGCTTTTTGTTCTCAACTATGCAGTTTAGCAGTTTGGATTTTAGTGGGCTTTTGATTTATTATGTTTTATATGTATATATATCAGGGTGTCTGCCAAATTTCTGAAAGTCAATTTCCTGACTTTTGGGAGGTCCTGGGAAAAAAATTCCTGACCAATGCATTTTACTTTGGGGAATTGCACAATGCCCTCTCCCTTGTATTTATATTTGCATATTTTGTACAACTTCTTGAAATACAGGATTAAGCTTTCATCAATTAAAAGAAACAGAAGTAGTCGCAATTTATGATAGAATTAACTAACTGTTCTTGGAAAGACGGTCCTAACCCATAAGTTACCAAGTAAGATAATTTGTCATTTACCCTCCCGTCACGATTAATGAGCCCCCATTTTCCCCTCCTTATACAAACACATCACTTGATGCTTTCGTGGTCCGAAAAATGCGTTGCAGTTGCTTTCGGTTTCCAGTGTGACAATTAGAGAGGAAGGGTAAAAAAAAGGGCACGAAAAAAAAATTGATTCTTTTGGTGAATTTTACGGACCCATTACCCAATTTCCCGGCTTTTTCCAGACTTTCCGGACCCATTTTCCAATTTCCCGGCTTTTTCCAGACTTTCCGGAGCGGTAGACACCCTGTATATTTATTTACTTATTTTTATTATTACTATACCTATACAAAATCAGAAAACTTAAAAAATAAACTGGATAATATGCAAGCAATGCACAGATAATTAAAAACAAAATGATTCAATAAATAAAAATTGTTAAAAAATTACTGGAACTTTGATAAACATTGGTATAACTGGATGCGGAACAGAGCGAGCTAAACCCACTCACGAACAAATTTCAGCCTACTTTACAAAAACATAGCTGCCAACTCTTGCGGATTTTCTGGAAGATTTTCTACTACTATCTAAACAGTTCTACTTCACATTAAAAATTTTGACTTATTTTAAGCTGAAATTGCTAAGAAAAAATTAGTGGTGGAAAATCTTCCGGAAAATCCGGAAATGTTGGCAGGTAAACAAAAATTAGATTTTCTATTTCAAGAATACAGATAGAGCCTTCTAGAAGGTGCTGAAGCTGAAACTAGAAATACACAATCAAGCCTACCCAGTTACACTAATTATGACACTAACAAAAACTCAATCACACACACACACATGCATACATAATTTTGTCTAACAAGCATTTGAATAAAAATAATAATATTTAAAACATTTAGAGGTTGGTTATTCTAAATCAGAGTTCTAATAGCACAGCACATTTTTCTAATTTTATAAAATACATATACACAAAAAGAAAATTAAATTTAAAAAAAAAGAAAAGAAAAACAGCTAGAAACTATATATATATGTAAAAATTTAAATTTCTTAAATGAAAAGTTTCAAATAAGATTTACAATTCTTAAAATATATTGCTCACAAAACAATATTTAATGAAATTATAATCCCATGGCACTTCTACAGACTTCATGGAAAATCCTTTAGTCAATCTCCAGTTTCCATCAGAATCCTGGGCTTTTATGAAATGCATAAAAGAAATTAAATACTCCACATAAAATGGAATGTTCAACGACAACATATAAAATGATACAGAACTTACCTGATTCCTTAGTTTGCATGAGTAGCAGGACTAGAGATAATATTTAAGAAAAAAAAGGGAGCTTACCTTCACGGGTTAAATTGACACTGCCTTGACCCCATTGTCACATACATAAACAAAATTTCATACACACAAAATAGTAATAGTAATAATGTGGATAAATAAGGCATTTAAACATATTCTTTATGTAATATATCTACATACATACATGTCGTATCAAATATGGTACAAAACAGAAAAACAAAAGAGTTTACCTTCCCGACTTTTTCTTTTGACAGCTGGAGAACCATCAGGATTCTTTGGTTTCCGACCTAGGAATTAACAAAAAATTCATATAAACATATATATAATGTGTATATGTGTAATATATTGCAATTTATTTGGGATTTTTAGTCACATTTCTGTAAAAATTAGACTTTCTTGCAAGTAATCTATTATAAACATAACATTCACATGCTTATCCAGTTGTTTATTAAAAGGGTCTTCCTGTGATTTGGGGAGTTCAGTTTCATTATTCTGAGCATTATTATCATTCTCCGTCCATGCTTTATCTTTGGTATTTAAATGTCATGCGAGTGATATCTGTCATTAGAATGTAAATGTGTTACTAATTAACAGCTACTGGGGCATGGTCTTATATGCCAAAGAATCATAATGTCATGGACTTACTGTGATATATATAGACAGATTCAACTCGGGAATGACACACACACACACACATGCATCTAATTGTAACAAGGTATTCCAGACAGGATCCCATCTTTAACAAGGTATCCCAGAAACGCTGACCTAGGCTTATATTATTTAAATGTTGATAATAATAGGCATACATGACAAATTGTAAAGATACATAAAAAAGGTACAGAATTTTATGGTATCGATTAAAATTTTCAGGTGATTACATTTAATAAGTAGAAAATTTTAATTTTTATATAACCCACTATAAAAAATTCCCAGTTAGTAAAATGTGCCCCACATGTCAATTAGGATAGTTATAAAATTTCAGCCTTTCACATAATAAAACGTCTCAGAGATATGCTGAAACAAAGTTGGTAAGGGACTATAGAATACTAATGATAGAAAAAATATAATGTATTTATGAAATATTTATTTATTTTTATTTTTTTCGTAGTTTGTGTTCAGCCTCAGAAACATGATTTTCTGATGCGATTCTTTTCTCTTCAAGAGCCATTGAAAAGTGGTTTATGTTAAAATATATGTATTTTCTTACCTCTGAGCCTTTTTATGATGAAAGGCTGAAAGTTTGTACATTACCTATGTAGCATATTGGGTACATTCAACTCATTGGGAATTTTTTTGTATGGAGGTTGTATACCAATTTAAATTTTACATTTATTTAATCACCAAAAAACTTTAATGGATACCATAAAATTCCATTTTTTTAATGTAACTGTATAATTTATGTTTATGGTCAATATTTGAGGAATAGATGCCTGAGTCAGTGTGTTTGGGGAACACTGTATTTTTAAACATATATGATTTTATTTTTTATTTATATAATTTTGTCTACTAGAAAAACTTGAATTCAGGGGAGGAGCTGGGGAGCTTCAGCAGTGGTGTAGAAAGGGGAGTAATTAGGGGGTCCAGACACCCCCCCCCCCCCGAAATGAGAGAGACAGACACAGGAAAAGGGATCTTATCCCTATTTTTTTTTATTTATATATATATATATATGCACCGAAGGGAAACTTCTGGACATGCTCCCACCTTGAAAGAAAATCCTGGCAACGCCACTGAGCTTCAGAAGCCCTAAAAAACATTTATTTAAGGTTGTCCTATTAGAAAATCATGCAAACTTTGAACAGCTTTTTAAAGAATTCAACTGTGATAATGAGTCAAAAATTTTTAGAATGTCTCTTTACAAGCTGTACTATAAATGATTATAAATGGTCAATAGCACATATCGGTTTCCTTTTTTTTTTTTTTTTTTTTTTTTTTTTTTTGAGGGAGGAGGCAATCCAGTATTTTAAATCTTACTGTTACTAGAATCCATATAAATGTTTCAAACTAGCTGTTTCATAATAATTGCTTTACACTTTTGCAGGGGGTCTGCCCCCCCCCCCACCCCCTTCCTTAAATATGTCCTTGCAAATGGTAAACCTGTAAGAGTCATTGAAATATTCAGGAAAAAATCTTAAACAAATGGAATTTTAATATTTCCCTAGACAGCTTAATAAACTTTCTCAATAAAATAAAATGCACTTAAAAACAAAAATTGAAAAACTCAAAAAAATAACTGTTGTTTCAGACAGTTATTTTTTTGGTCCCTATAGATATACTTAAAATCCTGAGGGTAAGCTCAAGCTTACCAAGTCCTTTAAGTATTCAGGCCTGAAAAAAGCCAGTTTGATTAACAACGGCTAAGAACTCAGTTTTTTCATGTACGATCCTCTGTAATCAATATCAAACTGACTGATATTTTCTTTGGGATTTTTACTAGACACCCTAGCTTTTCCCTTTTTTGAGGTATATGCACATTATTTTAGCATTTACAAAGAGTTTGTAAGTGAGTCTAAGACTACTTCTGGATTCCTTTTCTGAAACAGAATCAAAACATAAAAATTTTGAGTATCCGATTGAAAAAAATGTGGGGCAAATGTATAAGGCAGACATGCCAACACTTTGTGAGACTTTTCAGTAGTAATTGTGAATATTTTCAGTAGTTTTTGATGTTTGTCAGTAGTCACACGCGCAAAATTTTAGTTTTTTTTTTTTTTCTAAACTATTGAAAAAAGTTTAATTATACCCTATTAAAAATTGATCTTAATTAAAAATAATAGAAACTTAGCAGAATGGAAACTATCACCAAGCCTTCGCAGTTAGCACGGCTTGAAAACAAAAGCGAGAAAAGTGTATAGCCTGAGAAAGGGGAGAGGGGGAGAGGAAAGAAGAGAGGCACCAGAAAAGTCCAAACAACAGTTTTTCTCTTCAGCTGGCACTGATTACAAATTCAATGCCGATAACTGTTTGTTTAAGGCTTTGGGTGTTGTGCAATGGTGTTTTTTTTTAAAGATCATTAAAATAAAGTAGCTTAGAAACATTATAATACCAATGTCCATAGTAAACCAAATGTTCAAACAAAAAAAAATCTGTAGTAGTTGGCATCTCTGTATAAGGTCAAATAAAAAAGTATGAGAATAATGTGCTCCATTGACTACAATACTGGATATACTACAATAATGGATTAAGAATTGTTTTAGGAAAAATACTCTTACCTTTCTTTTTTATTCTTGCTTGATATGAGAGGTCTTCAACATAGGAAGCAGGATCGAGTTCAAGACCACATGGACTGTTGTGTGTAGCTTGGATGACAGATGTTGGAATGGCTGGTTGATGCCCACTTCCAAGTGGTGATTGTAACCCTGATGAAGATGGTATACCAGTTGTAGACGAGGACGGAGAACAAGCACTGTTGTTCCTAGTTAGTGCTAAAGGTAATGGTGACATTGGTGCACCATGATGGGTAGTACTTGACACTTGAGGATGGGGATGATGACCAGAGAGATGTGCTTGAAGCTGCGATATAGATGTTGAGTGCAGCGAATGTCCCAAATGGTGACTTGATGTTGGTGAAAGACTACTATATGTGCTATGTGGTTTTTGAGAACTGCAAGTGTCTATGTACCCACTATGTTGTCTTTGTAACTGTTGTTGATGCTGCCGGTGTTGTTGTTGTTGCTGTTGCTGCCTATGTTGCTGTTGATGTGGATGTTGTTGATGTAAATGTTGTTGGGGTGTTTGCTGTTGCTGCTGTTGTGGTGGTTGTTGATGAATATTTGTTCGATGATGTCTGTAATGAGGTTGTGTTTGGCCAGGAAATGCAGAGATGGGTAGACCATTATCTGAAAATAAAAGCCATTTTAGATTATCATAAGAAATATTTATCTTCATGAGAAGTTTTAGGTTTTATTTTACAATGGGTACTGTTTGTTAGCAAATTGTGGTGACTATTAGTGTCATATTACAAAAATAATGATTTATTTAGACTTATTTTAAATTAATTTCCAAATTTAAACTGGGAAAAAGCATCTAAAAGTGCAAGCACAATGTCATTTGACACCTATAAGCTCATATTTACTTTTTGAAACAGACTACGCAATAATAATTGCTGCACGCCCTCTCTCATAGGTGACCATGTAGGGGACTCGAGTCCTTCCCCTCTTCCATGAGGCATTGCATAAGCATACTGAATTTTTTGCATTGTTTTAGTATCAAAGAATTTGAAATCCTGAAATGATCTCCCCCCCCCCCAAAAGAATAAGACTTCTATAGGCATTCATGCACCATGCATTTTTTTCCATCGGCAAAAATATCTTTCATTGTCATTTGTAATGGGAAATATACTTATTTTTGGTTCATTTAACCCTTTAAGAGGCCTAGCAAGCATAATATATTGACCTCTTTACACAATAATACGCTTTGACTTATATTCCCCTTTTATGTACTTTTGCTAATGTGCTGTGTTTCAAGAGCGCTGTGAAATTTGAGCTCTGTTGTAGAAGGCATATGGGCAAAGTTCTTTTTTAGACAGAGATGATAAGTATATTTATACGCAAAAAAACGAAAGCAAATGTTCACTAGAACTGAAAAAAAAGAAAAAAAAAAGGAGAGAAGAGACACCTTTCAAAATTTTGTACTCTAGACAAGTGCTTATTGTGAATCCTGGCCTGGACACCTACTAATAAAAATATTATAAGCAAACTCAGAAATTGATGATAAACATGAAGTAGCTCTCAATTTAAAAAAAAAAAAAAATTCACTTGATCATATAATATATATATACATATAAACTTTCCATAGAAATGTATGTTCCCCCTATAAAAATTCTTCATACATCTCCTTAGAATAATTTTCAGAATTAAAAAATATTTTTCACAATTTCAATGGAAATTTCAAGAAAACTTCAATAAATTTCAGTAAAACTTTGATAGGAGTCCTATTTAAGTTTCTCTTGAAAATTTTGAAGCGTCCCTTCGAACAAATGTGATTAACCCATTTATGCCTAGCGTCCCTTTTTTGGGACGGCATTTTCGCTATTAGTCGAAAACGTTATTTATTTTTCCTAGCCTTTGTTCATGAGTATTGAGCCTCAACTCTACAAAATATTTTAACATGACCAAGTAGGATGTTGATATTTCGATTTTTATGCATAATGATTTTAAAAGAAATCATCCCTTGTTCAAGAAGTTGACATCAGAAATGTATCTATTATTTCTGTTATCAGTAAAAATCGAATAAAGTCGCAAAAATATCCAGGCACAAATGGGTTAAGATTCTTCCCCCGCATAGAATTCTACTTTAGAAAGTAAAATTCCTTGGAACTAGCAAATCCATCCAAGAAACTTTTCAGCAGTTTTATACATAATTATAATTCTAAAAAAGCTTTTCATTAAAAAAAAGAAACTAATTCTGGAATTAATTTTCATAATAGCGCATGATTATTATTTTTTATCATATAGTTATAAATTAAACCTTAGGAATCAGAAATAATTGTATGAATTTAAATTTCTGGGGGGGAAAAACTTCATCGAAATGACTTAAGTTTGGTGCTGCCATCTATCTTCAATAATATGAACGATGCGCGCGCGAATGGCGCAATCCAGTGAAATATTACCAATCCATTTAAAATATTTCTCTTGGTTTAAAAACATTTTAAAAAAGAAAAAGTTTTGTGATTTTAATAACTCAGACTATTTTATTTTTATACCTCTTTTGCTTAAATTTTCAAAAGCTACCAAATTAGTTTGAATTTTTGACACAAATGTTTCAAAATTTCTAGATTTTCATTAGAGATGTGCAGGGCCATACCCAGAAAAAAGAGGGGGAACCAAAAGGTGAAAACAGCTCAATTTTTCACAAAAAGGCTTCATTATTATTGTTTAGTTAACGGGGGGGGGGGGGGGGGGACCGGACCCGATAGGAGATGTGAATATAAATGGTACGTGTCCTGTGTGTAAAATGAAATTAAATAGCAAGGAGAAAGTTTGCGATTTTCTTCAACTACTGACAAAGAATACAATTTCTACAATTATTTACATTTTATATCCTTCAGAGAAATTAATTAATAACACAATTTTAAACACACTGATTTGTGCGACAGGTCGAAATTTTTTTTTTAAATGTACAGTAATTTGTTACATATGTTAAATGCAGGAAATTTTACTATGTGATTTTAATATTTTTTTAAAACAGTTTCACAACTTGTGTACGGTTTTTTGACTGCAAGAGTGCGTAATAAAAGCTTTAGCGAAATATTTTGCATTTTTAAAGTCTCCGATTTAGATTTATTAAAAAGCTTTTCACAAGTCGTATAACATGACAATAACAAAAAACAGTCAAAAGAACTGGACGAGTAACTTTCATGCGTGTTATTTTACAAAGTTTTGGTTGTTTTATCATAACACCCGGTTTAATAAAATCATAGTATGAGTCATTAGTATTCATACATCCCGATAGATGGCGACGGTAACAGGTAAACCTTGAAAACACCATCTGTAACGGTAACCTTGAAAGGTATATTGACACCGGACAGGCTGGGAGCTCTTGTTTTTGTTAGCGGTTGCGTACAGGTGGACCGCTAACGTCAGCGAGTTGGATTCTCATTGGCTGATAAATGAAGAACTGCACGCCAATGACGGCAATCAAGATTGGTTAGATAATTTACAGTTCGTAGAAATCACAAGCTAAAAGCGGAAATAGGACAAGAGGGGGAGAAAAAGGAAAAGGACACATAATGAATGAGAAAAATGGAAACATTGACAGTGATTATGTAAATATAAATATACAACTTGGAAATTATTTTTGAGGGCGAGTAGTTCTTTCAGCTTGTCCAGAGCCCGATCAAGCCAAAAGTGGGCCCAGGGCCAAATACTCATTCGGGCCCTACCCCGTCCTTTTTATACTTGTAAAAAATTTTTATTTAATTTTGATGCAGTTCAGTATATTACATAAACATATAAATCAGGACTAATACACATTCATTGCTAATTTGAACCGCCATGAGGCCAAAAGTTTGCCCAAAGTTTTGCCAAAAACTTTGGGCAAAAGGTTTTGCCAAAAGTTTTTTTTGGGTTTTGCCAAAAGTTTTGCCCGCCATGAGGCCAAAAGTTTGTATTGGTTAGAATACAAACTTTTGGCCTCATGGCGGGTTACTGGAGATTCATCTTCATTTTCAGAAAAACTTAACAGTAAGTTTTTGATCAAAAGATAATTTTTGCGAAGAGCTCTAGTTGCTTCTGCTTCAGCAGACCATCTAGTATTAGCTAATGATTTTACTGTGTAGTATTAGCTAATGAGCTAATGACTAGTATTAGGTAATGATTTACTAATTATTTTACCACTGTCGGCTAGTGTGGGTTAACAATGTAGCGCGGCCATAGTGTAGGCTAATAAAAAATATTTTTAAAAATAAATTATATATTCCACTATGGGTTTTTTTTTATAGTTATAAAGTGTGCCAATTTTCGTTAAGTAATATTTTACGAAATATTTGTACATTTTTTAGTTAAAACTAAAAAACAAAACGACCCCTAATAGTGATCGGCCCCTGGGCCTGGGCCCAGTCGGCCCGTGCGTTAATCAGGCCCTGACCTTGTCTCTCTTTTTTCCCATACATTTTTCAATTGGAATTATATTCCATTTTTTTTTTTTTTAATCACGAAAACGATGCATGAAAATTCGCTAATTTTCATTAGAAAATAATGGGCATTGAGCATAATACAGTATTTAAAAAATACAAGAACATACGCAATGTTTTATCAATAGTTAAAATCTTGGAACAAAAACCTTACTATTTAGTAGTTTTTTTAAGATTTGACTATGTCCAGCGTATTCCCGGACTGGCTCCTTTGGAGGCCCTCAGCTAGAGACTGAAAAGTGGCCCCTTACTAGGCAATTTAGAGGGGGGGGGGGCAGAGTCCTGTGTGTAAACGCGTAAGATTACTGGGAAATAAATAATCAAATTACTTTGATGTGCTACTCTCACATATATGAAATATACTCTTATTATAAAGTAGTATGTCCTTTTTTTTTTTGGGGGGGGGGGGCCTCGGCAATCGCCGAAGATCCGACCTGGTCCAGCGTTTCATCAAACTGCGAAGTGCCTGAAAAATGGACATTTGAAATGAGTCAGAACCCTAAAAGTTACCTTCCCATGAAAAAAATCATGCTTATTTTTTTGTCCATTTGGCGTAGAGCAGGGCGTAGCCAGGTGGTAGCTGATGGGGCTGCAGCCACCCCCGAAATAAGTAAAAGTAGGGATCTGGAGAAAATTATGTATTCGTGGAGGAATTTGAAAGTACCGCTAGTTATCCCCATGGTATATTTGAAAGTTTCCCGATTTGAGGAATTTAAGGTTCAGCTACGGACCTAAGCCAAATTTATTTATTTTTTGTTTTATTTATTTTTCCCTAATGTATGTTTTTCCAACTGCAAAGATTTGAGACTCGATTTTTGATTTTTTTTTAAATTTTCTTTTTTTCTTTCCTTTAATTCATTTTTATATGCGAACATTTTTAGGCAAAATAAAGGGGGCTATTCCCCTCTCTATCCCCCTCCCCCCGAAAAAAAAAGTTATATCGACTTTTATAAGTTATATCGCACTCTGGATTTTCAGTTCTGAGCCACTCCCGAAAAAAATTTCTGGCTACACTATTGGCGCAGATTCATTTGCTAGTGTGGCTCTTTACTTTCGTCGTCTTGTGAATTCTTCCTCTCCTTAACTTTTGTTTACGGGTTTCCCTCTCTTAACGTTCTGAGCGTATATAGTATAGTAATTATAACATATCGCTGGTGAAAGTAGGGGTGATGCGAAGCAAATATTCTTATTTTACTCAAAATTTTACTCTTGTAGTGGGCACGGAATCATGGTTCCCGTTTCTTCTGTACTTGAGTTCTTTAAAAAAGCTACTACTAACATGATTAATGTGTATTAATCTAGAAACAATACTGGGTAACGTTACAAATATGAGCACAAAACCTCCATTAAAAACAAAGACTAGTTTGCATTTCTGTTTTGCGCTAATCCAAATTTACTTGCGACGTGCGACTTGACAGTCTGATGATGGAAATCATGCATGTTGCTTTATAGAGCAGTTCGAAGGGCCAAGCCATTCTGTGATAGGTCCCCTCTCTGTGTGACACCTTTGAGTTCTTGTAATGAATTTCAATGGGAAAACCCGATTTTCCTCATTCAGAAACGTATTAAATTCAAGTTTTCGGTTGATTGTAATCACTGACGAATGAAGGCAATTTTGTGAGTGGGGGCTGTTAGTTGGAAGATTCACATATACATTAATTTTATGGAAGTAAAATTGGATCTTTTACATTAATTTTTTTTCTTGGGGGGGGGGCGTTCGCCATCTCCATCCCCCGCCCCCTTAACCCGTCCTTGATTTTAATAGGTAAAATTGATTAAGCAAACCTTCGACTTTGATTTTCCAGCAGAATTTTCATGTTTAGAAGTGATTAAGGATAAATAAAAAACAAATGATTCTAATACCCTTTTCTGTGTTGAATACAATTGGAAGAGAATAGGAGAATTTGCGCAGAAAGAATGTGTAATAAGCTGCAGTAGCGGATTCAGAGGAGGGGCTACGGGCTTCAGCCCCCCCCCAAAGAGATTGCTAAAGGGTAACATTCTGCTTCATTATGCACTTTAAGTATGTAAAATGATCTTTTTTAATCACTTAGCCCCTCCCAAAAGTTTTTACATTGGTTTAGACTAAAATTTTGCTTTACTGTACATTTTGTTTGGGTGAAATAAGCTTTTCTCAAAATTTAGCCCCTCCCAAAACAGACTTTCTGGATCCGCCACTGATAAGCTGTCACTCAGACGTCTCTGAAACGTCACGTCGAAATTCTCTATTGGGTTGCAGACTTTTTTTAAAATCTTGATTATAGATTGTTAACGAAATTCCTATATTATGCCTAGTCGCAACTGTTCTACGTACCCAGGTATACGAGTTTAAAAAATGTTTCCTAATTGCATTCCCTAGAAATTTATTTTCATTGCTAAACTTATTTCTTATACAATGCTCTAAGGAACGTTTCGCATAATCTTTGATAATACTTGCGTCCCCGCAATCGTTAGTTGAAGGCGAACGGGTCTCCGGCCTTCAGTGCGTAACACAAAACATAATGAATCTACCTGATATTTTCTTTTATGAAACAGGAATCGCGCCTAGCATAAAAACTGGCCTGCCCTGAATAACTCTGGCGAGGGTGACGAACGGATACAAGGTTTCGAAATGGGAAAAAAAGGGAACTTTCTTTTAAAAAATCAGGTTTCAGTTGCAGTATTAATTTTGTGATGTCTCAGTCGCTTTGCCTTGTTTATTTCTAGAAACGTATTCTGTTATTGTTAAGTCATTTAGCTATTTTATGCCTACGATTTTTTTCCGTCTTTTTTATAGTGTCATAGGGATAAGCATAGTATATCTATCGTAAATACCGTGTTTACTCGCGTAATAGTAGCCCTCGCATAATATCGCAGCCCCCCGTTTTGAAGCAGAAAACATAGCTTTAGAGTTAAATATTATGTAGTAGATTTTTCTCGCATAATAGTCGCACCTAGACTTTCACCACGAAAATTTGGCAAAAAAAGTGCGACTAAACACGATACTTTAACCTCAGCTTCTTCATCAAATCTCCTATAATCTCACTTCCCTCGATGTACATTGAAATTTTTTAAACAGCAGTCATCTGGAAGCTGTACGTATATTTTTGAGTTCTTTCACATTTTCCCTCATAAGCATCCATGGGTCCATGGCTTACATTGAGAGAATACTCAAGTGTTCTCAAATACTCTCCCTTACTAAAATTTAAGTCAATCAAAATAAATGCATATGGTAACTTAATCACACACATATTTTAAACATTTTCATGAAAGTATCGTTTTTTGTGTATAATAATATGTTTCATAACTCATTCGGATGAGTGCTTATGAAGAAATATTCTGAATTATTTGAGGTCCCTGATGTAATTTGTTTTCTTTTTACACTGCTTCTAAAATAAGTTGCAGGAGTATGGGGTATCACAGAAAAGAACCCACCGGAGAAAAAGAACACTACGAATTATCCTTTGAAGACACTTGCTTAGACTGAATTAAAGAATATTTAACTGACATATTTCTATACACTACACTAATAATTTATGAATGGTTTATTGGATGGTTTAAATATTTCCATTTCACACTGCTTTCCAAGAGCTGATCAGAGTTATATTTTTTTCTACGTACAATTGAGAAAATTAAATGAGTAACTAAATTAAATTATCAGGTGATTACATTTAACAATTTAAATGACTTTTTCATGGGTGATTCGAAAAGTGCAATCGTTAGCTTTTATTATGAATTACTTTTAAGTTGAACAATTGCATTTTCGTACTCTCACACAAACGAAACTAAAGGGGAAAACATTAACTTGCAAACGAAATTATTTGGCAGCAGCCATTCCTCTTCCGTGAAGCAGCACGATTCTTTGAATATCAGAGTTCGTAAGCAAGTGCATACTGGATCAGCTACAGCGGGAGCATTCGGAGACCCTTGGGGGATAGAATCGGAAGGGGAATGGATGACAGAAATACATGGGACAGTAAAATCGAGTTGGAAAGTGTTTTGTAATCGATCAACTGTGCATGATTTATATTTCTTGCTCGAGAGCAGTGGCCCTACTAGTGACACGACACTGTCTCTGGAAAAGATACCTGAATGACTACTTTCAATAGATATAAATTCAAAATACATTAATGCACTTCATTTGCACCCCTCTTGAAAGCATTCTCACTTGTATTATTTCATGACCCCCTCTCATCCAAAAGTAATAAATGCCTTCAATATTGTGCGCTTTTTTTCCAGTCTGCTCTCTAGTTTGAATAGCAGCAAATAAGAATTGTCCGGAATATTGGCAACTAGGCATCTCACCCAAATGTGTATCCTTTCCTTCTTTTGAATGCTCGAATTGAGTCTTAGTGCCCCATTTGATGCCATGCGTAACCGAATTGTTTCTCTTCCGAGTGTGACGTTCGTGTGGCCAAGTGAAACAGACCACTACATTTCAAGGTTAAATCAGATGAATCCATTATTTGCAATACTTCGTCCTTTTTAAATGTAAATCTAGCTCTACAATCATTTCGAGAGCGATTTCGCGAATCTTCATTTGTCTTTCTGTTTGCGGTCCTTCCGAAACGCTTACGTTAGGACTCAAACGAAAAGGTATGTGGTTTAGAAGGGTCAGCTTCCAATTTACAGTGTAATGTGTACTGTATTATTGGTTTGCGTGACTTATGAACGGACACTCATTTCCCAAGACGAGTATCTTCAGCCTTCTCTTTCTCCTGCGACAACAGCCAACAGCAAATATTTGGTGAGGAAATCATAATTGATGTTTTCCCCTCCCCTTTCCTCACGGGGGTTTGGGGAATTCTCCCCCGCCACGAAGAAGCCCTAAGTCAGGGGTCATTTCCGGTGCATTTCTACGTTGCACAACTTTGTGTACCGTTTTCTGCCCTGCTATTCCCTGGTATGCTGTTTGTCAGGAGTTTGCCTGTCAAACAACAGATTATGTATCACTTGGGGGTGCTGTTGTTTTGGACTAGAACGCTCTCGTGGTAGTAGCCATTGTTATTATGGTCTACACCCCCAATTCCAGACGAGACGTGAGACATGAGTGGGAAGAAATCTCAAATCGGAACGATTTCTGTTTCTTCCTGAAAATATTTCAGAAACGTCTCTGTATTCTGGAGCAGAAGGGGCGGAGCTAGGCATCAAGCGCCTGAAGGAATTTGTTATCAGTGAGGTTAAAATAATTTTTGAGGTACCCCTAGAGCGGCCCAGCGACTGTAAACAACCGAATGAAAAACTAACAAAATAGCACTAGCTGTTGTCCCCCACCCCTCGTCTCCAGGTGACTGTGACCTTACGGAGGTTGAACGGGAGAGAACATATTTTTCATCATAATTGCACATTTATTATGTGCATTAGCAATAATGGTATAGCAATGTGTATCAGCAATAATTCGTCCTGAAGACGAATTTATTTGCTTTTCTGGGAAATTTTGATTGATGTAGAAATTTAGATTGGATGCTCTAAAATTTTACTGAATGTTTTAAACACGTAATTTAAAAAGCACCAGCAGCAGGACTTTGTATTTCAGAGGAACTGTAACTTTTTTGATAAGTAAACAAATCACAACAAGATAAAACGAAAAATACTACTTAGTTTTCCTTTAAAGGGTTTTAAATTATGGAATTTGTAATCCAGCAGTAGTGAAGAGGATTTAAACTTTTTGGTATTATGACCCTAGTTGGGAACATCAAGGTAACATGCTGACTCAAACGGAAATGTTAAACACAGTCCTACTATATAGTTACACTGATCCCTGGCTCTCTAACAATTCTGGGCAACCACTGCAAGACAACACTTTTACCGCCACCATTCCAAAACGATTAAAAAGTTAAATACAAAAAGCCTAATAACATCTACGCCATTTGTACGATCCGCTTGAAATGTTTCATAATTCTGTATAAAAATACAGAAAAAGATCTGTGCTATTTTAAAAATCTGAAAAGCCACCCGTTCTCTAATTTTTAAGGAATTTTTTGCTATTTTCAGTTCATTTTATTTCCGAAAGTAAAAAAAGTTAATCATTTGCTGTCGCAATTGACATGACGTCGTATAGAGCTCACGGTCATCAGGCTTCGAAGTTTCGGGGAAAGTTGTGATTCCAATTCGTTTAAACAGTTTTTCCTGATAACATAGTTTAATTTTTTTTATTAAAACGATCGTCTGCATGAAGCATTGATATAAGAGGGTCTGTTTACACAAAACGAAATCGTTCGAATGCGAAAAGTTTCACGCATTTCCAGAAGAGCATTAAATTCAATTTGGGTATGTAATAAAAAATGAATATGAAGTTATTTATTTTAGGGGGACGAAGATGAAATACATTGAGTGTAGACATATTTTCGTGGAATGCTTTTTCTAGTGCCCGTTGTAATTGCCTCCACAACGGGCTTTGACTTCTAGTATAGATAATAATAAGCGTATTTTTTTATGTTTTCATGGTGTGTGGTGTAGTAAACTTTGACATTTCATTAAATTTCACATTATGAAGATCTATTTTTTTTTCCTTCAAAAATGTTTCACAATGACAGGGTGTCCGCCAATGTCAGGAGGCAAAAATAGTATCATTAGTAGCCTCGCCAACATAAAAAAGTCGCCAGTTTAGAAGCCATTTTCTTAATTTTAGTTGCAAAATAGTAGCATCTTTGTATGATTTTGTAATAAACGTACGCATTTAGCTTCATTCAAGAAGTACTGAATAAAATTATAAATTAAAAAACTTTATGCGTTGTATAACAGCGCATATAGTACATTTATTTTATAGAACGGTTCAAAAAAATAGATTAGAATGTCTGATGAACGACCAATCGCAACTTTGAAAGGAAACGGGATCTGACAAAAAGCGAAATCTGATTTTGAAATCAGTCGAATGGAGTAAGTTACAAGTAGCCAAAAACTTGAAAATAGTATGAAAATGGCGCTTTTTTATTCAAAAACGTCGCCTCATCTTTCAATTAGTAGCAGAAATAGCCTTTGGTAGACACCCTGCAATGATGTCGATGTAGTCAGGGCCCAACTAAGAAATTCGGAAGGAGGACTCAACTTTTGGGAGTGCCCTATACAGTCGTACCTTGTTGAAATATATAGTCAAAGGGTACAAATATTTGTTCGCACTGGCGTACATAAGGAAGGGGAGGGGGACTTGCCAAGTAGTTTTTAATTTAAAGTTCATGAAATTTTAATGCACGGAAGTATTGCTTCAAAAGATGTCCCGTCGATGAATGCTCCATGGCGAAATGCATTAGTCTTAGCATAACGTAACGTTTGTTCTATCCCTGAATACAGTGAAAACAAACATTTCTGCCCGGCAAAAGTGTATAAAAGTGTGTGTGTGTGTATTCTGTAAAAGTACACATTTTATTTATTGTCATTAATAGGTTTCTTTTTTTTAAAGAATGGAATTTTAATTATTTTAATGATTTTGGGGGCCGAAGCCTAGACGGCCGGTGCGGTAATCAGGCCTTTGATGCAGGCGCGTAGAAAGGAAATTTTTTCCCGGGGGGGGGGGGATATGAACTTATATGTGTATAAATAGACGGAATTTCATCACTAATCCAAAAATTTCGGGGGGGGGGATATATCCCGATATCCCCCCCGGCTACGCCCCTGCTTTGATGTACTTGTTTTCGTTTTAATTGGTTTACAAATTTTTAATCCATTTTGCGTCCCCGATGTAATTTTTAGCGGCCCATATATTTGATAACCACTGTATTAGCAGGTTAAAACGGAGAGAACAAGTAATAAAATGTATATGGAACAGTCCAGTTAACCTTTCATACGCATCTTATAATCAAATGTATTTCTTCAAAATTGTCATGAAATTTGGGGTTTCATTTAAACACTGCTGTTATTGTGAACCCATATATCGGATTTGTGTGCTTGGCTCGTAGTCCGCTTATAAATCCTCGTCAGTAGGACAACACAAGGAGGGATGCCCTCCGTGGGGGTCTTTCTAAGGGGTCCTAACCCGTATTTACACTAAGTTTCGAAGAAAACCACGGAAAACTCCGCACGGTTAGGTCGGCGGACGCGCGATGGGACTCGAATCCGGGACCTTCACACTTCGCCCGTTTACCATTTCCAGTGATATAATTAAACACTGCTTTAACGACTGTTATATATGCTCCAAGACACAGACCTTCAACATTTTTTTTTTCTTTTTCAAAGGATGGGCATTCTTCACTATACTATGGCTCAAAGTATTGACCGTTTTATTGTGGGGGCATCCAATGGGTGGCCAACGTTACCCATATCAAGGGACGCATGAAGCCCAAGCCGAGAATCGTACCCAGACCCAAGGTGCGGTAGAATGGTTCTTTAGCTGCTACACCACTATTATGTTTGATACCACCTCGGCTGCTATTCGAATTTCAACAAAGAGGTTATTTCCACCACTAGTTTTTGCAGTGAATAATAAAGCATATTCTCTTGAAACAACTCAACTCCCTCTGCAGATAAGCCAAAACGGTATACTATATATTTAAAAGAGTTATGTTCTATCTTATGTTATTATTTTTTGTTGTTGTTGTTGTTCACGTTCGTAGTGTTTTCCTAGGGCTATAACTGTTCGTGCTTAGTTCTGTACAAATGTTCTAAATAAATGTATTTTTTCGTCTTAAAAGTAATAGTCTTCATTATGCACACAAAAGAGTTATGTTATTTTTTTATATAATCAAGATTTAAGTTTACTACTGCGTTTTAGAATTAGAGAATTATTGGCTTGCTCTTTTTTTTTTTTAACACTATCATTTATTTAATTAAAAGGAAGAACTAAAATTAGCATTACATAAACAAAGAACTAAAATTAAAATTTAGCTTAGCGAAAGCTAAATGAAAATCCGCCGATTAAATTTTATTGCGAGTATAAAATTTTATAGCAACGCATATATAAACTTGTCCAATCAGTGTTTTTTTATTATTATTATTTATTTATTTATTATGGCAATTTCTTCTCAAGAAAAAGCTACTATAGGAACGGGTGAAAAGCAAATTTACCAATCAATTAAAAACAATAGATTAGAAGTGCGCTAAAAACCATTTAATAATAGTTATATAAGAGCAAGGTTATATAAAGACATACTGTAATTAAAATACGACACAAACTTAAGTCTCGAAAGATTAACAAAAGCAGGGGGAAAAGGAAAAAGAGGAAATTAGAAAAACGAGTTTAGCAGCAAAGCATGATTATGCAAAGGGCACTTCAGTGTATACAAGGTTTCAGTCAGACAAAACAAGCGAAATCAACGGGGAATAATCACACGCCGAAAAAAAGAACTAAAATCCAAAAACATCCCTCCCTATAGCGTCGCTTAAGCCTTTCGCTTCTGCCACGTAATTTCAAGGCAATCGACGCGGCTGCGATACAGAGAGATACAGGAAATGCCTTAGAACTGGATTTCAATGCCACTGAGTTAGTGGTTCAACGACACAACGACTTTCCTCCACTGCTGAAGGTCAAAGCCAAAGCAAGCGGAAAGAGCTCCCAGCTAGCAAGGATAAGCGCCAAGCTCGAGTTCCTTCATTGTTTGTTTACAATGATATACAATAGAAAATGACATAAATTTTAAAAAATTGTTTTTAATTTTGATTTGCATCCGTCTATTTTAATATGGGAAAAATAAATTCCGTATTGGCCCGAATATAACGTGATGCTTTTTGATTGGATCATTTCCCGTTAAAAACCTAACTCGCTCTAAATAGGATTTTCTAATATCTTGAAAAATTTTGGGGGTCGCGTTACATTGGGTTAAAACGGTACTTCGTAATTTCTAATTTATTACAAAAGTAAAAGAAAAATATCTTCTAAATATGCGAATAAAAAATACATAAATTTAAATGGACTGTTATCATGCCTTGCAATATATTTATTCTGCACACAAAAAGACAAAAGATATAATTTATTCATTTTATATTGTTTTGTACTATTAATCTATAGCATATTTTAATTAGTCTAGGTTAGTTGCTAGTAAAAATCACAAAAAAATTGTACAAAAATAATTACCTGAAAGATGCATTTCTAACAAACAGACGGATTTTGATTAAAACTACTTCCTTATTACATGGCATTTAAATTTAACCTCTTGAAATGTCAGGCTCATCAATTTTGCATTCATAATAAATAGCATTGCAAATTTGAGATAAGACAACCTCGACTTCATCTGAAAAATGAGCTAAGGCTCGTTTTTTAAGGTCCAAATTGGAAAATTTGCATGAGAATCTGAAGCAAATTCAATTTAATCTTCAGTGCTCTAATATAATATTTCAATAAATTTATCATAAATGTTTTAGCTTTAAAAATGGGAGTAAAAAACAATTAGGAATAGGGTTGACAACTGTCCCTCGAGAACCGGGCCGTATCGTTTTATAAGACGCGCCCCACGAAAGGTGAATGCGGGACGCCAAATGTTCCATTTTTGGCTTGTTTTTTAATAGACCAAATAATTTAACAATTTGATAAATAGTGATCTCAGATGAGATTTTTAAACATTAAATTTCTTTCCTAAGAAATTTGAGTAGAACTTGGTTGTATACTTTAAGTTTCTTTTCTAAATAAGTAATGTATTAAGATTTCAGTAAAAGTAGTTTAATATACCTTAAGTTTTTTCCAAATAAATAATTATAATAAACCTAGTAGAAGACGTGATTTAAGACTTCAAGTTTCTCTTATAAAGATGCATTATTAATACCTACTTATGGATTGTTTTAGTTATTTTTTTAAATGCCAAAGTAAAAAGTTTTGTCTTTGTTTGTGAAAGGGCATAAAAATATTTTATTTAATTGGAAATGATAGCATTATTTATTTTGATTATAAAGAAGAAAGATATTATTAGACTGATAATTAGTAATGTTAAATTTCATATGTTTGTGTTTAAACTTTTGATACCTTTGTTGCATGTATAATTATGCCAAAGTAGTAAGCATAATATTCAATAAAACTATTAAAAGTGTAAAAATTAAAATTGGTTTTAATTGTGTTTCTCGCCTTCCTGTAGTAAGTAAGCTGCATCCCGCTTTTTTAGCCACTTCCCGAATTTTTATCGAGATATCGAGAGTCCCGTATATCTGTGTATAAAAGTTGGCAAGCCTAGTTAGGAACTGCTGCTTCAGATTGCATTGTTATTGTTACTCTTTAAACTGACTGTTGCCGATTTCCACTTTAGAAATGAAGCTTGATTTTACGATCACGTACGTAAGCGTTTTATATACAAAGATAATGAATGGTACAGTGGAACCTCCCAAGTTGAACACCCCCATAACTTAACACCTCCCTAAGTTGGACACTTTTCTGGGGAACGGAACGTGTCCATAATATTGAAATATGCCTCTATAAGTTGGACATTTTTTGACGGAACCGCAGGTGTCCTTATTTTTTTCAACCTTCCATAACTCTTATGCAATGCACTTTATTTACACTCCATTAACTTTTTCTCGCCAATAGCGATGAAGCGCCAAATAGTTATTCACCTCAAATTGTTGCTTTTCATTCTTGATTCGGTTTTAATGATATATCTAAGTGTAAGCCAATCGTGGTTCAAGAGTCATAACCATTACCATCTCTGGATTCTCTCTCTGAATTATTATTCTTTCAAATTTCACTTTATTGTTTTTCTTTTACGTATGGTAGTATTACATAGTAAGATATCCTATTTTGCTCTCATTTTTACAAAAAAAAAAAACAGTGTTCAGATTTTAAATCGGGAGTAACGGACACAATATTTGACAGTACTTTAACAAAACCTTTGCTAAACTAAACGAAGGACTTTAAAAAATGAGAAAAATAAGGAATAATACTAACACAGATAAGTATAAAACACTATTATTTTTATCGATTATTTGTACTTAGTGTTATAGTGAAAATTTGGACACTAAATAAGAACCAGCTTTGTTTTGCATTATTATTTTATTAGTTTACTTATAAAATACCAAGACCATAAGAGGTTTGCATAAATACTTAGGAAAAAAAACTTCAGTTGTTCTATAGCGGCTGCCTGTCCGTCTCCCAGTACGGTTTTTTTTTTTTTTTTTGTATTTCCCCTTCAGAATTTTGACTTTGAAGTGGGGTGTTTATTATATTCCTTGTGGATCTTGTGATTTGGGCTATATTGGTCAGACATGAAGAGCTCTCAAATTTAGGTTCAAAGAGCATGAGAGATGTTTCTAAAACGAGCTTTCCAAATCTTCTATTGCCTCACATTGTTGGAATTCTAATCATCGTTTTCAGTTTGAAAGGCTAAGATATTGTGCACTCCTCAGTCTTTGTCCTATCTTGATTTTTGGGAAGGTTTTTCTATTACCCAGCACATGGAACGTCTTGTGAACGATGGTGCTTCCGTTCCTTTTGTTCATTCTGCTTGGAAGCTGTCGTTGTAAGGTTCTATTAACTTTCTTCCTCCACCCCCCCTTTTTTTTCTGCTGCCATTTTTTTTCTTTCCTTCTCTTCTTTTTTTTAAATTTTATTTTGATTTGGTTCTTTGTGCGTTTCTGTCTTTCCTTTATGTTTATTATTTTATTACATATATATATATATTTAAAAAAATTAAGGTGTTGTCCTGTATGCGTATTAAAAAAAGAAAACAATTATTATTTGTGTTTTTATGGGGTTTTTATTGCTCTCTTTTGGTTTTGCTTTGTTTGTGTTCGTGTGTTCTTTTTTGCTTTCTATTATTATTGGTATTATTATTTATTTGTGTTTTTTTGTCTGTCCTTATTTATTCTTTTCTTTTCATCCCATCCCCCTTTTCCCCCCCCTTCCTTTAATCTCCGCGGTTCTCTCCTTTTCTTTTTACCAAGTAGCAACATGCTTGTTTGTTTATCTTTTGCAGTTCCCACTCTTTCGTTAGACGAAGAGCTTTGACTGACGAAGACTGAATAAATTTTCAGTCGGAACGATCGTATCTTGTTATAAGTATCACATTATGTGTGTTTTTTTCACAAAGTTTTTACTTATTTTAAACCCAGGATTTTGAGTGTTTTTTCCGTAAAAATAGATCTACTTTGTAGCGGCCATTTTAGACCACAAAATCGTAGATGTGATTAGTACTATTTATTTTCAACAAATAAGGTGAAATATAAATCAAATCAAGCAAAAAGTCACTGTACATTTTGCTTTTATTTAAAGAACTGTTCTACGACCGATATCCCAATTATAATGAAATGTTTAAAATAAAAAATTGTATCTAGCGGTGTATATTTCAGAATTTCTTTTAGTATGTTCAAATACTGGATTGAGCTTCAAATATTAAATAAAAACAGTGCTGGCTATACAGCATTAAAGTAAAAACACGAGGTATTTCAGAAAACAAAAACAAAGAAAAAAAGAAGGAGGAGGAGGAAAAAGAAAGGTGTTCTTGCAATATGAATGAGGAGAGGGAAAAGCTTAGTCGAAAAACATTGGTTAGTTCAAAATTCATTATACAGATATTTTTTTCACATAACCCATAAGAAAATTGCGCATTGTTAGATTCATGAAAGTTTCAGATGGTACATTACAAAAAATTTAAATACTTGTTATTATCGGTGTAGTTGCGACATTTTCAAGTACGAAGGGGGGGGGGGGATAATATGATAATTATTAATAAAACAATGAATATATTAGTCACTTTATAATAACTTATTTAAAAAATGCAATTAACGGAATACCAATTGAATAATTAATAAAGTAATACATAAAGTGAGAGATTGATGGATGGTTGATTGTCAGCTGTGTGGGAAAGTTTTTTTAGATTTTTTTTATTATTATTTTTAATTCGTGAACTTAAAGATATTCTTTTTTCCTTTATTTACGGAAAAATGGGTTTTACCGCTATCTTGAGATTTCCATTCTTTTTAAGTTACTATTTTGAAATAAAAGTTGTTTTCTAAAAATTATTTAAAGATTATAAATTGCGATATCGTTTATTTAACGGTGTAGTTCAAAAAAATCATGTGGTTTTGGTACGCAAATACGAATAAACTAATTACGTCATGCTCTTCAAAATTTTTAGTGTGTCTCTTTACAAGCTGTAGTATACATCGTAATAAACGATAAATCTGTATCAGTTGCTGAACTTCCAGAAAAAAATCTTAAAAATCAAAAATTTAGCAGGATGCGTGACTCTTCGAAAATTTTTGCTGCACAATTCCATGCTGAAGAATTTTTTGCGAATGTTCTATAATAGGCACAGTTGTTTCGTTTATTACAATGTGTAATAGACCTCAGAAAGAATAATCCTGAATTTTTTCGAGCCCCTGGCGCAATTGATTTGTTTTAATTTGTGTACCTGGACCGTGAGGGTGGTTTTGTTTCTTCGAGCTACACCCTTAATTATTAGGTTTTTAAATAGCGTTACTAAAGAATTATTATTATTTATTGTTATTTTCATTTTGAAATAAAATTACTTTTCGATAACGATTCTTTGGTAACTGCTTCACATACAATGTTTGAAAAACTCTACATTCATGCATAACAAGTGTTTTCAAAATTCACATTTACTTTATGTATTAGTGGTTGTGAATCCTTTTTGGAAGTTAAAAAGAACCACAGAAGCTATCTCTATGCGTGTTCGGCATACATGTGTAAGTGTGTGTGTGTGTGGGGGGGGGGGGGCTATCAAACAGTAAAATCTATCATCCGGAGGGGAATGCCTGTCCATGAACTTCCAGATTTGAGAACAGACAATTGCGATCATACACTTACTATTCCAAGAAACTTTTTATCAGATAAAATATATCCATAAAGCAGGAGCGAATTAATGCAATTTTGAAGGAAGGGCGATTAGTTGAAATTTATGTCCATTTTATGGTAGTAAAATAGGATGTTATATCTTTTATGTAATTTCTCTTTTCTCGGGTGGGGGAGGTTGCCCTCTTTTAAATCCGTTAGTGCATGAACGAGGTAAAGCTACTTCGACTTCAACATGCTTTAAGTTTACGACTTCATAATTTTACGAACAGTGAGTCACTTAAATTATTGTACTCATTGGGATGTTCGGGTGATTTTTTTTTTCTTACATAGAACTCAAACAAATAAATTTTCAACAAGTATTGATTTACAAACAAGCTGTGCTCCGTATTTGTTAAATTTTAAAAGGGATAATTTTATAAATAATACTCTTTTCTTAAAAAAAAAAAATGAACACCCTCCCCATTTTTTTCACGTCTACCCTCCATGAAAAATCATATTCGAAATGTTTTGAAATCGATTTTTAGGCATTCGCGAGGGCTGTATTTTACAGTAAAAATTTTATGGATACATCTTTTCTTCTTTGAAATCACTCAGGATATATGTGAAAAGAATGTTTTGGCCCCCTATAAGTTACGAATTTTGGAAAATGCTTTCCAATCTAGTTCCTACGCTAAGAAACTCACATACGTGCCGAATTTCGTATTATTATTTTCAATAGTTTTGTCTAGGCAAAATACTGACATGGAAAAAAACGACATTACTTTCCGAACAACTCAATAAAACATTAAACCAAACACAAAGTTTTTTTTTTTTTTTTTTAGTTATTATTTTACTGTGATTAGATAGTGAGCGAAATTTTGATTACAAAAATTAAACGAGATTTACAAATGAACAAAACTGGTTTAAAAAAAATTAATATGGGGAGATGTCAAAGAAAGTTTACCGGATCTAAAATTTATATATATGGTATGTTAATGTATATATATTGCGATTTTTAAATTTTTAATTAGCTGTAACAAGTGATAAACCTAAATGACCTTTGAAATTTTCAGAACACATACTTAAATATGCGATATTTTGCTAAATGTATCAAGCGTCAGAATGTTTTGCAATGTATTTCTTTGTTTACAATTAAACTTAAGTAAAGGCATCCTACAATTTTTTAAGTCCGTGAAGTTATTTAAAACTACGTTTCAAGGGCAGGAAACGGGTTTTGTTCCTTCAAACAGCTTTAAAAACAACGTTCACAAAATTAATTACGGGAAGGAACCACCGAATACGTAATAGTTAATCGTGTTCATTAAAAACAGGCTGGTTGGGGGGAAATTAGAACTACCCTATAACGACACGTTAAAGTTTAATTGTCAAAGTTTTGACATTGCTTCTACAATTTGCTTAGTGTTGAAGACACAGCAAAATCTTAAATGGACAGCAATTACATTTATCATTGAAAATCTTTTTTATTTTTATTTATTTATTTATTTATGAGGGATGTCGAGTAGGTAGGAAAAGAGAGGGGAAAAAATTGCTATATCCACTACCAGCAGCCTCAAAACCTCCGAAAATACAATCATTAAGTTTTTATTTGTGTACCAAAAATGTGTCCTAGAATGATTAAATTTATCATTTGGAAAAGTCAAAATTCTTAAAATTTTGTTCTTGATTCATGAAAAATCTCCTATTCGCTTTTTATCGCGATCTTTATCGGCTCACTCAATCTCTCTATACCATTTTAAAGCTATAAAAATAGTAATAGCTTAATATTTTAACTATGTGGTATAAAACCACTGCTGAAGTTTAATGAAAACGACTGATTACCTGTCACCAGTATCTTATCTGACAAGTTACGCCCTATTTGGAAGAAAAAAGTCATATCAAACTGCCTTCCTCTTCTCTGAAGAGTAGGGGGGCAGCGATTAACCTGGCACACTTCGACGGCTGATACAATGCCAATTTCAAGCAAAAATTAAAAAGCATATTAAAATGGATTGGAAGTCCACAACAAAAGAAAAGTATGACAGTGTAACGGATATGTTCTGATGACATTATCCGACAAAAATGAGAAGAGCAAGCAACAGTAACTGGAATTTGAGAGCGACACATCCTGTCGGCGTGAAATGGAACGCACGGTGTACTAGAGAAGCTTCAATAAAATCTCTCTTGAAACACCCCTGCAAACCGGAAGGAAGAAAATGTCACGGATTTACACATTTTCGCTCACTATCTAATCATCACAGTAAAATAATAACTAAAAAAAAAAAAACGTGAAGTAACTTCCACGTGGAAATTGTTACTCAGTAGAATGATGCATTATTTATACTCGGTAAACTTATTAATTTTTTTTATAGAGAAAGGGAAACTTTATTTGCACTTTTGTGTGCGTAGGGTCGAAAGTGCAGGTAGAAAATATTTTAAGGAGAGATAGGACGAATATTCCATTTTGCATCCCGTTCTGTTCCTATTTTATATCATGGATGATGATTGAATAGTTTGAGCCTTTTGTAAATTTGCACTTAAAACATGTACAATCTAGGGAAGGTTAGTGTGACTCATTTGCCCCAGATGTATTTTCTGCAATTGGATGCTACTTTTGGTCAACCTCTTCAGCGGGGGGAATGAATGGCTGGTTGGACTAGTGAATAATTTGCTTTTGTCCTTCATTCGGCTCTCAAGAAATTTATGAAAAATTTTACAGGTATACTTGCTAGTAAAAGTTATCGCTCTGCCAAAGTGATCGAAACCGGAAACAAAAGATATTGGTTTCTGATTTCGACTCCCTAAAGGAAAATTTCAAATTATTCTGTATTTGACTCGCAGCTCCGAAAAAAATCTCATATACTTACGATTGTAAACATTTGTACAAGCAGTTATTGCTTCACAGCAATGAGGTAAACAAGTAAGTTTGGAGACGTTGTATAAAAAAAAAATACCTATTAGTGAATTGGAATTTATAAATATCACTACTACAAGCACCAGGAAGTTCCCCTCCCCCCTTTAAGTTATGCTATTTTTCATGCAAAAGTCCTAGTCACGCTCTGCAATGAAAATTTCTTCCATACAGCAGTGCTAATATGCAATGCATGTTCCTGAAATATTTACCCGTATCCTTGCGCATACCAATAAATTAAGAGGAAAATAACTTTATTCAGGCAAAATCACTGATCTTTTCACCTTTGTGTTTTCTAACATGGACTTACCTTCATCGGTACAGCGATACTATTACGTTCTTTTGTTCATAGATAGAAGCAATTAGTGAATACTTGTTATTTCCCCAAATGCAACCTCCCTCTGTATACTACTTTCGAAGTTGGTTTTTTTTTTTTTTAACCTGGTTGTTCATAAACTTTGTGGTATAAGAATTACTTTACGAGAGCTGAGAGAACACTTACATTGTTGATGTAACCTGTTATTGTACTGGTGTAGCTGTGTCTGGTTTGAATGTCCGTACGTTGTAGCATAGGACAGGCTGCTAGGACTTGGGGACTCAGGAGTCCGTGATGGGGCAACTGGGAAAGAAATGAAAAAATCGACATGCACATAACAAAATAAAAGACAATCTATGAGATAAAACAGCATTCAGTTTTAATGTTAGAACAGAAAGGAAAATGCGTCATTCAAAAGATCATGCATTGTTGTGTATGCAGTCAACATTTTCGTATCATTAAAAAAAGGGGTGGTGGTGAATGACAGGTGTAAAACAGTCACAGGCCTAAAAATGTCTAGAATAGGAAATGATAGTAAGAAAGGATAAGTGATTAATTTTATGAAGTGTTATGCTTAATATTTCTTAAAGCTATTCTTAAAGAAAAGGGAAGTGAGAGATCATGTAATTTATGATAAGAATCAGAAATAAATAAACAAGTTATTTCAGAGATCATATCAGACAAACTGATGAAAAATACAGGAGAAAGTAAAGTGCATAACAGATTTGTGCAAAATCTTGCGAGGTGAGGTTTAAAAAGTTATAGAAAAGAGGGCTAAAATGGGTGCTGAATTTCCTCCAAATGGATATAGAATCGATTAATTTATTCTTAAAGGAAACATAATTAATACAAACAGGGGTGTAGCCAAGGGGGGGGGGGTTATGGGGGTCATAACCCCCCCCCCCATGAGGATTTTTTTGCCATACAAAATGTATATTCTTCACTCCCTTATCACACACATGTATGCATATAAGTGAGTTGTAGTAGTCGTAACCCCCCCCCCATGAAAATTTTCTGGCTACGCCCCTGAATACAAAAGATTTCTGAAGGGGACTGACAAGAGATGGTAAGCCTCCGCCTCTAAACGGTAGTCCGTATAGAAATACGGTGGTAGAAGGCATGAGCTTCCAGACGTACTCGCTTGGCCGTTAACTTCCTGTTTAAGAATTAAATCTAACCAGAACTCTGTGCGCGCAAATAAACAGAAATGACAGACTTTTAAGGAGCCCACAACAAATAACAGCTATGCCCTCAAACGCGCATCAAAAGAGAGGCCCGAATGGGTTATAAGAAAATTCTGTACCGTTGTAGTAACTGGGAATAAAGAGATCACCAGACCAGAAATTCTGGGGACAGCTGTAGTGGTCAACTGCAGACGGGACTCTTTTTTGGTTACATTCTAGCCCTTTTAGTAATTTTGTTGACAGCTCAAGAAACCCAGACTTTGATAGTTAGCCCCGTCACCTCCAAACGGTGATACCTTGAACTACATCTGTCACTTAAAACTTTCTCTTAAGTTTTTCGCATGGTCGTTCCTTTGCTTTTTAAATTCACTTGTAACGTTTGATTTGTTCGGTGACCCTCATAGCAGTATTAATGTCGTCATTTTCTATCCCTCAGAGCCCAGTTTTGAGACTTGTTCAAACTTTTAAATGGACACTTCACTGAACAGACAGAATTATGAAGAGGTATATTTTCAGAATGAGTCTTCTCCAAATCCAGTGTTGCAGTTATCTCCGAAAGGTTGCTTATGAAATGAGGCAGTTTAACGAAAGCATTCCATTTGTTCGACTTTTGACAGAACAGAAACAAAAACCTGACACATTGGACTGATTCAGCTGGCTCAATCAGTTTTAGTCCATTGAAAAAATATAAAACCGTGGTATGTCATACAGATTGTAAACTTAGCCATCCATAGTCTTAACACAAATCTCCAGGAAGTATCACGTTAAAGCGATTAAATAAAATGCTTCAATTCAGGTATACATTCTTACAGAAAACGCTAGAGTTAATAAATTATTCTGAATTTTGAACTTACCAGGTGCACCTAAAAGCCTAGGTTTAGTTTCTTCATTACTTAGGTGACTGCTACTGCTGTCTACATCCGAAACACCGCTATCGGCTGGACTGGGAGGTAGGGAACCTGGAAAAAAAAATCCATATAATGTCTTCTGAATCAAATCATTTTACAGCATTATGTAGTCGTAACTATTTTTTTAAATTAATTTTTTTTTAAACTTTTGTGAAATTGCATTTTATGAATAAATTACTTTGAATCTGGGTTTGTTGTATATTCCTTTGAATCTCTTTTTACTTAAAATTGACAAGATCCTGCAGCCTATAAGCAAGATTTAAAAAAAAAAAAAAAAGTTTTTAAAAAAATCGTTTAAACGTGTGCAAAGACTCGATAAATGAAGATATGAGTGAATAAACAAGGTAAAGGATAGTTTAGGAAATTTGAGATAATCAGCTGTAAAATTACAAGAATGCACTTTTTTATCATTATGCATAAAATCTTTAATCTACTAAAAACCGTCTATAATAAGAATTGGCAGAAACAATGAATGTCCAATATTTAATGAAGTCCTCTCCATTTTTTAAAAGAATGTCACTTAACATGTTCATCGCCTCAGCTCTTCAAATTTGTAGCGCAAAAGGTAGGGGGAGGGGACAAGATTAAATTGAATAATTCGTGTGTAAGTGGCGTTCGCACGCTTCTTTCATGGGAGGGGAGTTATACACGGAATACTTATAAAGGTGTAAATGTTATGTTAAAATTTTTAAGTGTACAGACTTTTCTCTGTATGGAGGCGGGGAAAGGGGAGTAGGGATGTAAAATTTCCAGAAATTTTGAAGTGGTGGGGAAAAAAAACCCAGGTTTCTTTTCTTTTCTTTTTTTTTTTTTTTTCAAATTTCCGTTTGTACAATTAACTTTCTACAAATAAAATGTTTCCTTGTAGCTGCACTTTCTTAGAAAATATAAATAATAAACAAAAATTAGATATCGAAAATAAGATGTAGAAAATTAATATCTATTATAACATACGAATATAAATTTAATTCACAGTTTAATTGAAATAAAGAATTGTTATAGTAATATATTATTTATTCTATGATTTTTACTATACAAGTAATTAAAAACTTGAAAGTAAAAGTTTAAAATAAGTAAATGTTTGAATATGTAACTTTTATAAATTGTTTTGAAACAAATCTGAACCTGAATCTTTACCATTTCCACTAATTAATATTATTGATATAATTTCGAAAATAATTTTTCATTTTTAGATACGCAAGTAGCATTAATTGCAAATTAAATAATGCTATATATATATATATATAATCTTACAGTTTGTACTTTGCAATTTACTTCTTTCATGAGAGATAATTGAACATAAAAAAAAAACCGTCAGGATGTAACTACGACAAGTGAGTATTATAAAATTTTCCAAAAGTAGAAAAAAACCACTTTTGGGGAAAAAAAAACAAAAAAAAAAAACTTAATATCCAAAATTTCCGTGTTTTTTTCCCCCGGACATTTCCATCTCTGAGGGGGAGGGGGGGGGGTTATATACAAAATTGTATTCACCACGTAAGTGTATTGTTTGCAGGGGAGGTATTGCACGGCTTGTGATGATGAACATTCTGAAACTTGTGTGTGCGTGTTCGATGAAATTGGTTAATGCTTTAATTCACTTCAGGTTAGAGTACGTTGCTTTTTTAAAGATCTTTTATATTGTGCATTAATGATATGCTCTTCTAAAAGCAAAACTCGCTAGAGTTTATTGCACTAAATATAAAATGTCAGAGACAGAAGCTCTGAACGTAAAATGTCCTACTTAAAAATACATTCTATATTTATTTCTATCATACCATCTGGGAAGGGTAACTTCCTTTGTGCGGTTCTACAACGATAAGTATCTTCCTGCCCTTCTACCCTTAACCTTGGCGTACCCTTCCCTTTAAATTTCCCAGCTAGCACCTGTGATCCGGGTTTATGACAGAGTGTGTACCTCCCATAACGGGGTACCTATTATGAATTCCCCTTACCTGCCCCATTTTGACGTTCCCTAGACTGTGTGGGTCCCAAAGAGGTTGTTAGCCCTTCAAGGGTAAAAAGGATAGAGGTCCGAATCAGGGGACAGACAAAAAAAAAGGGAACATTTTTGGGGTAGGAAAAGGGAATCGTTAAGGTAGAGTTATTTGAAGGTAAAGGTCATAAGAACACATCTAAATTCCCTGTTTATGCCTCTGCTCGGTACTAAGTTGAGAAATTGGAGCATATTTAATATTTAGTTATGTTTAGTGTGAATTAATGAAAGCAAAATTTTTAAGATCAGTACTGTAAGGGTGGATATAAGAGGTCACAGTCTGAGACTGGCTCCTGTTGTACATAAATTTGATGAACTTTCGGATACAAGAGTTTAGAAATGTAGAAATTCTCATTAATTCCCGTAATATACTTATCGCTCATTCGTTGCAACAACTAGAAAATCATACTTTCTGATTTAATACTGCAGGGATTGTTGGATTGATGTGAACTTTAACAAGTAGAGTGTCATTTCTGAGCTTACAAAATTTACACGTGGGGTGGGATGACGTAGTGTCATTCATTAACTATCTCGGATCTCAGTTGAGAGTAAGCTGTTTCTTTTACAGTATAGTATTCGTTAAGTTCTATGATACAATGACACGTTTTCAAAAAATTAAAACTTTCAAATACATTTACCGAAAAATCGTAATTTTTGAGTTATGACGCTGTTGAAGTAAAGGAGTGATACATTAGTGCCAAAATGTATTTTATTGTTAATTATTTTTTTGAACATTTGCCGGAGAAAAAATTGCATGTGTAATAAAATAAAATAAATAAAAGATAATGTAAATCAGTATGTCCCTGCTGATTAACATATTTAATATTTTTATAGATCCAGCTTTAACTAGCAACCACTCTCAAGCCATCAAAACTTAAGCCTGAATTTCTTTTCAATGGTAGATGTGAATCGCAGAAAAAAAAAAAAAAAAAACATTCTACATAAAAGCGCAGCATACACGTTTTTTGAGAGAATTATTACAATGCACTTTTTAATAATTTACCAATTTTTTTTTTATTTGATATATTGCGATGTTTCATTTTACAATGTTTTTGGTTTTAAGCAAGATTTGATCAAAATTATATATTTTCCATGCATGTCATTCATTCGCGATAAGTACGAAATGGAGGAGTGTATAAATCATCGATTGCGATACAGAACAATTGGATACACAGTCCAAATGGCCCCAACTCTAAAAAAGTGCAGCCGTTGCCATCGCTCGATTTTAAGTACCGGCAACGCAACGGTTGATCGAATCACCAATCGCGTGCCCTACAGCCAGCTGTGCCAAACAAGTTCTTTGGCTCTGTGGCAAGCGATTGGCGATTCGTTCTTCCGCCTTATTGCTGGTAGTTAAATTGAGGGCTGCACTTTTTCAGAGTTGGGCAGTGTATCCAGTTCTTTTTCTAAATCGTTGGTATGAATCTAAGGAGAGGTTAACGAGAGGACCTGGGCTAATTAAATTACGTTTTCTGAAAAGCTATATTTACCATTTTTAAATGTTTTTACTTTTGAAAAACAAAATATGCAGTTCAAAAAGAGAAACGTGCATGTGTGTAAGAGAGGTGAATCGATCTATGCTTGAAAGCTACGAATTTCCTTTGCCCCGAACTTAACTAATCAGATGATCTTATAATAGTCATTTGGTTAAACAATAAATCCTCGAATACTTGCAGAAGGATCAACCACTACGCTTGCGACAGCTATCTGCGATCATGCTAGATGTTCAATATCTAAAGAAACAATACGGTGCTTCATTTCGCGACTAAATAATATTGAAAAGACTTAAATCTCAAAAGAGATAAGACGACAAAAATTGTAAAAACCGTTGTATTGTTGCAACACAGTTCGGCAATAAGATAATTACAGAAATTCGCTAACTTTTCATTCCTGGGGCTTATTTATGTTGTAATGCTGAAAATTTCAAGTAAAATTATTACTCTGTACTTAATTATCAGAAATATAACTATTATATAAACAAGTTAAGATTAAAATAAGCATAAAAAGCACAAAAATACTTATTATAAGCCGACACAGTGACTCTTCCCCTCGTCCCAGGCCTCCCCTTGTATGGCTAGGCTCGTTACTGTAAATAAAGTGATCATAAGAACTTTAGTGTTGATTTGAACCCTTTTTTCCCCTCATTTTTTTTTCTGCCCATTTTGCGGATTATCCGTGGAATTCCATTGATTGCTACGGTTTGACGAAGGGTCTATTGCCTAAGTGTCTAGGCACCTATATCGAACACACATACAAAAAATAAAGATCGTATTTATATATATAGATATTATAGATAGATGGAACAGTACTTCATGTGGGAGAAATTTTATCAGCCAAAATAAAGTAAGTTAATGCCGTTATTAATTGAAGGGATGCTTCAACATTTATAATCTCATAAATATAATTATCATAATGAAGAAATTGCGATGATTGAACGGTTATTACCATTGCAGAGAAGTTATTTCTGTCACTCAACAAAATTTACAATCCATGTGAACTCGTAATATTCACTTTTCATGTAATCATTTTGATAATATAAAAATAAATTCATAAAACACACACACACAAAAAAAAAACCTCTGTATGCAATTGATATATACACGGAGCAATAGCTGTTATGATGGACTACCATACACAATCATGCACACATGTCCCATGGGGTGGTACGGGAACAACCACTTGCATATACACATTGTGATAAATAACCAAATCAACAAACTGGAGGAGCCAAAGTAAAATGTACTGTAAAGAGGGTAAGGGAAAGACCTGTGAGTGAACTTTTATTTTTTTACCCGGATCCAGGTCAAATATGAACCCCTCGAGAAGTGAAAAAAAAAAAAAAAACACTCAAAAAAAGTATGGGAGACCTGAATGTTTGCTGTAGAAACATATAAACTTTAGTAGGTCAAGCTGGAAGTTTACTAAAGTGCAGGATGCAAAGAACATAGTGAGTTTAGTAAAGTGGGGGAGGGGGATCGAAGCTGTTTGAGATAAGGGAAAAATGATTTTGTAAACATTGTTTGATCAGAATTTTACAAAATCAGATCGCAATATTAAAAAGGACAGAGACAAAAAAAGAAATGGACGAATTTTTACAGGCTGCACTCTACAGACATTAGTAAGCGAAAAACCTATCAAGTTACGAAATTTTCATTTAAAATACTAATTTTGTTTGTTTATTTTACACTTACCATAAAATACATATGATTTTGTTTCAAAATAATAAGTCTTGGCGAAAATGCAATTGATTGTCATGCTTCATTATAGGCGCCCATATGAGCAGTGACAGATTAATTGGCATTTGGGGGACGGGTCACAGCCCCTCTTCTTTAGTGTTCGTGGCTCTCCCTCCAGATTCTAACATAATATCTACTAAAATTAGGTTTCAAACTCCATACAGGCCTAATTTCTACCAGAAAATCAATGTAAAATGTCTGATCGAAACATATCTATGAACATCACTCAAAATATTGATCAATTTACATTTATTTTAGTATTTATAAAGTCAGTTACAATTTATGTAAAAATGTATGCATTTAAGAATACCTGATAAGATAACTACTAATAACAAGTTGTCAAAGAATTTTAAGAAAGATTCTTATCAATTTTATTTCCCAAGTTTTTAAGTCTAGAATATCTAGAGAAAAAGAAGTTTTTTCTCACAAACAGCTATCTCATATTTCATACTTTTATTCCCGGGTATTTTCAAGAGAGACAAGAATTTATATAATTTATGATATTTTAAGCATTTAACCTAAGGAATTCTTGAGCAACGTGACTGTGGCGTACGAAACTTTAATATAAAATAAATATTTATGCTTGGGTGATTTCAGATAAGCAAATTAGTTTCAATTTGAATTGTTTTGTAAAGTAAATTTTTGTGCACCCCCCCATACACACACACACACAAATATCTGTGCCCTGGGCCTCCAATTGCATGAGTCGGTCGGAGTACTTTTAGTCAGGCCCCGATTATCAACGGGCCCTTGGGGCACGTGCCCTGGACACACATCCAGAAATAGGCCAAAAAATTGAGTTTAGTGCGATATATAGGGGCACAAAATTTGAAGAGAGCTCTGGGCAAGAAAGTATTATAGCAAGGCCCTGCTTTTAGTGGGAGGAGGGCAGGCTCATCCATTTGTAAGGAGACTCATCTCGAGTTTTCAAACATTTTAAGTACTAAAATACTACAAAAAGGTCACTATGTTATAAAAATGTTCTCTATTCTGTTGGGGAGAGAGGTCTAGTCTCGACATGCTTCCCCCCCCCCTCCTCCCTCTGTCCCCCTCTTATATGCTTCATTTAGCAATGATACACAATTCTTATGCGCATTCTCATTGCTTCATACAACACTCACACCCATTTAATTTCTAAGTTCCCTATCATACGAGACACATATTTCTTATTTGTAATACGAATCTTGTTGTGACAGATTGTATCCGCATTTCACAGCACAGGTTTTGGAGCGGCAACCTTCCCATCTCCACCTCATTTTTCAGAGAAAAGTATTCCACAAACAAGGGGGTGCTATCGACCCACTTTTTGAGGGGTCATTTCCACAGTCGGTTTTTTTTCTTCCCCTCTCTCTCCTCAGTGAATCAAGGGAGTTCAAGGAGGTTCAACAATGCCCCTGCGAATGCCCTAGAAATCGGAATCTACAGAAATACCAAATAGGAAGGAAAACAGAATTTTTACTTTAAAAAGTTGGTGTCCCCGAAAAAGTGAGTCGGCAACAAGAATCGAAATAATAATAATAATAATAATAATAATAATAATAATAAGTGAGTGGCTTAGACATCCGATCTATTACTCTTACGAAGGAGACAGACAATCCAAATACATAATTTTGTACAGAGGAATAAGTAATAAGGATTCTAAACTGAAGAATTTTAAGTAACCTTCAAATAGCCAATATAGATTTATTTATAATGGCGATTGATGAGAATGGAATGTAGAAACAAAACAACAACAAAAATAAATAAATAAAATTACACACAGGGCTGGAAACAAAAATCTTATACATTGCGGCCTATGGAAATCAATTGCGAAATCAAAATTCTTGTAAATACGCTAGCATCAAAACCGTACATTCGACTGAATTCAAATTGAATACGTACAGCTCTGGAGAAGAAGAGAGAGATAAAGAGAGACCACTTTGCTATACGTAAAATTTGCATAAAGGAACATCTTCATATTTAAATGAGTATCAACTTTACTTTTTCATTGGCAACACTCGGATTTCACTTCATATTTCAAAAATTTAGCTCATTTTAAATTTTAACCCAGTATAGCAATTTTCAATTCATACGAACTAAAAACTAAGGAGTCCCAAGAGAGAACGAAAATTTTTCGCTCGAAACACGTGTCCAGATTGATAAGTACCTTATAAGTGTGATATTTTACAATGTTTTAATTATTTCATAACGGTTACATGAGTAGCATAGATTTTAGTGTGTATAGAAATGAAATTTTGTTCAAAGGGTTGTAAAAAAGAATTCTTTTACGGCAAATCCTTTAAGTGAGCTAGTCTTTGAATGTGAAATTCGAATAAGCGCAAATTGTGTATGTATAGTATAGGGCACAGTCACTCATAACCTGTATTGATTTTAATGTGTGTAGTTCTAGTTTTTGTACAGGGCTACAAAAAAGAATTTTTGGACATCAGGATCAAGTGTTCGAAAAGTCGAGTGGAGTCACTCCAGATTTTTAATTTTTTTCCTTTTTTTTAAAGATGAAACTTATTTGGATAAACTACTGTTTTAAAGTAGTGGCAAATCTTTCGACAATATTTGCCGAGAAATTTTTATTGTATGTCATCGTTGGTGTTGTGGGTAGGAAATTTCTAGTCGTCACATTAAGATGGTCAGGGGCTGTATATATTACAGATCAAAGTCTGCCTAGCCCAAAATTTTAAAAAGGTTTGTTTTCATGGGAGTTTCGATGAACAATTATCTTTCAGAAATTTTACCCGCAGACATTACAGCAAATGCGACCACATTCAAAGCCTAGTTTTTATGCATCCACGATGCACAAAAACTGTTTAATCCCCAACCCCGTCCTCCCTAAATTCTTGGGACTGCTGAGAAAGAAATATTCAAAATAAATTCTGGAGATATGAAGTTTTAAAATGCCATTTATACTGGAAGTTATAAAGGTTTATGAAAGCCTTTATCAATCCTTTTTCAATAGCGCACTTTTACTTCCTCTAGAAGCTGTTCAGTGTGTTTACAATTTCAAACTACTAATTTAACTTAGCGACACAGTTCTCTCTCACACAACATAAAAATCCTAAGTGGCATGAAAGGAGGGAGAGAGCAACTTCCGAAAAAATAGCAAAATCTCTGCAGCCGCAGCGTTGTCCTTGAGAGCGGGTAGCGACGTAAGCAGCCGTCCAATCAGAGGCGGCGCGTGCAGTGCGTCTCGCGCCAGATAGGCCATTCCCCTCTTGCCCGTCATAGCCTTGAAAAGAGAGCTCGCCAACACATAATACAGGAGACAACCGGGAAGGGGAGAAATGATTGGCGCTTTATCTTTAGGGAAGAGGAAACCTAGGATCTTCCATATGGGTGAAACAGAATTCGATAGCAAAGAGCCGATATCAGTATTTATCTAGCTGTGAAAAAATTTTACTCACATGAAAGTGCAGTAATAAAATGCAGGATAAAGTTTTGATTTTACACATGCAATGAAACTTTTTTAGAACAAGGATTTCCTTTATTTCTTCTTATCTTCTTGCTGTAGACACTAATTTATAATTCTCAGTAGTTAAAATATGGCAATTTCTTTCTTTTTTTTTTAATCCCGATTTCTTTTACTCAAAAATTACACTGAATATGTTGTTCTCTGCACCATCCCCTACCTTTATAAAAATCGAGGTTACAACCTGGACAAACCTGGAAAAAACTCTTTATCTTTGAATTAATGTTTTCCTGCATGCCGACATTTGCGTAATGGATCTTTTTTATTTTATCAATGTAGCTTATAACTGAAAATATAATAATTTTTAAACATGCTGAACGTACAGCCAGGGCCGCAACTAGGGCTCCGTGCTAAGGCAACGCCTCTTAGATATAGAAAGCTTACAACTCCTACGTCACCAAGCTTTGACGTCATTTTTAGGCCTACATTTAAAAGTTTTATTTTCACAAAATAAAACTATTAAAAGTTTCTGGTGACTGCTACAAATATTAGAAAATATCTTAAATTAAACATTGAAATTAAAATACCTTTCTCATACAAAATTATTCGTTTTGATCTATTTCCTTCTCATTATCTAATTAGTAATGGTTAAAAACTGCCATTTGTCGTAAAATTATATATTTTTCTTAAATTATTAAAATATTGCTATTCATGGGTAAATCCACCAAAATATATAACAGCTTTATTTTATGAAAATAAAAGTTTTAGATGTACGCCTAATCCTGACGTCTAACCTTAGTGACGTAGGAGTTGTAAGGCTTTCTATATCTAGGAGGCGTTGGCTAAGGCGGTGTTAAAATCAGTTATGTGGTCTAATTAAGGTTTATCTCGGGTGATGAAAACTGCAGTTGCGGTTCTGCGTAGAGCTGTAAATTTGTAGCCAAAATTTAGTTTTAGATGCTCTTAAACACTCACTTTTTAAATTCAAACTGGTTGACCTTTGTTTTTGAAATCAACCGAGTGCAGTTAGTTCAATAATTAAATCAACTGGGACAAACGTCAGTTCATAAATTTTTCGATTGTTTTTTTACAGTTCCTTTCGTTCTGATATTATGTTCTGTGACAAACAAACGCATGACGAAACTAAACAAACTGAAGTCATGCTTAAGTATGTATGTATGTTGTGTGTTATGTCAAGCCCAGGAGAGGGGCATTTGCCTTCGGGTGAAGGTGCGTTGAGCATACCCCTTTTTAAAGAGTTCTAACACGTATTCACGTTACATTTGAGGAAAACCGCCCCAAACTCCAGACCGTTAGATCGACAGCTGGGCGGTAAGTTCGAACGCAGAGCATCTGAATTGTGCAATTAAAAAAAAAAAATCTCAAATTATATCAAGTGGAAAATGTGACACTGTCAGCAATCTTATCATTTTGATATGGGCATCCTTGATTAATTTAACGTCAGAATACAAAATGCATATTCAGTATTTTCAAACACGAAATAGATTAAGAATGTATTTTAAAAACGTTTTTCAAATACATATATTTGCGATACTGTCCAACTCTGCTCCTCAGTCGTTGGCATAGTGATAAATTTTGTACTAGAGCAGAATTTTTTGTATTTTAGTGCTGAAGTGATTAACAAGATAACAACTTGAGAAATGTTCCTCCTAATGTACTCGTAACTGTTGAACATGGTTACCGCAGAAATCTTCGTGTGTCTGAAAATGGCAACAGCTCAATAAACCAGCTAACCCTTTATAAACCGATGTGATTTTAAAGTCTTATCAGTAGAATAACTGAATTCGAAATAAATCGGTCATAAGATTTCAACAGGATCTTCGGACAGCCTCTGTAATTTACTATTTTATTTAAAAAAAAAAAACGAATTTTAATAATTTTACAAATTTAATATGAGATGTTTCTTATCCATAAAAACACGAAATAGAAAAGTTTTGAAACTTCATTTCATAAAATAAAATTGGGACATAAAGGGTTAAATTAAATTCCACATTAGGAATTGCAAACTTTCACGATATTCGACTTAGATAAGAATTAAAGTTGTTCGTGATAAGACAGTGACCAATTTAGTCAATGACAACGAGTATTTTTGATTAATAATTCAAAAGGCAGTAAGAATAAACAAATTGAAGCTCGTTGTTTTAAATTATTTAACGAATAGGAGAAAAGTACTTTTACATGCACAAAGTGTTTCAGCAACAGGGTTTCAATACTTCTAGGAGGGGTAGGTTATACAACTAGATGACTTGGAATCACATAGGAATGTGTCGCAGACGTAGTTTTCATGCACCAATTAATAATCACTATGAAAGTGGTTTGGAAGCAATAGTATGCATTCCGACTATAGTTTGGAAAAAACAAACTGATCATCTCTACGAAATGCTTTTTACTGAAATTTACAGTTTATAAATTATTTTTTTTTTCAATGATGAAATAATTGAAGCATTAGACGGTTGTTTATGAAACGTTATTTTTACAGTTTTACAGATCTTTCACCGCTTTTTTAAAAGGTACACGAAGACGACGTTTGCGACCTACATTCCTATGTTGTTCCGAGTCACTCAGGTGTACACCCTATCCTTAGTAGAAATTTTGCACCCTGGAGCTGTACTGGGACATCTTATTGGCTGTACTGAACGAGGCTTTATGCAGACATGACCAAATCTATTTTAGATTAAACATATTTTATTATAGGTGTTATTATTATTATTAAATACATATTATCGGCGCAATTACATGACAGCAAAACAATGAAAAGGGCGAGAAAGATCAGCATAAAAGTTCCAGGGATCGGTGAAATTACTTTGGAGACTCTTCGTCTGACGATGGCCCTCCCTTCTTAATCTTTAGTTGGTTCAGAATTAAACAACAATACCCTGATTTGTTAAATCAGTAGATGATTTTGGCTGAGAATGACAGTATACCCCCCTAAGCAAGGAATTGCTGGCAGTATGCGTAACTCTTGAGAAGCATCGATTCATGTGTCGCAACTAAATTATAAATCAAGTTAAACGAGTCAAGCAATCGGGTTAAGCTATCTACATGTTAGAAAATGAGAAATAGAATTTATCTACATGTTAGAAAATGAGAAGTAGAATTTAACTAAATCGAAAGCCAAATTGGAGCTTATTGTAATGATTACATAAAATATTTAATGATTATAAATTTATTAATAAATATAAAAAATAGTCTATGCAATCATCCAGGTTATCAATTATAAGCGTACTGTGGTCAAATATTTTCGGAGGGGGCACAAAATATATTCAAGAAGAACTAAGAAGGGTAATAAAATTTTCCTCAAGTTATGTAACGAATGGCTTTTAAATAAATTTGTGACCCTATTCCTCTGTGCTACTTATTAAACATCCTATTAAAATTAAGACTGGAAAATTAATCCCAATGACGCACACACACCGCACAATCGTCCCACAGTAAACGGTTTTAACAAGGGGTGGGGGAATTGATATCAATCCTTCAACAATGAGAGAAAAGGGGGGGGGGGAGGGAGGGAAAAATTGTTGCTTAACGACACTACAGGCACTAATAATATTATACACAATATATGATAGCTTTAAAAATATCCGTGATAGAAAGAATAAAATTGTTAAGAAATATGGATGATAAAGTTTTTAAAAAATTCCACTTCTAGAAGAAGAGCACGTAAGTTTAAGGCTATTCGAATCCATCTGGATCAATAAAAATATTTATATATATATAAATATACATACATTGTAGGATTTTCTATTTAAAGATTGTAGGAGTTTTTCACCTAACTATCTACCTATAAGTTTTTAGGAAGAAATTGCTTACATTTGGACATAATTAACTTAGAACGGCAACCCTTTGTTGCAGTAGACCAACAGCTTGAGGTCTAGGTTGGAAATTTTAACCAAGGTTTCCTCACCCCAGATATTATTAAACCAACTGTAATCTTATGAAATGACGGAATCTAATCATGTCTCGTGTATAAGCTAAAAGCGATGGGTTTTGTGCTCTTTTGTTAAGGGATTTATGAAAAGATTGTATCCGATTAACTGTTTCATATTCTCACAAAGGTTAGAAGCACTCCAGAATGTCAAGCTCAGTAAGATGTTTTGAAATGTATTTTTCTAAATATTGCGGTACCTATACTAATAATTTTTTAGCAAATCAATTAACGTTGGTGTCTGATCCGAAAGGTGATAACGTTAAGTTATGCCAAAATTATAAGATTAAGATTTATAAAATGTAACATACCTTATTTAGATATTCAATAGAGGAGTGCCGTATATCCGTATCCGCGGATATTCTGAGAAAAAAAGATCCGGATCCGGATTCGTCTAAGCGAAAAATAAAAATTATTCAGATCGGTCTTAGCGAATATATATATATATATATATATATATATATATCCGGATCCATCTTTGCGAAAAAAAATGATCTGTATTCAGCGGATCATCCACGGATCTTTTGTTAGCTTTTCACAAGTCAAAGATTTGAAAACAATCTGGAATGACTCCATTCGACACTTAACCTTTGCCAAGCTTTTAAAAACGTTTTATTCAATTCAATCGAATGCGTGGTTCATACTAGTGTGTTTTAAATAATCCGAATGTATAAGCCGAAATGTATAAGAATACTTTTTGTAACAATGTACGTCCTACACACACGAAAATCTCTATACAGTACGTAAAACAGTGAACTATAACACGTGTACCGAATTTGAGCTTAATCAAATGCACCATATATAAACATGAACGAACTTACATAATTTTCATTCCATAGGCCGTCATGTATAAGAAATCTTTCTTGTAGTCCTGTACAAAAGCTATAAGTACCCCAATATACGCCCCAAAATCTGTACTGGTCGCGTGACGGTGATTTGCTATAATATGCATACACAATTTCAGCTTATTCGAATTAATCCTTTAGACCAGTGTTTCTCAACCTTTAATGGCTGACGGCACGCTGAAAATATCTAGTATTATTTCCGGCACGCCTGAACATAAAAAATTGCAAAGGTTGTGTGATCAGAGGCGCAGAGAGCCAAGTCGGGGCCCCAGGAATAAAATCTTTGGGGTCCTTTTGCTATCCAGAAATTCTTTTGATGTTGTATCAGATCAATCATTTATTCCTTACTAAAATTATCAATCATTTAAAGAAACTTTAAATTAATTGTAATTGGAAAATAATTAATAGAATTAAAATAATTAATTAAAAAGAGTATTATACTTGAATAAGCATCCATGCTCTAAAAAATACCAACATTTTGTTTTGAAGGTTTCGTCACCTCCATAGAGAAACTGTATTTACGTTAACATTTTTGCATGGCATGTTTCCTCAGCAGGGGCGTAGCCAAGGGGGGGGGGGTCATAACCCCCCACCATGAGGAATTTTTTGCCCTACAAAATGTATATTCTTCACTCCCTCATCACACACATGTATGCATATATGTGAGTTGCAGAAGTCGTAACCCGCCCCCATGAAAAATTTCTGGCTACGGCCCTGTTCTTCAGTATTGAAAAAATTAATAAAATTACTATGACACTACGCAGTTTTAATAATTCTCAAAAGCCCTAGCGGCACATTAGACTATATCTCACGGCACATCAGTGTGCCGAGGCACACAGGTTGAGAAACACTGCTTTAGACACAAGAGAACTTTAAATGATTTACGCCAATAGACCTTAATGTATAAGAATTCTTTTTTGCAACCCTGTTAACAAACTACCAGATCTACACGCAGCAAAATCTATATGGAAGCCATGTGTCTGTGAACTACAATATACGTACGATACTGTCATCCATTTTCAATACAAGAAGTCTTTTTTTATTATTATTAAGGGAAATCAAAAAACGTGACTGATGTTACACAGAAGAGACATTGAGAAAAATGAATTTTATATAAATTCAAATCCTCTTTGAACTAATAGTATAAGTAAGATAATTTTTTTCTAGTTAAGTATAGATTTCAATCTTTATGAAAACATTTTCTTTCATTTAAAAAATTTTAAAGTAGAAAATATTTAATTCCTGTGACTGATGTTACATTGACATAAACATGCTATAATTATATATTATTTCTTCTTAAAAACGAAACTACCAAATTTACTTTTTGAAATTATATTAATCTAGTTTAATCATTATAAATAAATCATAGTAATGCTTATTGTACATTAATAAAATTTCACTAAAGGGCGACTCCATGGAACTAGGGACACCAGTGAAAAAAAAAAAAATTCTAATAAAGAATAATAGTTTTTTCCCCTATAAAGTAAACATTTTAGTATAATTTTATAAAAACTCAAAAGTTGGCTAAAAATTTTTACTAATATTTTTGTCTTTAGAGGTGTAGAAAGTCCATCTTGTTTTCTAAAAGAAATCAATGGGTATGTATAACATCTTATTTTTTATTGAAATTTCGTTTATTTATGAGAAGATTAGACAAGTGCAGAAACTTTCAACTGCCATATTTGCCTTCAGAACAATTTTTTTAATTAGCCCTAACATTAATCATCACTCCTAATAACATAAAAAGTCGTTATTCTCTTCCTTTATGTAAATATCTTTAATATTAGTCTCTTAAATATTTAATATTAGTTCCATTTGTCAATTTTAAACTTATAGAAAAAGTGTAAATGTGTATTATAAAATATGTATAACTTTAGGCACATTTCTGTTTTTCAATTAGAAATCTGCTTAAAAATACTGGGAAAATGGCATTGACTGCTGCTGAAAGACAGAAAAGGTGATGAGATAAATTGAAGAATAAAGGAAAATATGAAGATCATAAAAACAAAGCAGAAGCAAAGCAGAAGCCAAAATGAAAGTAGAAATGACCCAACTAAATTACCCCAATCAATCCAGAAGAAGGTAAAAAGATTAATTTATCTTGAAATTAGAGAAAATGTTTGAAAAAGAGTATCCTGAATTGATTGAGGTAATTTAGCTACGTCATTTCCTTTTCATTTTGGCTCTTTATTGCTTCTGCTTTGTTTTCTTTTATAATCTTCATATTTCCTTCATTCTTTAATTTATCTCTCCTCCTTTTCTGCCTTTCTGAAGTAGTCAATGCCCTTTTCCTAATATTTTTTATGTAGGTATCTAATTAAAAAACCAGAAATGTGACTGATGTTACATATATTTATAAGTTCAAAATTCATAAATTGAACCAATGTTAAATATTCAAAAGAATAACATTAACGATATCTTCATAAAGGAAGAGAATATGACTTTTTATATTTTTGGGACTAATTTTATTTAAGCAAGAAAACCTTTTATAGAATTTTGTGACTGATGTTACATTAATATTAGGCCTAATTTAAAAAAAAAAAAATGTAAGATAAATATTGCAGTAAAAGATTTCTGCATTGGTCTAATCTTTTCAAATATAAACTAAATTTCAATAAAAAAATAAGATTTCATTCATATTTATTGATTTATTTTATAAAAGAAGATGAACTTCTTACACATCTTAAAGACAAGAACTGATGTAAAAACAGTAATGTTGCCAAACATTATGTATAAAACTTTTAAGAAGGTGTTGTTAACTTTTTTAGCATCATTTTATAGAAACCCACATATTAATTTCTTCATAGGGGACTAAAATATTATTATTATTATTTTCGTTTTTTTACCATTGGTGTCCCTAGTTTCATGGAATCACCCTAGTGCACTTTCAGGGATTTGCCCCCAGGCCCTAATGTGTAAGAATTATTTTTGTAGCCCTGCAAAAAAAAAAAAAAAAAAAAAAAAAAGTCTACATCCCATACACACCAAAATCAATACTAGTTGTAAAATGGTGATCTATAAAAATATTATACCAAATTCGAGCTCAATCGAATGCACCGTTTACCGTATGTATATCGTGTTCACTTACATAGATACATACACATACATACATGAATTATAATAAAAATTGCATAAATGAATTCCGAATACCCCAAAAAGTGTAAATCCATCAAAATCTCAAATTTAAAGACCTACTTGGTTTGGTAGTAGTCATTTGATATTATAAATCCAGTTAAGATTTTTTTAAAATATGATTTTAACTAATTAAATGTTCTTTAAGCCATGCATTGCATAGTATCTGAAGCAGGGGCGCAGCCAGAGGTGGGGCTGCAGCCCAACTGCCCTCGAAATGGGACTCAGCTTACAATTTGATATTTAGCTTACATTTGAACTTTAGCTTGATACCCAACCCCCACCCCCGAATATTTCAATCACCCCCGAATAAAATCCTGGCTACGCTACTGTCTGAAAGTTATTATTGTGGCAGAATATATTTTAGCCACTGTACGTAAAATTATTGCCTTAAGGTGATTATTCTACAAAATAATTTCGAAACAAAGAGATCTGTATCCGTATCCACGGATATGACAGCCAATGATCCGTTTTCATATCCGTATCCGCGGATCATTAGTGGTGAAATATATTAGTCACACTGATTACACTATCGCATTTAATGAAATAATGCGCAGGACAGTGGCGGCCCGTGGTCAAAACTGTTAGTGCAGCCGGAAGCATATGAGCCTCCCCCCCTCCTCCGGACAGGAATGGAAAATCTTTGTTATTGAATTCGAAAGCTGGCGGATTAAGCCCTCACCGAGGGAAAAAAAAAGAAATTACATAAAAAATGTAAAAGATCCTATTTTACTTTTCCATAAAATGGACATAAATTTCAACCAGCCGCTCTTATCCTCAAAATTGCATTAATCCGTGTCTGATTCGAAGTTTCCTTAGAATTTTCGTTTGTAACGATAACTTGAGAAGAAAAGAAAAAAAAAAAAAAAAGAAAACGTACTTATTTTTTATAAGTCAAATCAATCCTCCTTTCTTTTAAACTTGCGAATCGGTCAGTGATGCCCTCATAAAAAGGCGTTGTTTTAATTCAGATATCAATAATTTTAAAAGCTCTTTAAAATTTCCTATGTTTAAAGAATTTTTTCGCTCGCCATGTCCTCTAAATGCCAGTTCTTGCTTACTTAAAAACAATACTGCTTTGATGGGTAATTGTCCATTCATAAGCGTCTATTCAGGCTTACCTTCTTGATAAATTCAGCAATATAAAGTCGAGAGTTTGCCGAACAAATATTCTCCTAACTCCCTCCCTCACTTCTCGAGCCAATCAGATAGTCGAATTCACAAGTGCTGCCGACCTTTCAAAATCTTGAATGGGCTGAGTCTTAGCTGCGTACCCCCATTATAGCCTATGCCGGAGGAAATGCTTACGTAACCGTTGTCATGGCAACGGTGCTGCCAATTTTCTTATCAGCGCTCTGGGCTGAACCAAAGATTTTCCCCATTGAATTGCGGGAAGATTAAAGTGCTTTTTTTCTGAATGAGCGATCTGGCCACAATACGGTTTTTTTGTTTGGTTTTTTTCTGGAGATTTTTTTAATTTACCATAGGAATTCTATAATTCTAATCTGAATTTAGGAAAATTAGTAGAATTAATTATTTTAAAGTATGTGCTGATGATTTCAAGTGCAGCCCGGCTGTACTTGCTGTATCCCACGAGCCGCCACTGGCGCAGGATAAATAAATTAAAATAAAATTAATCTTTCCAGCCTAATCAGGATCTAATCTTTACGCCTAACCCCAGTTCCGGCGTTATTTTCATTTGTTTTTCTTTTTTTCAAATACAGAAAAACATAAATATGTGGAAGGTTCTGACGAGGCAACACGATTGAGGAGCGCATTTCCTGCTGCCTGCCTATGATCTTTCACCTAACCAAGCCCCTAAAGAAAAAGAGACGTGTCGTCACAAACCCGTTGTTGATTCTAGTTCCGGTAAGCCAATGCAAACGCCATGGGAAGTAGAGATGGGCGGTTCGACTCACTCACTACTTCGATGATTCGAATCAGTGATTCGAATCTTGAATCAATAAAACAGCTAAAGAAATTTTCCCTCTCTCTGCGCCGAAAGCCGTACTATTTAAAGACCCTTCACCCATTCATCGGGTTTCTTCTCCGCTGAGTTCTCGGGCAGTTAGCATCTCTCTCTCCTTGCTCGAGTAAAACTAGTGTTTAAACTGCCCGAAATGAAAATACAGGGGAGCTTCGTATGACCCCCTGGGCCTGTAAGATTAAAAGGTTAAGTTTGGTGTCAAAGCATTCGAAATTTTATGCAACGATGGGGATTCCTAAGGGGGGGTCGAGAATCAATAAAAACGCGCTCCGATGGATAGTTTCCGAGATATACGTTAATTAATTATGGTAATTAGACTAATTAACCATGATTGAGGCTTAAAAGGACTGCAAACATGTAGAAATTGGCTCTGGGATGGTTTCCAGGCTTTGGAGATGCCGCCGAAGGAGGCTAGTGTTTAAAATGCCCAAATTGAAAATATAGGGGAGCTTCGTATGACCCCCCGGGTCTGTAAGATTAAAAGGTTAAGTTTGGTGTCAAAGCATTCGAAATTTTAAGTATCGATGGGGTGTTGAGCCTATGGGGGGTCGAGAATCAATAAAAACGCGCTCCGGTGGATAGTTTCCGGGATATACGTTAATTAATTATGGTAATTAGACTAATAAACCATGGAGCTGTTTTTTCCGCGATCCGGCATCGTCATCAACGGAGAGAAAGCAGTAGCAAAAGCATCACAAGCTGGTATTGATCTCAGGATTTTCTTATCGCCGGCCTCAGAGGCGTAGCCAAGGGGGGGAGGGGTTAGGGGGGTCATAACCCCCCATGAGGAATTTTTTGCCATACAAAATGTATATTCTTCACTACATTATCATACACACGTATACATATATATGAGTTGCAGTAGTCATAACCCCCCCCCATGAAAAATTTCTGGCTACGCCCCTGGCCGGCCTGTATTTTTGACCTTTATCGAATTCGAGATTTCACTGAAATGAAAATGGGAATATCGGATATTTGATGTTGAAATAAAACCGATATGTCGATATTTATCGATTTTTGGCCCAGTCCTACTGAGGGGCTGCTGCCCCCCCCCAAAAAAAATGGGACCCTTTACTTAGCTTACAATTGAACTTTATCTTTAAATTTGATACCCAGCCCACCCCGAAATAAAATCCTGGCTACGCCACTGTCAATAACACTAACTACGCCACTGCTTTAGACCCTATTTTGTATTTCTCTGAATTACGAAAGAAAAGAAAATAATTCCCCTTAAACGACAAACAAGGTAAAAAAAAATATCTTAAACGAAATCTGCAGCAATAAAGCGAAATGTTATTTTGCTTACTACAAAGTCCTTTTGTGAGAGCGCTTAATACCGCCCCTGTATCCTTCATTAAAAGTGACAAGCACAATCCTAACTTTATTTCATTCTATTTCCCTTCACATGAAAACCGCCACCATGTAAACTTAACGTTCCGTTTTTTTTTTTTTTTTTGAGGTGGGGCAGGGGGACATATATTGAAGTTAAAAGTAGAAAAGGGATGTTTCAGAAAAATTTTAAACAAATATTAAACCAGCCAGACAAGTTGGAAGGAGGGAGTACCCCCGAGGGAGAAAGGTTTAAACAACTTTGAGACACCCCCCCGCTCTTCCACGAGCATTGGCGTAAATTGGCATGTAATATTTGGATGGGGTGACAAAATGATTCCGATTGTAGAAAATATCGTTATTATAAATAGCTCTGATACTTGAATTTTCTTAATTTTTTTTTCGGGGGGGGGGATTGACCCCTCTTGCCCTTAGGAAGTAACGCCTATGCCCCCCGCCAAAAGCAAACGATGTTCGACCCACTCCACACCCACAGACAGATGAAACTTTAAATCCGACCACCAACCAAGAAATGAAACACCAAAGATTCGAAAAAAAAACTTCAATTAAATGAAACATCCTTTCAACTCTTTTCGACTCCTTTCGACTCTGAGTCGATAGAAGATTCGAAAAACTAACAAATCTCAACGATCGTATACAATCACCGAAACAGAGCGAAACACTGAATCAGTAAAGATTCGTTGCTGCACCAACTCAGTGACCAACTCAGCCACACCCACTCATTTGCTGTTTCAAATCATCTATCGACTCAGAGTCGAAAAGAGTCGTAAAGAGTCGAAAAGAGTTGAAAGAGTAAGGAAAAATCTCTGGGAACGGCAAAGGGAAAATAAGTTTTCCTTCCCTTCGAACTTGGAATGTATTTCCCCACAGTTGAGGGCTTGAGATTCGAATCAGTAGAGAGTGAGTGTAAAGACTGAGCCACTCAGTACCAAGATTCGAATCACTGATTCGACTCATCGAATCATTGGCCATCTCTAATGGGAAGTAACAGATTAGAAATTCGGAAAGTAGAGATGGCGCTTTTTTCGAATGGTTGAGAATCTAGAAACACTGGCTCTCAGGGGCGTACTTACGGAGGGGGGATATATCCCCCCCCCATTGCTTAATTTCTAGCAAAAAAAAAAATCTCCGGAGCCCTGATATTCTTTAGAGCTCATGTTCATACTCACTTACGTATGTGAACCCCTGCAATACTTAATTCGTTCACAGAAAAGTGAAAAGAAATAAAATAGTCTGAAATTAGCATGAAAAAGTCTAAACAATATGCAGAAGACCCCAAATCTGTTGGTCTTGGCTGGAGACGAAATGAGTCCTGATTGGTCAGTCCACTAAAATCTGTTTGTGTGTAAAAAGGGGGAAATTTTCCAGTTATTGTATCGTGCAGGTGGGATCTGGAGAACAATATTCATGAGCTCCGCTGAACTTTACACCTGATATGTAAAAATTCACTCCGAAAAAAGAACTACAGTAGCTGAGCTCCTATGCAAATTAAGCCCTGCACTCCCCAAAAAATATTCGGAATAATTAGCACAAGCTTTAAGCAATGCAGAATTTTCCATTTGTTTATTCGTAACTTTTTCATGAACTCTACTCGGAAAAAATTTCCTGACCACGCCCCTGCGAGCTGCATACTTTTTTCATGAGTTTGTTTATATGTATTTGTATAATTATGAATTACTTTCTATTCATTTAGTTACCAACTTAAGAAGGCATTGACTAAAAAGAATTGTGGCTGTTCTTAGAACTGTCGCATGTTTGTGAAAAATAAAAAAGTAAAAAATAAACAAACCATACTAGACTTACTAAAATTAACAATTGTTCACTTAAACTGTGCACACTCTATGCACAAATGTACAATGCATTCTTATAAACGGTAAATCTTTATGAGCTACAAAATTTTAAGAGAAATATTTTAAGTTTACTATAGTATTGTGTAACTTTCTGAAGTGAAGAATAAATACTACCAATCTTATAAATGCGAAAGTTTGTCAGTTTATAAATCTTTCACGCTGTAATGGCTGAACGGATTTGTAGGAATTTTGGAATGATTTAACATATAGGCTACCTTTTAGCTCCCGCGATTTTCATACAGGTGTCGACAGATGGCATTGATTTACCGCAAAGAAGGTATTAGCAGCACAGCAGTAACGTAAAAATGTATTCATAATTTTGAATAGGGGGCCTACCATGGGCGAGTGGATAAGGCACTCAAAATGATAGACAGCTCAAGTATAAAGGTCCAGCATTCTGGTCAGGCCTATAGTGTAGCTATCGATCTAACGGTCTGGAGTTTTGGCCGGTTTTCCCCAGATGTAAAGTGAATACGCGTTTGGGCCCTTTAGAAAGTCAACCGACCAAGGCACCCCCCTTTTTGGCAGATAGCCTTTGCGTAGCTTTGCCATAACACAACACACACACATAATTTTGAATAATGAATGCATTTATATTCTGCTTAAAATTTTAACCGATAACTAATATAATAATTATTTTTTAATAATCTAATTAAAAGTTAATTTATAAAATGCTTACGTAAACAAATCTATACACAGCTAAATTATGTACGGTTAGATATGCGAAAAACGCATAGATATTAAAAATAGTGTATTTATGAAAAAACGAAACAGATCAGTGTGCATCAGTGATTGACATAATCTGACAAATTTTTTCGGCAATTATGCATTAATGCAGGCTTACGCAACTAGTTTTCTGTAGTAAACAATTTTTTCGGAATGTTTCGCAAATCGTATAAGTTTGTCGTTGGTGAAACTGCACTGTACATCCTCAAAAAAACCCAACTTATTTTTATTTATTGACGTTAACTGCATTCTATTTTTTAAAACATTAGATGAGACAAAAATTTGCGTCTGTAAATATCATGTATAGGGATAGACTTGATTTATCCTATTTGAAATATTGTGGTAGATTCTAGTTTTAAAATTGAACTTTATGAAATTTTCTTTGTTAATTTCAAATGTTTGCTCTCTTTCTTAGAGAGAAAAAAAAAAAAACTATTTCCAGGAACTTTAGTTTTTGAAACATAGTTTTAAAAACAAATGACTATTTACAGACACAATGATGGATTCAGAAGTAAAAGTAAAAATGTGTCTAAAATTAAATTTTGAGGCACGATTTTCGTACTTCTTTTAAATGGAGTTGCTGCATTCAAAATGGAGTTAACCGCTCGCGGCTCCTGGCCTATTTCCGTGGTGGGGCTCGAAAATATTCAAATCTGTAAAATACTATCTATAAACATATACCGCGTGCCGTTTAGGCTAGCTATTGGGATTCAAATGTTAATAGGAGAAATGGAGGTTACGGCCAATTATCTAGGCCGGGGGAGTCCTGACCCGTATTTATGTAAAGTCCACGGAAAACTCCCAACGGCGCATGTGACCTGGTACCAAACCAGGCACCTATCTCCCAGTTCTAACTCTCTCCGTCTCCCAGTTCTAAGTGATAGCGCTATGCCACTGGTGGGGCCAAATGTTAATAGGAGTGAAAACAATTTGCCAACTTCGAAAAAAATCTCATACCGAATAAACTTCAATTACGAGTGTTCAAAAAATGACTGTTTCCTTCCGTATAAAGAACGGGTAAAGCTCAATTGCTTTATAAAATCCTGCTTTCTTGACCGAACATTTCACTTGCACAATTGGTGTTTGTGACTGATTAGGTTAGCTGACCTTAAGAATACTATAGAGCGATATTCGTAGGTTCAATGTATACTAACACATTTTTTGTCCATTTTTACATTTGATATGTTTGCGGATCCTGTTGGAAGCACAGCAGAATTTATTCCACGGTATTCATAGACACAGGAAAGACAGAATCTTTCTTTCGGAAGACTATTATCAATCCACCACTGAATATTAGGAAGGGAAGATTGCGCAGTCTAACTTAATGAAATCTACATACCAGTGGAAGTATTGCAGGAAACTGCTGGACCATACATAGAAGCTAACGTGTACGGTAACCTTTGAGGTGATTGCTGTAATATATTTTGTAGTAGTGTCTTAGCTTCGCGGTCCAGTCCAGGGGAGTGCGCTTGTGCTTGAAGTAATGCCTCGGCCACTAATTCTTGCTCCCGAGGATCCCCTCTTGTGCTGTCACATGTGTTATCTACTAGAAAAGAAACAAATACAGGATCAGAATGGATGATCACGCCCATCATTTCAGTTGTATTTTAAAGAAAATATGTGCACTCAGTTAATATAAATAAATAAAAAATGATAAAATTGTACACAATGGGGGAAGTATATTAGTTTTAAAATTTCAATTTGCTTATGACATGAATAAGTATACTTAAATACTTCTCTCACTTTTCTGCCTGAAGAAAGGCGGACCTTTTTTTGTATTACCTGAAACTGTCGCACTGTATTATTTTTTCATTATAGTATTTACAATACGCTATTAATTTTAGCCTTTAAACACCATTTTTTTTCTCTTTTTTTAAGTATTATAATTCAGTACTTTTACTAAAAGGCGTTATCACGGTGATTGCTATTGATTTGATGAAGTGTTACTGAAATTATTTGCGAGAAAAAAAGAAAATCTGAAGAAACAAAATAAAATAAAAAAGTAAATGATTACATACATCCAAGTGTTTACAAAAGCAGTTAAAAAAAGCAAGATGTGTCTTTTGTACAAAATTCCTTTGAGAAAAATGTAATAAATAAAAAGAAAAAAATATGTATTTGTTTTTATAACGTCAGTTATACTGCGGTAAAAAGTTTTAGAAAGTGTGTAACATTGTTAAAAATAATAGCATGTAACTAATAGAACGTGCAATATCCGTCAACAGCTCTCATTACTTCATAAGTTTAAGCCTTTGTTTCAAGAGTTCCTGATAAAAGCGTCATCACTTTCTCTTTAAAGACCGGAAAACCTCAAGAAGTCCTGACATGGTATGGATATTTGTACAGCTGGAAAGTTAATTTAAATGGACAGCAATAGTGATTCTCAACGAAGCTTTAAAACTTCTTATTTACGGTTTTATCATTCAACGTTACTTGCTGAAAACCTAAAAAATAATAAAATAAAAGAAGCCTAGGGAAATGGAGTGGGGGGGGGGGGAATGGAAAGTTAAGGATGTTCCAAAGTTCTCTCTCGCCAGACGATTGATAAGAGGAAGTCTATAATTAGCCACTACTTCCGAAGGTATTGCTCTCATAATTCTTTTCTTTCCGAACTTCATTCCTCCCACAACCAAGAGGACTTTCAATATATTCTGAGGACGCATAAAATACAACATAACTTTTCAGAGGGGAAAAACGTTTGTTTATAAAACAGTGCTAATCACACTTATAAATGTATAATGGAACTGCGTTTCAGATGTTAAGTAAATAGGGTTTTTAATTGCTTATAAAAGAAATGTTTTATTCCTGTTACGGTAACTATTCTGAGTATCAATGTAACTTTCAAGGCAATAACTGGCGTCCTTTGGCAGTATATAATGGCTAACCAGTACCAAAACTGTCTAAAAATGGCCACAGCTAACAGCCGTAACTGACTAAGAAACCCATTGAAATAATTTTAGCAACTGGATGTTAGAATTTTATACTGATATTTACTTAATTATGCTATGATTATTCAGAAGAAAAAGATGTCCTGCGGACAGAAGGGGTTATGGGTAATGCAGATTATATATATATATATATATATATATATATATATATATATAATCTGCATTACCCATAACCCCTTCTGTATTTATATAGGGGATGGCTCTCCCATATATATATATATATATATATATATATATATATATATATATATATATAACTTTTATGGTCCACCGGCTGTCTCTGGTTTTCCTTCCCTTTCTTTCATTTAATTTTATGATTGCTAATTTATTAAATTGCGACTATTCAGTTTCAATTTTTAAATATACAAAGAGAGCAATACAAATTATTTTTGATAAATATTTTCAAAAACTATGTACAGTATAACCTTAATATACTAATACGGCATACGTGATGAAGCCATTTTCAATAAAGCGAATCTGATTAAAATCATTACGAGTTTCAGAAATAACATTTCTTAAATAGCCCCCCACCCGAAAAAAAAAAAGGAAAAGAAAATGTTTCGATTCTGAACTCCTGTAGCTTGGCGCTCGCCAATCAGTCGATCGTGCCAGATTACAACCCCATCCCAGTTCTAGTAACCCAGGAATGTTGAGAAAACGAAAAAGTACAGTTGTGTGTGGTTGTGCCGGCTCTGTTATTTCCACACCAGCGGCTATTCAACTTCAGGCAGAAGTCACCTTCACGATTTAAAGTACGAAGGCCAAACTGTATAGGTAGGGAGGGATAGCTAGGTCTCTAGGCAAAGGTGATTGGAAATTTACTCAATGCCTTTGTTCCATCAGCTCAACTAATGATCGAATTCCCAGAACAGGGATCGCGTTCTCAACCTCCTCATTTGTAGTTGGTTGAAATTGAAAAACAAACACAAAAAATTGATTCGAAGGGATATCCGATTAACTGACTTATAAGTTGAACGCTCATACTTAATTAGTATTTTTATAAATTTGTATAGCTACAATCTGGCTTCAGCCACATTACTACTCTTGAATGCCATATTCGAAAGGTAATATCTATTATAAAACTCTGCTGATCCAAGGGGGGGGGGCGGAGGGGGCGACCGCCCCCCCCCCCGAGAAGAAAGAAAATAATGTAAAAGATCCTATTTTACTTCCATAAAATGGATGTATATGTCAATCTTCTAACTAACCGCCCCCACCGACAAACTATCCGCCCCCCCCCCGACAAACTTGCAATAATCCGCCACTGTGCTGATCTCGTGTCCAGAAAGTTAGATCATCAGCCTTCGGTTTACATGGTTGTAGTTTCGGATGCTACTTTGAGCATGAATATCTACCCCGAAGAAATTAATCATCGCGTGCTCTATAGATTTATGATACAACAAATCTGATGCACCAAGGACAATCATAGCGGTGTACATATTTCAAATACTACAAAAATATGCGCCTCATCATGGCCGAGTGGATAAAGACATTGAACATGGTAGATGGCTGAAGTGTGAAGAATCCCGGTTTCGGGACCATCTCGCGGCCATCGATCTAACGGTCTGGAGTTTTGGGCGGTTTTCTACAGATGTAATGTGAATGCGCGTTAGAAATCCTTAAAAAAAGTCCTCCACCCAGGCACCCGTACCTTGGAGCCCTCGAGTAGCTTTGCCTTAATGCACAACACAATACAGAAATATGCATTGAAGATCTTCAGCGGAATCATACTTACTTTACTTCTTTTTTAAAAATTTTATTAAAAAAAAAGTCTTAGTTACGTTTAGATGAGAAACTTTCAACTTGGAAGACTTTCATATTTACATTACACAAGCGGGAAATGTACGTAATGTACAGGGAGCTAATAGGTATTAGTAATGCAAATAAACAAATTTCGCACGAGTGAGTAAGGGGAATTTTATTTTGTGGTGCGCCATTGTACACTAGCTTTCTTCAAATGAACTTCTGATGATTTGCTGAGACCCCTACCATTTTGTAAGAGTATTAGTTTTTGACATATTATTAGAGTTAGCTAAATAAAATGATGCACAACCATTGGGGAATTCTTCGTTCAGACGTTATTTCCGTTATTAATGCTGTTTACTTAACAAAATTTTAAGCATCAATCAAAAACAAGAACAACACTGATAACATTCTACACTAAGTGCTATATTTATCTTTCAGGGGGGGGGGGGAAGAAAGAAATTTGAGAACATCAGAAGAATATCTTATCAGTATATAATTCTGCAGATACTCATGGAATAATAGGTTACAAAAAAGGAAAGAGGGGAAAAAAAAAAAAAAAAAAAACAGAACACGAAGACGCGGAAGTAACGTATCAGGAAAGAATGGACATATTTTTGCTTTTTTAAAACACCATAAACTCAGCTGTCGGTAATCAAGGAAATGCAATCAATTACTTCATTAAAAGAGGCTACGGGTGGTAACTTTTTGTACCACAGATATTAAGGTGACTTGAAATAAGAAAAATTTAATCGATTCACTCACTTAACAAAAAAGAATAAATAGGGTGTTTTTGTTCATTATTTACTGAACTTGTAGTTTTTGTGATCAGGGGCGATTAGCTATGCAAGGGCTCTAGGCCGAGGGTTGGGGTGCCGTCCGTGGGCGTCTTTCTAAGGGGTCCTAACGAGTACTTACGCTAAGTGTCGGAGGAAACCACGGAAAAATCTGAAAGGTTAGAACGGCGGGCGCGACCTGGTTTCGAACCAGGTACCTTCCGTCTCCCAGTTCACAGCACTATGCTCTGCGCCAATGGTGGGGCGTGGTTTTTGTCGGATATCTCATATTGTGGATGTGCCTCTACAATAACTAACATTTCTCATTTTCGATCTTATTTCCGTAGCTAATACTGTTACGTAGAAAATTAAGCATCAAACAATTAAGGTAATACTCATGCTAATAATCCATTTTCAGATCTTCTAGTGATACGCAATGCATTATTCATAATTGGTATTACATTATGAAGAAGTGAGCGCCGCCCGCTTCAGGATAAACCATAGAATGAAAGCTGAATTCTCCTAGTATTAAACTGGTTTCTGTTTATTTAAAAATCATTTAACTTGATCTTAACTTTCGCTTGCTTTGTATAAACGAGTAGTTATATTTTACAAAGAAATATAGAAAAAATACGTTGATGTTTCATCGAGCCATTACTGCTTTCTGAGAAATAGTATGTTCTAAATAGATTAGAAGAATATTTATTAAACCATAATTAAAAGATTCTTGAAAGATTAGTTTCTTGTAGAAACATGTTCATGCAAATTATTGTAATTTTCATTTAACAAAGAAATGCATTTTTAATACGCATTGAACTATGAAAATGAACAGATTTATTTATATGTGTCTATTTAACCTGATTGGTAATAATAAAATATCTGCCATACTCTTATTTTTCTACTGAAAAATATTAATTTTCAATTACTAATAATTCTTAGAATACACTTAAAATCACAAAATTTTTATATAATATTTAATATGTGACAGTATTAGAGAAAAAAATCCGAAAACCTTTACAGAGTCGAATAATAATTAACGCTATCTCTTTCCTATTTCCCAGAGGAATATATATACACATTTATAGTTATTTATTAATTGAATTTTCCTTTAAAAAAATGTTTAAAAAGGAAATAGTTGCTTGACAATTTAGTTGCGAATTTTTAATTTTCCTTATGTAAGCAAAGTTCCGTTTCGCACCACAAACACCACATGCAAATGAAAGAGGAAATCCTGACGCAAAATAAATGGGGGAAAGAACCACAAAAACACACCGCTTACGCAAGCGGCGAAAACTCTTTCAATGTCAACCCGTCGCCGGTAGGTGGCGCGGGCAATGAAGGGGTGAACGGCCGCCATCTGATAAAAGAGAAAATGTTCAAGGTTATGGAGAAGGAAATAAAGCAAACACACTCGGCGGGCTAAAAGCGGTAGAATCGATCACAGCGTCAGCCGGAACTTAGAGCGGTCTCTCTCTGTCTGTGGGTGAATGGGAAAGAAAATGAGAAAACAAAAGGTGTTACAATTATTTTTCAGATAATGTACGTATACATCAAACGTGCTTCCGAAGCACTGAATTTAGAATTTGACTTCCTGTTGTCAGTCCGTTTTTTGGGTATTCTAATCGAAATAACTTTCTTTAATTATATATGAACAAAGGATTCCTTAATCATGTATATTAAATGAACTGTCAACGTACGGAGATGAATATACGAAGTTCAGTGCTTTGGGCTTGAAACTTATTTTTCAGTCTCATTATATTCCGTATAGAGATTGCATTTATTGCTTTTTTTAAAATTTATTTTATTAGGAGTAATCAAGGCCGTAGCCAGGAAAATTTTTCGGGGGGGGGGGGGGGTTTCAAGTTTTATGTTTTAATATGGTACTTTTTTCAGCAAACTGAAATTAAAATTAAACAAAGTATGATCTTCAGCTTTGTGTTTTTTCATTTTTATTTAAAACGCGAAAATAATGCATCCAAATTCAAACAGTGCTATGTAAGCAATATCCTATCGGCGTAGCGAACCTCTGTGTCAGTGCAGTCTTTAAAGAATGACAAGCACTGTGTGACAGAGCAGGGCCGGCTGGACCATATAGGAAAACTAGGCGATGCCTAGGGCGCTGACTCGAGAGGGGCGACACTAGCCAGGCAGCGGATTTTTTTTTTTTTTTTTTTTTTTACTCCTGCTGTCCGAAGTGTCACTCTCTTTTTATTCTAAGGAGTAGCGGACTGGTTACGTGAATAATGCAACGTAGGATCTCCCTCCCGGTCCACATGGGTCGAGACTGGAGCCTACATGTCCAAAACTCCAAAAATCACAAACTTATCACTCTGACTTTTTTATTTATAGAGGTCATAAACTCGATACTGTGAAACAGTGGCGCACCCAGGATTTTAGTTTAGGGGGGGGGGCTGGGCTACAAATACTGCTGAACTCGGTTATAGTGACCTCAATTAAAGTTATAACTCTCTTATAACGCCAAAATATTCTGTGCCAGTCGACTTGCCCGTAGAACACATCCCCACGAGCAATGTAACTCATTTTAGAATCAAATAATTATATGATCTTTTCAGTGATGTTGTAACCAAGTTTAACCGTGTTTCATGCTCTAACTGTAAGTTTTTATTTCAAAACTAACATCTTTTTTTGGTAAAAAGTATTTTAGAAATAATTTGACAATTTTTAAAAAGAAAACATTTAACTCATTAGTGACAATTTTCAATACTTTTCACTTCTAATTTCCCGCCTTTAGGGGGGGGGGCTTCAGCCTCCATAGCCCCCTCCGTGGGTGCGCCTATGCTGTGAAACTGTTTCGTGTTTCGATCTCCGATGGAATTGAGAGATGACTCACTATTTTTTGTGGAAAGAGAAATTTTTTTAGTTATGATATTTCTTTTTTGTCTCTCTCTACGTGTAAGGGGGGGGGGGGGTGAAAGAAGAAGAGAGAGAACCAATGTGGAGAAGCATTGAGACGAATGTGAGCTTTTGCTCCGATCATACTGCATTCTAATTATGGGAAATGTAAATACTGCGTAAAATTGTGTAAATAAAGCAGCCGTACATAGTGTACTTAGGGCACATTTTTGCTATCACCTTCACAAATTCCTACTACTATGATACATTAAACACTGTTTATTTAAAGAATTATTTCATGAGAATGAGAAATTCTGCTTGCAAGTGCCACGGAAATTGCATTTCCTTTTGGCCATACTCAGAAGACAGGTATGCATATAACGTACAGAGAAAAGAGTAGCATATTTAAGTGAAATTTATCACTTTGCGATCCTCAGAGAAACACAAGTAAAAAATTACATGCGGTTTGAATGAACTGAAGTGCAATAATTGTAGTTGGCGATACAAGGGATAATTTTTTTTCTACGAACAGTAAGTTATGTGACTGAAAATTTCGGGTGGGGTTTGAACCCTCAACCCCCCCCCCCCCTTGGCTACGGCCTTGGGAGTAATATAGTTTAACCCATTGTGATTGTTGAACAACAGGTTTGATCAGACAAATTTGATTTGAGATAGAGCTTTGCGTCTTTAGGTAAAATTTTTAGATTAGTTTGTTATTTAGCATAATATCTTTATAAATACAAAAGTATCCCGTGTGATCCGTGGCCACTATAAAAAAGCCAAAGGCAGAATGATAAATTGAATAAATAAATGTTTAAGTAAAAATAGAAAGTTTTTTTAATCCAGCTTTTATTTACAATGGACTAAAAATTAAAAAATATTTGAGATAATTTTCAAGCTCAAACACTTGTTGTAACATACGAATCCATGCTAGCTCACTAACCAGCGGAAGAGGTGCTTAGAAAATTTATTAAATAGTACTTTTTTGGCTACACTGTACAGCAATGCAAAAATCGAAAATTTTATATCAATAGTTCGTTGGAAAATAGCTGGCGTATGTGAAAATAACACAATGTTGGGGGGGGGGGACATTTAATAAGTAAATAAAATGTTTTTAGGCTATCGGGAAAAAATGTAGTAGCAAATGTCATCGTAGTTATTCGTCTATTTAAAGTTTCAGCTGGATCAAATGACAGAAAGTAGGTTAAATTCCTATACAAATTTTGTGCTAGAACGATATACATGAACAGTACAAGTTAATAAAAAAAAACCTTGAAAAATAAAATAAAAATAGAATGTCTTCAAACATTATAATTCACATATGAAAAATTATTTTAAAAATTTGTGTCAACAGTGACTCTTTCTTTTTTTAAATAAGGTTTATTTACCAAAGTAATTTCATGTTTTATCAATCCCTGCAATCACTGTGTCACCAATATTTAAAGTTTTTCCAAAAATACTGGTACAATTTATATACAATAAATTTTCTTTTTAAACACTGTGTATATTATTTTGTGAAGAGGTATTCTTTTCTTCGTCTGAGGCTGCAAAATATAAAATGTTAGATCTTCCATTATTTCTTTAATTTAATTTATAGAACAGCTTTGCTATAGTTTTTTTTAATAATTCTCCATTTGGTTACATGAATCTACTTCTACACCGTACAAAATATTTAAATTCCAAATATTCAAAACTTCCTTTGAGAACGGATGCTACTCTTTAAAATGTATATACAGAATTAAATGTATTTTTTCAGTGTTATCCGATTAGTCTACGCTCGTTTTTACACGACTGTAGGAATCACTCAAATTGTTCGTAAAATCACAAATGTACGTAAAAAAGAGGTTCTTAGAAACGAGCATAAATTGTATTACATGTGCATGTAGCGTACGGTACAGCCATAGGACTTTCAATAAATTAGCCCAAATTTGTTTTTTGTTGGATGGTGTGTTGAGGATTCTAATGAAAGTTATGAGTTGAAAATTCCACTGCTTATTTAACATAAAATGTTAGACATATGAAACTATGCTTTATAGTTTTCTAGCCCGTAAACACTATTTTAGAGTCCTTTGGAAGCGGGAAAACATCAAAAACTCATGGGTAAAAGAAAAATCTAAAAGGAATACTTCTGAAGTACAAAAAATGCAAACGAAACTTAGTCTGCTCCCCTTGTTACCTTTTTTAAATTAATAATATATCAACTAGCGTTTCGTTGCTGAAAGTAATAATGATAATAATAAAATTAAAAAAAAAAGCTATTTTAACCGAAATTCTGTGCGAAATAGTTCCAGTGAGTTAAATCGAATATACTCAGTAATGGTTTACAAAAGCCAGCATGTTTTGAATTGAAGGTTAAGTGACTCACATTCACTTCACAGAATCTTTTCAGACAGTTGCTGAAGCCATTTCGATTAAGTTACTCCCTGACTGAAATCCTACGTAAATGCCTTTCACGTGTTATGAATAATACAACAAAGATATACATCTCAATTTCAGATAACGAGAATTCAGGCTCGAAATGGAGCAAAAATTCAATAACCGCATCTATTAAATTATACTCATTTGTGTGTACTTCATTTGAACACGCTCATTCCTGTAAAAGATTTAGAAATTTCACCTATAGAGTATTTTCGACAAACTTGAATAGTATGTGTTATTATTGGGTTTTTTTTTTTTTTTCGAAATAAATTAACGACTCCGAAATGCAGTTAACAACGACTGCTCGTATATACTTTAATGTATTGAAAGTCTTTTGAGGGACCCTTTAAATAAACCACCCAGTCCATTGCAATAAGAAAAAGGAAGTGCACATGCACAACTAGATACAACGGTCCTAAATGCAAAAGTTCAACATTTTACGACCAATCGTTTTTGAGCTATGCGAAATACGTAGATATTACGAACACCACGCCGAAACTAGTCAAAAACGGATTCAGGGATTAGAATTAATGGATCGTAAATACATACTTACGTACTGAAATGACGCAAAAACTTGTCAAAATGGATTCAGGGATGATGAAAATGAATATTTTTGTCAAAATCTGAATACCCGATTTGTGATTAGAACACGTCATTTATTTCGTACAAGGGGTAAAAAATAAATAAGATGTCCAAAATTATAGTATTAGTACAGCTCTATCGCCACTTCTTTAAATGAAACGTAGTTTTTTTTTTTTTTTTTTTTTTTTTTTTTTTTAAATGTCCGATTCTCCCAATTTGATATTTTTGCAAAATGGATACTTTCTTTTAACTGTACCGTACTTTGTGTAATCTATCTGTACATATATAAGAAAATTTGTGCTGACTGAACGAGTCATCATCGCCAACCGAAGAATAACAGGAAATTTGCCAAGAAGGTATAGTTCGTAATGTAGGCCCTCGATAACAGAGATAATTTTCAAAATTCAGTCCCTACAGGGGTTAGGGGATTAAAATGTACTTTTTACGCTCCTCTTCATCGCTCTCTCTCCAAAAAAAAAAAAAAAAAAAAAAAAAAAGAAAATAGATAGTCGCAAAGTACTTGTTTTAAGTGTATCTTAAACAAACACCTGAAATTCAGTTCCAGGATTTTCGGAAATTCGATCAATTTCGGCCCCATGTAAGTAGATAGCCAAAACGTGCTCTTTACGTATCATTTTTTACGCATCCTATCACCCCACCATGGTGGAGTGGATAAGTCACTCAAAATGGTAGACAACTGAAGTGGGGAGGTCCCGGGTTGGGTCCCATTGAGCGGCTGTCGATCTAACGGTCTGGAATTTTGGTCGGTTTTCTCCAGATGTAACGTGAATATGCGTTAGAACCCCTTAAAAAGTCCTCCGACCAAGGCATCCACCATCCTTGGCAGATCGCCCAAGAGTAGCGTTGCCGTAACTACGCAAACAAACAAACGTATCCTATCATTTTAAAACAGTTGCAGGTAATGAAATGAAATTTGGGCAAAACGATAGATTGTTACTCAAATTAAACAATAGGTTTCAAAAAATTGTGCAAGTTTTGAGCACGTAAACGACAAAAAACTGCTAGAAAAATAATTTCTCTACATTCCTCTTCAGCAGTTTATCTAAACATTTTTGCCTTTAAAATTGCCTTCTATAAACTTTAACTCTTGCACTTAGCTAACTCCATTAATCTATCTTCAGACAACATTTTTAGAACATCAGCACTCCAGTATTACCTTCCTTCCCAGAAAATAATAATCTTGCATAACGACTTACTCTAAAAAGCATTTTGTCGAGTTCTCATGAAGCTCAAATTATTTCGTTCAATATTTGAGCTTTTAAATTCAAGAGGCATTTGAGAACAGCATCGGGTGGGGGACGCGTGGCGCCTCATTTTTGTTTAATAGACCCAAGGAGACCATTGATTTAAAAACCTGTAGAAAATTCGCTATTTTTAGTCTTGAATATGTTATGTGGACGCGTGGCCCCCCCAAAATTTCAGTCACGCTACGCTTATAAACAGACAGATATATTCTTAAAGACAGTGAAGAAAAACTGCAGTTGGAATACCTATGATACAAAAGTTTCGCACGAAACTGAATTATCTGTTGCACGTCAAAACACTACTGTTTACTAGAAAAGATACGCAACAACTCATTTAAATTCTTCACCTCATTTCAGTCACTTATCCGAAGAAGCACTAAGAGAGAGGATTTGCAGCTAGACCTTGGCCCTTATAGCTCACGGATGCTCAGAGGTTTACGTTGTTTTACATCAAAGGAGCTATTGCTCAATGTTACAAAAACGCGAAGGATAACTACGGGAACGTGCACAAATTGACTTTCGTTCAGAAGCTCTTCTCTACAGCTCGAGGAAAGTAGATAAGTTTTAAGACGAAAGAAGTCGCAAGTCTAAAAAACATTTTCCTTTGCAAGTTTGTGTTTTTATTGCTTAAAATTTTAGCATTTATTTTGAAAAGTGTAAAACACTTTCGCTGCCGATTCCGCGCAAGCGCTTGATATAGTCTTGAGTGTAAGCGAAATTTCCTATTTTAGTTTTGTGAATAACTAATAAATTTTTCGAAAAACACGAAATTTGAAAAAAATGTGTGACGTTTTTATTACTCAAGATATGAATCGTTTGTTAACAAAAACTATATTTTATATGGAATATTGACAAAAGAAATCTCGTTTGTTCTGTATTTTTTTTTTTTTTTTACGGTAATGAATATGTTAAAGAACAGTGTTAATTTAAACGTATATCTTCATACATGCAGTAAACAATTTAAATTTCTATTTATGTATTGGCATGAATGAGGTAGGCTGTAATTTTTTTTCTTAACTCCTAAACTACACATTGATTAAGTTGAAATTTTGTAGATAATCGGACAAACAGGAAAAAAATTGGCTCTTTAAAAATATGAGTGTTCACTTATTTCCCGATTTTTCGTTCCCCATTTGAAGTTTAAAAAATATTGCTTTCTTGTCAACCTAACACGTGGGTGTGTGTAAGTCCTGCTATTGTGGAGTGGTTTTTTTTTTCTTTTTTTTTTTTCCGCAGCGATTGTAAAGATTTCATTTATTAGTGTTTGATTTTAACCCATGTGTCTCAAGCTTGTATGCACGTACACACACACACACAGGGCCTTATTATCGCATGGGCAATTCGGGCATTTGCCCGAGTCCCCCAGATTTGTAGGGCCCTAAATTGATCAAAAAAAAAAATTTGTCTGTCAGTGGTTTGAATTTTTCCGGAAAACATTTATTCATAGCGATTTAGGCCAAATTTTAAGTTAGTTTAGAAGCTATGAAGTGTTCTCGTTGATTGTGGTTCAATTCCTGGAATAGATTGAATATGTTTTTTGAAAATTTTGTTAACTTATCGATGTATTTTTTAGAGAGGGGCCCCCGAAATTCTAAAGTGCCGGGACCCCATGATGTCATAATCAGGGCCAGAACACATACACACACACATATACATATATATAACATGAAAGAACTTACAACCCCTACCAGAACAGCAACCTAAATCTGAATGTTCGTAGCTCTGATTCACACTAATAAAGCTCAAATATTTTAATTTCAATTTAAAATATTCGAAACCTGCTATTTTTATTTTTATACTGAACACTTTCCAATGACTTCATTAATTTAAATACGATTCACGAGGTCATTAACGGCAATGTTGCTATTTATGTATGAAATATTCGTGCACAACCATATATAATGTGCTTATGAACACAACTGTTGAAGAGTAAGAGTAGCGAACTTTCTAACGGTTTTGAAAAAAAAAAATTATAATAAATGGCTTTCTAAAAAAAAGATGAGTTAGTATATGCTCCCTGTGCCCCTCTGATGCAACGCCAATGATATCCCCCCTCCCCCCTACATCGTAGACTAGTAGTATGTTGCCAGCTTCGAATCCAACGAACAGAAGATTCCTAAAAGCACTAACTTTCTCCTACCAACCTAACACACTATTTACAGAATATCAAAGAAAATTTCATAATAGTAAAGAAACACTTTACAATTTGTATATGTTCCCTGTAAACTTACAATCGCAAATCAGGCCGAAACCCACTTTCACTTCCGCCCAAGCAGGTTGAAGTGTAAAAAAGAAAGAGAACGGCAAAAAAACATCCCAGCTTCAGTGGGGAAAAAAAGGCATAGGGGTAGCGAACAAGAAAGACAAAGCTACCGAAACAGAGAAAGCTTTAAGTTCATTTTTTTTAATCCCCTCTCTCTCTTTCCCCACGAAAATCGCATAAGTTATTTTCTATTTTCAGTCACTTATTTTTTTTAACGACATACGCATTGCCTCTTATTTTTCTCTTCTCCAGCACTTAAATCTTTCGCACGCGGTCTGTTTTTCTAGTACCTGCCCCACAACTGCAGCTTCTATATTTATATCTATATCACGAAGATATTTGTGGGTGTAAGCTGCCTTGACTCCAATTTTATTTTCTTTGTTTGTTTGTTTATTTATTTTCGGGTCACAAGGCCTACGTAAACACATGTACGCACACACATAAGAAAGAAAGGATACAGTTTAAAAAAACGATTCAAAAGTCCAACTTATGCCACTTCTGATCAAATCATTAATAAACTGATAAATAGTATTAAAGTGTAAGTAAAACAGTTAAACACTTGTAATTATTACACAAGACTGTATTCACTACACATGTTTTGAAAATTTCTGGCTCTGTGTCAATTCATTGTTTTGAGTTTTAAATTAGTGTGAAACTGTAAACACTTATACATTTATTTTGGTAATTCATTTTTAAGTAATCTTTCCTTAAATATCACCTGAACTTTTTAAAGCAATCTTCTATCCTTCTATCCCCTTAAATGCTTCTGTATTTTATAGCAAGGTTTTGTAAGTGATAATGCATTACATCTCTAATATTGGAGCACAATTACTTAGCATATGACAAAATTTAAAGGTACAGTTCGAAAAAATAAATATCCCTCACGGTCTAAGTACACAAATCAGAATAAACTAATTGCACCAGGAGTTCGAAAAAATTCAGGATGATTTTTTCTAAGCTGAATTACTTACCGCAATAAATGAAACAACGGTGCCTTTCATAAAACTTTCGGAAAAAATTCTTCAACATGGAATTATTCGGCAAAAAGTTTCGCTATTGACATAAGTTTATTGTTTATTACAGCGTATAATGCAGCTCGTAAAGAGACATTCTAAAAATTTTGTTGTGCATTACATGATTACTTTATTAGTATTTATGTACCAAAATCACATGATTTTTTCGAACTACACCGTTAACGCACAAGTTAGTTTATGCACATACGCACAAAAAATCAGCGGCCGCATTTACGGTATATCTAGCTTTGACAATTTAAGTTATGACAAATTAAAATTTATTGTTTCGAAAATTAACAGCACTGGAAAGCCTGTTTCACAAAAAAAGTCTGTTAATGTCCGTTGTTAAAATAGTAAGGCATTATGCTGGTAACTCTAAACTAGGCCAGACACAAATGCAAATGTTATACGCACGCGCAGATAGATGCTACACAGACAAGTTCAAAGTGGGACAGTTCGTTGCTTAAATAAAAAGAACGTGATTAAACCATTGATGATCTAAGACAAGCGTTCTAAGATCACGTGACCAATTTGCAAACTCATAGATCAGGTGATAGCAAAAATATATTCCCTTTTAAGTTCGGTTTTCTATTATCACATCAGAAAGCTTTCATTTTTATTCCCTGATCACTCATTGGTGTAAAATTGTTGCTACCTTTCTAAATGAATGAGAAGCTATTATTAACCTTTTCGCGCCGACTGTCACGTATACGTGCCAGTAAGACACGCACTCAGTTCCCGGCCGACACGCTGGCGTGCCAGAGCGTTTCCTCGTTCACCCCCGGCCGTCACACAGTTGTGCCAGTGTCCTGGAACGTTTTAAAAACTATAACTTTTGGCACAAGATGGCATTGTATGTCCATGCGGTTACAGATACATGTAGATTTGACCTTCTACTCAGAATGGGAGTAGCATGACTCACATACACGCGGTTTTTGATAATATAAACGTAAGTTGAAAGGAATGTTTCTGAATGGTATACTTTATGACGGCTCTATAAATTCGTACGTGGTATTTCTTTATAGTAAGCAGGGAGTTTTATTTTCGCTACAGCGTTGGGTATTACGGTTTGCAGTCCAGTTTTTAGTGGATAATTAGATCTAGTAGACGTGGATTTTTTCTCATTTTACAGTTAGAATGTCGAAGCTTCGAAAGTGTTAGAGCTTGAAATAGCAGAAATGGCGCAAATTATTTGAAATTATGAGATATTGATTCTGAAGCAGATTCGGATAGTAGTGATAGTGACACTATAATATATTCTGATTGTTCTGTTCATGGATTTAGGCTTAATCGCGAAAAACTTTCCGGCCCTGGACAGACATTTGCGAAAGAGACTGCCGGCCTCAGCGATAAGCGCGCGTTTACGCTTCCCGTCGCGAAAGGGTTAATGAATATTAATAAAATATACGTATGCTGTGTGTTTGCTTATTTTTATCTATTTATATCTTATCAAAGGAAACATGCGCAGATATGTATGTAGGCTATTATGTTACTTTATTAACACTGTCCTAAAAATGTTATTTATTTAGAAAAAAATAAAAAATAATAATAGCTTAACATTTAAGGCTTGCGATCTTTTTTTGTTGCTTATATTAGAACGTGAGAGCTACTAACTTTTCTCCAAGTTCAAAGATATTGTCAGGGAATTAAAAAAAAAAAAAAAAAAAAAAAAAGGCAAAATAGAGTATTTTATATTTTATACATTACTTCATGTCACATAGCATTCCTTACACGAGAACCTTAAGAATAAATAAAACAAAATCAAAATTAAGTGAAATAAAGCAAACCAAGCTCTGATAAACCAGCCCTACCTCATATGATTCAAGGAAATTTAAAAAAAAAAAAAGGCCTTTTATACGCCTAACAGGGAGGACACTTAAGAAAGAGGGTATAAAAAAATAAGTCCATATCATCTGTTACTACGCTGCCATTAGGATACCAGGGATGTACGATGTACTTTTCCTCTTTTTCACATACACAGGATTTTTTGAAGTAATTTGACCCTAATACCCTCCGATAAGAGATGTGTCGGCAGTTTTATGTTTCACTAAAAGTAATGTTTAATTTTTCTTAATAAAAGTTAAACTGATTTTCCAGAGTAAGCACCATGAAATAATACAATCATTTGAAATAATATATGATCTGGGGTCTCGTAAGTCCTTGCTCAGCTCTGAATTGTTCTTGACCCCAGCGAGTGATGTAATGTCTTCTATGTTAAGCCATGCAAATAGACCTCAAGAGGAGTTTCTGAGGGAGACGCAGGCCGCCTTATGGCCGAGACTCTGAAATCGCAAAATGATGGTTGATCTACAATCACCTAATTGTTGGTGGACAACCCAAGACTTAAAAAAAAAGTCATAAAACTAGCGGGTAAAATGTCCTCCGCCCACTGCTGCCACGCTACTTTCCAGAGAACTGTGTACAGCTTTTACAGTGCAAAATATAATTAACAGAATGAATAACACAGGTCAGTTGTAGAATAAAGTTATAAGGCAAGGCACTATCTTTTTGGCTGCCCCCAAAGGGATCCGAGCACTATTTTTTAAAAACCTCAACTGGCCTCAATATATTTGACAGCACAAGAACACAACTCTTACCTGCTTATTTTTTTTTCTTTCGTGAACCTAAAGTTTGTTTGAACTGTAAGAATAGCGAGGGGTGAAAAGGGTACGTTTGTTTCCGTTACTAAGCCTTTATTAAGGAAGATACTAAATTGTTCGAAAGAGGCAAAAGGGGGGGAGGTTATCTGACTGAAACACTACGCCGAAAAATAGGTCATGGGTTTCATGGACACTTCACTCCTTAATCACCTGATTGTGATGACTCAAACTGTACACCTGGTAAGTCAGAGGGCCCCTTTCAGGGGCTACTGCTGTACCTTCCAAACCCTTTGTATGTTAATCCCAGTAGAATTATACGTTAACTTGCAATCATTTAATCGTGAAATAACAAAGAGAAGAAAACATCATTTTAATGGAGCAGTTTGCAATGCTATCACAAACTATTAGATGCTCTTCCAGCCCAGGGACGCTTTTCCGCTTAGGCAAGCTAGGCACGTGCCTAGGGCGCAAAAAAATAATGGAAAAGATGATAATTAACAAGTTGAAAACAGTTCATACAATAATGTATATTCTATACTGTAGCTGTAAACGATTTCATTAATTTACTGTACTAATTTACAAAGAAGTGGGTGGATGGTTCGTGATGCCGAAGGGTAAGAAATGAACAAGAGTGACCAAACCATGCCACTCTCCTTTTCTTACGACTGCCGGTTGCCAAACCGGGACATGGTGGGTCCATAGGTGGAGGATAATGGAAAGACTCTCCAAAGAGGAAAAACAAGGGAAAAGAGTGAGAGAGTTAAGGGAAAATCCTAATTGAATCAAAACTGACAAGGTAAGAACTGAAAGAGGGGGTGCGGTGCTCTGAATGAAAATAGTGTGGGGGGGCGCAACTATTTGAAGTGCCTAGGGCGTCGGGTAGATTAAAAACGGCCAGCCTCTCCGCCCCCGTCTTTTCACAAATGAAAGAACATTAGATTAGAAGTTAAACTATGGCCGAAATTTTCGCAAAATGATAAGTTGTTTCAAACTTGTAATTATTCTTGGTGTGTTTGTTTTCAATAATATTTTTTAAGATCCATATATGTAAGTTATCATTAACTTTTAGGAATACACTACTGCTTTAGCATTTTGTTAGAGCTTTTTTTCTCCAAGACTTTCTTCTCTAGCTTAAAACCCCTGCATAAGATGGACAAGCAAATACTTTAATGCAATAAACAAACGTTCAGTTAAAATATCAATTTTCTTTACCAATAAAAAAGGGGGAAATGTGTTATGTTCAAAAGAAAATTAATGAAGAAAAACACGTTTATTTTTAAATACTAGGGACAGTCTGAAATACACAACCCAAATTAAAAAGTTCCGATTACTGGTTATCTACAAATAAGGAAAATACACATTAGTGTTCATCCTTAGTGTGCAGAATGTAATAAAATTGTAAATTTCACCAAATCATAGTACAGATTCGAGTATTTTGGTCTGTTTAAAATCTTCCTCCTCACAAGAATAAGAAAATACTTAACTTCCAGAACACATTCGATTATTCCATCTCGGCAGGGCACTGCAAAAGAACGGGTAGTTTCCCAACATTCTCTCTGTGGGCGATCCGTGATCCAAAGCATACAACTTGCCATAAACAAAAAGTACCCTTCTTGGGAGACGACAGAAAATGAGGCCCTGTAGGGTAAAGTGAAAAAAAGGAAGAGAAAAAAATGTGTCCTACTTTTCGACTGAGAATTTTTTCAAAAACCTTTTTTTCCCCCATGATGTGAAGCTTTATGGGTTGAGACGGCAAGTAAGAGGGCTACGTCTTTAACACATCTCCCAAGGATTGCTTACAGAGTTATAAAACAACCGGTTGTATATGTCGCAATTATTGACAGCACAGAATTGCAGCATTGTTTATAGGATTAACCAATTGTTATAACAACAGGAAACAGGAAAATGACAATTATTTAAGGAGCCATTTTCGGTTATTGGGAATGAAGTTTCATTAATAGTGATCTGATAAATGAAGATAAATCTTGATGTCTTAGTTGGTAGATTTCGTGTTTTGTTACTAACAAATATTGGAATGATTTACTAAACATTATAGGCAAAAATAACTTACGCTAACATATTTCAATGCATGCAATCTACCAAATAAATAAAAGAAAAAATAAGTTGACAAAGGTGTTTCTAAAGCTGATCCTGTAGTTTATATCATTTTAAGTAAAGCTATTTTTTTCCACGAGGATAAGTACATACGGAAAAAAAAAAAAAAAAAGATTCATTTAATCGCCATTTCTCATTACTCCGGGCCACAAACTTTCTAAACGAAAAGCATTTACAGTAGCTACACTTTTGGGAGATGTGTATCACTGGTATTTCAGGAGGGTACAAATATTGTATCCTGGAACTGCCCAAGTCCTTAGCTAAGGTGAGTAAACTAAACAGAATTGGGGAAAAAAAAACTTATTTCTTTTGTATGTGTTTTAAATGGTTAAAAAAATATGGAATTTAAAAAACTTGTTATTTGAATAAGGTATATTAAAAGTAACATACTAAGTAATTACCGTGTTTACTCGCGTAATAGTCGCATCCCCCGTTTTGAAGCAGAAAAAAATCCTCAAAATATTTTCCCCGCATAAAAGTCGCAGTCACGTATTCGACTTTCATTTATGTCAATAAAAATATTACTATAAAAAGGAAAATCTCTTGTTTGCGTACAATTGAAGAAAATATTATTTAATAAACGGCAGATAAACTGGAAACATTTGGTAAGTTAGTTTTTTATTATAATACCAGTAATATTTTACCGTTAGAGTGTTCAGTATTACGTAGTAGACTTTCCCCGCTAACAGTTACAGTTAGACTTTCACTATGAAAAATTGGTATAAAAAGTGCGACTATTACGCGAGTAAGCATGGTACGCAAAATAAATATTAAATTTATAAAGTTTCTAAAAGTTAACACAAAACTAATCAAGCAATACAACTTCTTGCAGCTACATTGTTTTCTTAATGATTTCTTTATTTCTTTAAAATGTGAAATTTTGGTCAAATGCAAAAATAACCGTAAATACAATTTATACAGGCACAGGCCCCCGTGTCCCACTTCCTGACTAAGTATCTGACTAGATAAGACCCTATTTTTAGCAAGGAGAACCTCATTACCAAGAACAGGACCCTTTTTGAAAAATTGTAGAGGGGTGCTGACTCCTCTAACCTCCCCCGTCGGCTCCGAAACTGAGCATCACCCAGGAAGAAATAAAAACTGCAAATGAAGAATTGGAAAAAAATAGTTTAAACCAAGTGTTTGTTTTTCTTTTCTTTAACTGCCTCGTTTAAACCAGACAACCCTGATTTTTAAAAGAACGAAAAGTTGCTAAAAAATAATCTGTACTTTTTACCATAACCATACGACAAGAGAGTCAAGTAGGTCGACCGCACAAGTTCTGAAATATTAGTCGATTTTCCTTGACCTGGAGAAGGATCGAGCTGCAGAAAGGGACAGGAAGTAAAAGTTCATACTGTACACCGATTGTAAAAGTGAAATATGTCATTCAGATGCTGGCAGAAACTGAACCTATTTGGCAGGTCTGGAGTCACCTTATTAACGAGATAGTCAAAGGATTGAAATGATTACTAAATCGATGTGGAAAGTAAACCTGCCAGAACAGCGTAGTGAGACGGATAAGTGAAGTAGGCGTACTGTTCGAAAAAATGGAGCCTGAAACAGGTCAGAGTGTCTTTCGGCCAAGACTCAACTCTAACCAAAAGGTAATAGGGTCAGGTTAAGACTGTGAAGGTAAAACTCTCGCAGATCTTTTGTGTACCCAGACAAGAAAGAAAATAACGACAAAATATGGCTTGTTGCCCCTGATTTGCATGCTGCATGATTTCCGTAGAGTATTTCTCTTCCTGAGTTAGATGCTCCATTTCCTAGACCAAACAGGTTCTGGCTGGATCGGTAAAAGTGAATAAAGTATGCTCGCTTTTACGTAACACCGTGAATGGAACATGGAAGTCACAGAAGGTCACTTAAAAATTGATACAATTGCTTCCGTTCCCGTCATATAATGCCATACCGAATGTCAAGGCATTTTAGCCATATATAGACATTGTTAGTTAAGAGTTTACATCGTAAAACAAAACCATATTAAAAAAAGTAAAACTGCTTGGAAGTTCAGTTACATACGTTAAAACGTACGTTATATTTGTGCTAAACGTAATACCTACTTTACGAGAGTACTTTCAAAGTACGTAGAATTGAAGTTTCACCTCAACAGTTATTCAAAACAATAATTACCTCAACATCTCCTTTAGTAAATTTTTAGATGAGGATTTTAAGCTATTAGATATTTCACAACATGTATCGCAAAAAAATTGTAGCCATTGGCATTTGCTAGAACAGGCGATGGAGACATCTAGGATAGGTTAAAGCTAGCCCTAACAATTCCCAGAAAGCAGAGTTATGCATATAATTGTAGCTATTTGACTGTCTACATTCCCTTTTATAGTTATACAACTATTATTTATTCATGCATATACAGATATGTAAGTTATTTATTTTCATTTAATAACTTACGAAAGAAAGTTTGACTCTAAACTTGTAATAGCAAGTAAATCAAACTGAGTCGAATCTCTCTGACTACTAACATTCTACATTTTCACATCAATTTTTTAATCAATTTTTGTTATTATTATTTTACTCCTACCTATTATTGAAATCTTCTGTGACGTCCATCAAACATATTAGCAGTGTGGCTCATGAAAATCAGATAGGTACTTAAAAAACCGATAATGTTGGGGAGAAAAACGGTGTATACTAAAAATAAGAGCCAGATGGAGAGACGAATAACTTCTGTTTCATCTAGGGGGAAAATATCTTCCCAGAAATACATTTCCTGTTAAAGGGAAGTTTGTCCACACAGTCATAGAGAGGTGACACATGACAGATAAAGTAATGTTACAGGTACGCGCGATATTTCTCATTATAAAATATCATATACTTATGGAAAAAATGTCAAAAATTAAGGTTTTTTTACCTTATATTACTCGGATACTGCAAATATATACATATAGAATATTTTAGTACAGTAAAGTGTAGTACTTCGTAAATTATTATAGAGTTATATTTAATATCACAGATTATTAAAACTTAAAGTAGTTTAATTTTTAATTAATTGAATAATTAATTTGATATTTTTTGTATTAGGATGAATTTGGAAGTTCTCAAAATATTGAAATCCTTTTTAGTACAGTATTTATAATTGCGATGTCACATCTGGACACTAGAGCTCAGTGTATTTAGATTTGTCATTCCGTGAAAAGATTTTTCAAATTTAGTTTCAATAATTAAAACACAAAGTTAAAATGAATGTTAATTTATTTACATTGTAACCTGATTAGTTTTGTTTCAGTAAACTAACCTTTTCCATAAAACGTATCAAATTAACTCATAAATAGGATTTTTCTAATTGTCTTGATGAAAAATTTCGGGGCTGCGTTAGATTTATTTTCAACAAAAACACAGATTATTAAAACGGATTAACACAGATTATTATATATTTTGACGGTCATATTATATAATATGATACACCACACCAAATCACATAAACTTCAACTCTATGCGTCAAAAAAAGTTTTAAGTTACAAATATTGAAAGTTTACTATACCATAAGCTGCATTTCTTCTTCTTTTTTTCACTGGTCAAAGATGAACGCTTCTTCGTACTAGCAAATTAAGAGCATATCCAAAAACGCGAAAGGGCACTCTTTTTTTGACGGCGAGTTATACCGTGAGCCAATGAGACTGTAGTCACTACGCTATTATTATGCATTAATTATTGGCTCAATAAATTATAACCGACAGTACTGGAAAATAAACGACACAATCCTACTTGTTGGGAAGTCTCTTTCATTTTTAAACGAAAGTCTTTGCCACTTACAAAACCCTTCAACTATAATGTGGGTGTTCATAACATAAGATATAAAAGGCGCCCTAATATTCCATCGGTGTACAAACGGGAAAGAATTTCATTAACTGAATCCCTGTATTCCCGGAACAAAGCGACTTAGGAGTGAAAATCTCGGCATTCGTTGACTTGAATATCGATTAACTCAACAAGACACGTGCGGAGAAAGGAATGAGATTTATTAACATTGTTTTATATAAATTATGAAATCGACTTAAAGCAAAAAATCTTTCATATATTGCAGGAGCGGAGCGATCCATTCCCATAAGTTTGGGGAGGGGGTGAGGGTCTCTGCATGTTTAGATCAATTCCGGAACTAAAAAAAAAACACCATATTGTGCTGATTTCTGGTAATTTTCTCCCTTCCTCCAAGGGGCCCTCACAGACCTCAGTGTGTGTGTGTGAGGGGGGGGGGGCTTGAGCCCCTAAGTCCCCCCCCTTTCCTACGCCTCTGATATACAGCATTTATGGTTCATAAAAATTATTAATTGAACAAGTAAAACGCTCTACAACTGAACTAGCAAAAATAAAAATACACAACCACAACAATGGGCATTTAATATTTTTAATGTCAAATATTTTTTTATCGCATTATCATCACGGCATTAGCTTACATAGGACATCATCATACTCCTATGAAATATTTTTATATAAATATTCTTACTTTATTCTGACTCCCTTTCCTGCTTGCCTGGAAGTGACTTAAAAATATATTTTTCATTCCCTTAGTTTTCGCCGCTTACCGAAAGAATAGAAATTTGAACTGAATGAAGCTGGCGAAAAAATTAATGAAATGCTCAGAGTTAAAAACATGTTGATTAACATTCTGTAGCCTCCTTATGGTTTGCATTGTGCAATATCTGCAGTAGATAAAATATTAAAAGATTACCACTATGGATGGTCCATGGGGCCGGGGCCCCTCCCGAAATTCGGATTTTTGTTGATTGAATGTGAATAATTAAGCCTTTTCACAAGGAATTCCACCTTTTCCTCCTTTTGGTTCCTCCCCGAAATTTTTTTCTGGCTACGTGCCTGTTACAATTTTATTCTATATCTCAGAACAGAGATTTTAGGGGAGACATTTAAAAAATATTATTGAGATATACTTTGTTGCATGTTTTTTTAAATGTTCAGGGGCACTTTTAAATTTACTAATGAAAACTGAACATTTTTTGCATTACATTTACACAATCTCTGAGATTTACTATGTGTTCTGGCTTTATAAAAAAAAAAGCCTTATTTCGTTGTATCTGATAAGAAAAAAATGAAAAATTTCACTCAGTTCACCCAGCAAACCGCAAACCCATTTGCGTATGAAATATGCGTAACATAAAATTATTTGATAAAACGCACATGATGCACACATTTGGAGTCCGCAACAGTATTTTTGGATAACATCCAACAGGAAGTAACTCTTCGAAACCACAGCGCAATAGAAAAACTTAAGACAAAAAATAAAAATTCCAATAGGAAAAAAATAAAAATAAAACGAATTCTGGAGAATCGCCACTAAAGAGCGGAACTACGTCAAATGAAAATTCGGAAGCTTACCAATCCTTTACGTAATCTTCGTTTTCACAATAGCGCTCAGGAGAATTTTTGGGAACCTCGGAATAGTATTTCAAATGCTATGCTTTTATGAGACATATTGAGAGAACACAGTTTAAAGCCAGAAAATGTAGCTGGGATTTTAACATCAGAATTATAAATCTCAATAAACTTCTGAAATAACGAACAGAAAGTTTTTCAAAGAGTTTAAAGAGATTTGGGCGGGGGTAAGCAAATGGTTGTTTAACATAACTATAAAAATTACTAAGAATGATTTCTATTAAAGTTAATTTAACCTTAAAAAAAAACTTAAATAACTGATTCAGTTCTTTTTGTTCCCTGACCCCCCCCCTCTCCCTTATCAAATTAAAAAGGTGTGAGGACGATTTCTTTTAAATCAATTTCTTAGTAAAAATTGAAAAATAGGAGCTAATTATAAAAAGTAAAGAAATTAATCCTTTTTCCGCTTTTGCGCGTGCGTGTCTTTTTCGGAAAAAGAAATATTGTTTCAGACGGAAAAAAATATAAATTGCATGCGTAAAGAAAATCAATTAAATACAAATTTTGATTAATTCATATACCATCCAAAATTTCCAGTAAATATAATCGCCACGTTTCCTTCTAACATGCTGATAAAATAGCAGTTCCTACATGCAAGTAGTAACGCGTTATGCGCAAGTAAAAAAAATAAAATATATACGTATTTTGCAATTATTACTGAGTACAAGATAATATCTTACAACACAAACTGTTTTCCAAGCCTGAAATTTAGTGTTTTATTTATATTAAAATTATCGATTACATATCTCAATAAGTATTTCGCTAACCAAGTACTGTGTAAAGGTAACGAGCAATTCTATTTTTTGCCCGTTTATTTATAAAATTTCTACTGAATTAGAACTGTTGAACTAAATTAGTTTTAAAACCTATTCTTGTTTATATAAAAATGATGCTGTTGATGCTGAATGTTAAACTACCTGAGATACTAATTTAATCTAACTATTCTAATTGATAATCGAATTTAACTAAAGGAAGAAGCGGAGGGAAGAAACGGTTACCGCAACCAACTCCGACAGCCAATGAGCGCAGCAGTCGGGGGGGCGCACGTGTGCTTGTGGCCTTGAGCCACTGAGCCAATGACCCGGCGAAGGTTAGACCAGACCAAGATGGCGGTAGACTTGTATTCGCATCGCACTCTCTCTTTCGGGCGAGTTAGCAACTGTACAATTACACCAGCATCTCTCTTTTCATTTTTCAACTCTGTTCAACTTACTTGAAATTGGGAATTCGGTTCGTCTCGCGCTTAACTGCAGTAAATTTGTTTCGTGATTGCCAAGAAATTTATGTATATTATTTACAGTGGCGCACCCAGGATTTTAGTTTAGGGGGGGCTGGGCGACACACAAATACTGCTGAACTCGGTTATAGTGACCTCGATTAGGGTAAGACTTGAGTCTACATATTCGGTACCATACCACTTGAGTCTACATATTGTCCCATAGAACACAAGCCCACAAGCAATGTAACTCAGTATGGAGTCATAAATAATTATCTGATCTTTTCAGTGACGTTGTAACCGAGATTAACAGTGTTTCATAAAATAACTGTAAGCATTTATTTAAAAACTTTTTCAAATAAATGTCTTTTTTGGTTAGAAATAACTTGAAGACAATTAAAAAAGGAAAAAATAATAATACATTAGCGACAATTTTCATTTTTAAAGCTTTTCACTTCTAACTTTCTACCTTTAGGGGGGGGGGGCTTCAGCCCCCATAGCCCCCTCCGTGGGTGCGCCTATGGTTATTTACAAAGACTACCAAATCGCGTACCCTATTGAAAATGTAAATAGCTAAGGTGATTTTTTTTTTTAAACAAAAGAACTATGACTGGAATTTAATATATAGGTGTATAGAGACAGATAGATAGATACATACATACAGTGCTATTCCTTACGATACAAACAAACTCAGAGGCGTATTAGTGTGCTTGTGGATTAAGGCCGACTGACTGCACTAGGTTCCTACGCCTATAGGGAAAATGCCCTCCGTGGGGGGGACTTAAGGGATCCTAGCCCGTATTTGCGCGAAGTTTCAGAGAAAACTACGGAAAACTCCGAACGACTGGGTCAACAGGCGCGACCAGGGTTTGAACCTGGCACCTCTCGCCTTCCAGTTTCGAGAGCAGAACGTCTCAGCTACTGGTGGGACTCCGAGCCGTATTAGGCTCATAAGGAGCATAAATCAACATAGGAACCTTGTTCGATCTGAACCGTTTCAAAGTTATTACGTATAGAACGAAAAATCTCCTGAATACTAATATTTATCCTTTGTGAATTCGCTGAACAAGCTACTCAAACAAGGACACATTAACCCCTTCAGCCCTGAATTTTGGATAGAGAAGATTAAAAAATCAACGAGTGGTTAGATGTGCTTCACTAGCCAGTATCTTAAATATGAAATATTGTGATGACATTCAGCCAATTAGCAAACTAATTAAAAATTGATCTAATAATAGGACAAGGCTATAACTGAGCAAAATGAGAAAAAAAAATTAGTTATTTTGCATGAAACTTTTTGAAACAATTTCCTTGTGCGTGAAAACATGAAAATACTTCACACTTCTCATGCATTTTGATTGCATATATGCATTCATAAAGATGCATTTAACTTTTGGCTTCAAATGGCTTGACACGTCCATTATCTTCTCAACGGGAGATTTTCTGCCATCTTCAGAGCAAAATTGACAACGTTTTGCTATTCTTGCATGTATTATTAATAGGGCATTAGGTTTTGGTGTTAAAATTCTTGAAAATGAAGAATATAGAGTAATGCAAAGATGTGTTCTAATATTAGGACGTCAGGGCCGAAGGATAGAGTCGTATAAAGAAACATCAATTGCAATCAAATGTTTGATTTTGAATTTTTTCATTGTTCCGGCGGTTTTAACTTGTCTTATTTAGATACTGTAATACAATTTATGTTTTTTCACAGGATTTTCCCCGTTCTTTCTTAATATGTCCTTTTTTGTGTAGCTTGTTTAGTAAATTCGCAAATGAGCGATAGTGGAGGATTTTCATTCTATCCGCAATAACCTTAGAACAGAGATTGGTCAGGGTTCCGATGTTGATTTATGCTCCACATGAGCTTAGCTAATACCCCTCTGAGTTAGTTGAATAGTCAAGAATCATCCTGTATATACAGGGCGATTCCAAATTAAGGCTAACGTCCACTCGCGTGCGTTTCAGTACGCTAGAATGGAAACCCAGTGTATTTTTCAGAATCTTGAAGACGGATTAGGGAGAAAAGTGCCCCCACTGAGTGGTGGGCGTGCTTTTGTGGTTTCACGCGTTATCCTTTGGCGGCGAATCCCGATGGGTCATTAAAAGTCAATAAATTCTTCGCCCCTGCACTGTATCCCCCCCTTGTACTATGTCTTGACCATTAAAAAAAAAATCCCGCTGCGGCCGGAAACGGACCCCGGCCTGGAGTAGGTTACAACTAGACGGTTCAGAGTCATATAGCAATGTGGGGTCGGAAACGTCGTCTTCATGTGCCTGCTAACCCTTTGAAGCGCAACCCTTTCCCAATGCTGAAAAAAGGGCAGCCGTTGCCATCGCTCAACTTAACTATCAACAAGATGGCGGATGATCGAAATGTTCATCGCGTGCCACAGGTCTAGAGACGCCTTTTTGAAGCAGCTGGCTGTGCGGCACAGCCATCTTGCTGGTAGTTAAGTCGAGCGATGGCAACGGCTGCCCTTTTTTCAGCATTGGGCAATCTATCCAGCTGTTCTCGCGTTCTTCCCTTTTTCAGCAGATGTCAGTGCTGTTAAAAATAATCGTGACAATTTTTTTACGGGAAATGGCGTGCTAACAAGTAAAGGATTCTAGAGAAGCTATGTCACCCGCAACTATTTTTATAGAAATCAAATTATTCTTCGTGCCTGGCAACAGTCAAAACGTCAAAGTTTGGTGTTCCCAGAGCGGGAACACTGCGCGTTAAAGGGTTAATAATCACTTTGGAAGAAGCGTTCAAGTGTTCGACTAACTTCCTTACCAAGTTTCATAAACAGTGAGCTCTTCTGCGAGAATTTCATCAATGTAATGAAAAGAATTTCTGAATTAACAATTTTTATCAAGTGCAATCTGTGAAAGATTCATTGGTTTTTGAAAAACCGTGGTCGGGAAGTTTACTATTACTTGAGCACTTCTAGAAATTTGATCTAATTGGAATCACCCTCTATATATACATATATTCCCCCCCCCTTTTTTTGAGAATTCTGAATTTTATATCAATAGCGCACAACGCTTCAAGATAACTTACATATAGCATATTGAACTGCAACCATGTTTTCTTCAAGGATGATTTTAACAGCGCTTGCGTATGTGTTTTGTGTTATAGCAAGAGTACACGAGGGGCAGCCACTTACGGGGGGAGGTGCCTTGGGCGAAGGACTTTTTAAGGGATTCTAATGCGTATTCACGTTACATTTGGAGGAAACCGCCCGAAACTCCAGATTGTTAGATCGACAACCACGCGAGACTTTCACACTTTAGCCATCTAATATGTTCATTTTCTTACCTTCTCGGCCATGGTGGGTCCAACAGCGTTTGAACAATTGTACAAATTACACATCTAATTCCCAAGATACATTACGGTTTGGAGAAACTGCCGTCCACTGTCTGTTACGGTATGCTAACAGGTTCAGCGATTATCTAATAGTCTAAGCGAAAATACGATGGTGTTGGGAAATGTTTTATAATTGGTGAGTTCAGTTTGATTTTTTTTTTATTGTTTAGCTCCCCAGTGGCCGAGCGTATTTGCACTCTCCAACTGGGAGAAGAAAGGTGCCTGGTTCAAATCCAAGTCGCGTCCGACGACATAGCCGCTCGGAGCTTCCCGTGGTTTTCTCCTAAACTTCGTAGATACGGGCTAAGATCCCTTGGAAAGTCCCCCATGAAGGGCAACCCCAGGGCCCTTGCTAAAGGGCCCTGCGGTTGCCCTTCCCTAACACTCGCAAAATTCTATTAAACTTGTCAAAATTAGATACCTAGTAGGAAAATTGAAAAAATTTTAACGAAAACGATAATTTATTTTCTTGTAAACTTGGTAAAATTACGCAAACCCAGCTGGCAAAAGTAAAAAGTAATATAGTTGATAAAAAAATAAGTAAGTTGGTAAAAACCAATATTTGACTTGGCAGTTTATCGACATCCCCTCCACCCTCCCTAAAAAAAATCTTAGCAATGGCTCTGGGCAACCGCCCCCCCCTAGGCCTAGATCCTTCTCGCAGATAATTGACCGTAATCCCACATTTCATTAATTTTGATTGTTTTATATTTCTTTCAATTTAACTGCGGAACGTGAAAAATTTTATTTATTTATTTTTTATTTTAAAGATTCACTTTAAGGGAAATGTTTGGCATATTATTTTCGGTTTCTACCATTTACTAATTTCCGGAAAGCTTGAATTCTAACTAATTCGATTTATAAACGGAATAACAGTTTTGATGAAATGAAACTCAAAAGAACATCAATAGTTCGAATCTCTAACTCAATTCCATTGTGACATCCAATAAAACAGGTAGTTTCATTCAATTTAACCTAGAATTTTTTTCTAACAACTCCACCCGTCCCTATTTATTTTTCGTTTGTTGAGATTTGAGAGGCATCGAAGTTCGACAAGTCCAGAATTAAAAGTTATATGTAAGCCCAGAATTAAGGGCATATGTATTTCTTTTGTAACTCTTCAACGCTATTAAACCATTCAGTATATAGAATCGAATAATTGTGTTAAATATCTTGATTAGTACGAGAAATCGAGCCGATTCCAAGATTCTCTACAAAAACTAACGAAGCTTAACGTCCTGAATTAAAAGTGAAAAACAAAGCTCGATAATGAAAGAAAGGGGATGAAATAGTACTTAAAGAAAGAAAAAAGAGGATTCTGAGGAAACTTGTTCTTTATTTTATCACCACCCCCTCGCACAGAAGCAAATATCTTCAAGTGTGAGAAACTGGGCCACGGGATGATCACAACTCTCTTTTCGCTCCAGTGAGGCACGGAATTTGGGACAACCCAATAACACTAGTTTTCTTATTTAAACAATCAAGATTGTCTATGAGGAATTGTTTGTTTAAGAAGAGTACATTTTTTGGTGCTTCTTTGAAGACCATAGCATAACATCTTCCTGGAAGTCGGAGGGGGGGGTGTAAGAGAAAAAAATAAATTAAAAATAACTGCAAAAAATATCCATTTATAATACTCATAAAATATCACTGTGATTTTATTTTTATTTTTTTCTCCTTAGATTTATTCCCATTTAACATTGTTTGATGGAATCATAACATATATTGGCGATTGTATGATGAGAGTATATAGCCATCGGCAAGTCTAAAAAAGGGTAGTTGGGGAGGGGGTGCCCTATGAAAATTTTGGTCGATTAACATTTAAAATTTAATCATATAACTTGTTTACATAATAATTATATTATGAGAATTAAATCCCAAACTAATAATTTTAGGTAAAATTTAAAGTAATTACAAGTTAAAATTTTAGCTTCAGTAATAAAAAGTTAGCAAACTCATTTCAGTAGCTATTGTCTGACTACCAAACTGGTATTGCACACACGTAATTATATATTCAGAAACAGTTACTGTCCGTTTTCCTTTACGAGCGCCTTCCGCAAGCATCAAGTGAGCTAAGATTTTATCAAAATAAGGGTAAAAGATAGTTCAACCACGTTTCTTTATTTTTTCACCCCCAACTTCAAACGAATATTGAATTTGGCGAACATGGTCCCTGTAATTTTCCTTAACGGTGTTATTCGAAAAAATCATGTGATTTTGGTACATAATTACATATAAACTAATTATGCCAGGCACTTCAAAATTTTGAAACTGTCTCTTTACAAGCTGTATTACATACTGCGAAGACAGGTCAATCTGTATCCGTTTCAAAACTTTTAGAAAAAATTCTTAAAAATCGGACATTTTAGCAAAGCGCGTCCCTCTTCGAAAAATCTTGCAGCTCAGATCCATGTTTAAGAATTTTTTCTGAAAATTTCACAAAAGCCACAGCTTTTTCGCTTCTCGCAGTGTGTAAAACAGCTTATGAAGAACCCTCTGGAATTTTTTGGAGACCCTGGTGCTATTAGTTTATTTCAATTTGTGTACCAAGACTAAAAACAGAGTTCTTTTTTTTCGAAGAACAGCCTTAAAAGTAAAAGAGAAAGATTGAAATCGTAAATCGACAGCTTCATACTAGACAACAAGAGTAAAATTAAACTGCGACAAGTAATTCATCTTACCTCAGCGTTTCACTCCTTTTAGAGTAGAATCGTCCAATTTAAGGCAGTTTCCTTTTTAGAAAATGGACGGTAGTTACAAGTTAGTTTAATTTCTCACCAAAATCAGTCAACTGAGGTTTTCCGTGTTAAAGCATCTTTATTTGCTCACCCCTTTGGTTGAATAATAATAATTCAAGGTTGTTCAATATTATTTTGTTGAGATGCATTGTTTTTAATAGGAGGTAATACTCAAAGTTTTTAATCTAAAAATTATGTTATGATATTTGGGATCCATTCATAACTTACTATATATCTAGTGATATAATAAAATAATACAAATCGTAAATTAATTATCACAAGCAACATTTCAATTAGTTGGAATAACACTCGTTTTACGAGAGAAATTGTAAATTTCATTGATAGATAAATCAATATCTAAATGAAATTTCCCTAACAGGAAGTGCACGAATGTAAAGATTTACTTCCGCGTTCACTATCAAGGATGCAACTTCTCAGAAAACATAAATATACGCTCTTTCCGCTATCGCTACTCTTATCACAGAGAGGGGGGGGGGGGGAATTTAAAAAAAAAAAGTCATCCAGAAGTAGTAGCACTTATTTTCTTTTTTCCTTCTATCGGACATCTTTTTTCCGTCCGCTCGCCTGCTCCCACCCACCTCTCAACGGAAAACAGACACAATATGATTTGGGAATCCAAAACGAAAGATAAGGTTGTTTCAGGAGAGAGTAAAATGACTAGGAGAAATACCGCAATATGAATGCAAAGAAGAAAAAAAGTTAAAGAGAAACACTTACGTAAATGAAAGGTTAAGAGAAAAAGCATATGTGTAAAAGTATACATAAACATTTATTCAAAGATAACACGTTCGTCATCAACGTCACCATTTACTTGTTACTGACGAAGCCTGGCCATATGACAGATCGGAATTTACCGACTACCTTTTCTATAATAAAATTATGAGACTGGAGACACTTAGTCTACCATACTTTAACATAGTTTCCATTCTTTTGGAGGTTAAAATTCAAATACATCAATAGGTTGGCCAAAGAAAATTTTGCCAAAAATAATGTTATTGATGAAGTAATAACAATGTAACTGCATTATTCAGTGTACAAAATACAAATTCTTATATTTCTTTCAAGTGGCATGTCTCTGAATAAAATAGGAAATTTGAGTAGATTAATTATTAATAAATTATTATAAAATTAATTAGTTGTTAGTAACTAACTAGAGGAGAGAAATATACCTAGTGCTAAAATATTTTGCGATAAATTGTAAGGTTCTGCTCAAAGGATTAATGGTTTGGAAATTTTGACCATTTACAACTAAGGCTACAATATTTATGAGCTGGCGCAAAGCGCCATTTTTGTGCCTCAGGGCTGCCAGTTGTAAAAAGGGCTGCATTCATTTAGCGTAGGTCATGCTGTACCCACTGTGTAATTGTACCCTTAAAATAAAACTTTCTCTAATAAACAAAACTTAATATAGGTGTTTTTTCAGTATCAAACTGCTCTAATCATTCCCGAAAATGCCATAAAATATACACTAATTACATTTAAAAAAAGGTTTGCTATCCCGGTTCTAGGGGCTCTATTAATATCTATTTAAAAAGGCAATACGAATTCACATAAAAAAGAAATGAAAAAATGAATTATTCGTGTTAAGAGATAGTACACAGCTCATTTCACCAAATGAGATTTAGAGCTACTTGCGCCCTTTTCGGAATGTACCACGATTTAGGTCCTAGAAAGTGGGGGACTTCTCATTATTGGCACCCCTCGGAAACTGCTGTTGGGACTTTCGGAACCACGGAACCACAAAACGTATTATACGTATTTATTTTAATTTTTATAAAAAAAACATGTAATGGGGAACGACGGCTTGGAGGTTAAGGGCTTGTCCTACTCCACGCCAATTGCTTAAACGAACAGTCGTGTGTTAGATTCCCAGCATACCCTGGTTGTTTAAATTTTATTTCTCTGTGCTAGTAAAAACTTTTATTGTGTTGTCCATTTTACTCGGCAGGCATTTATAAGCGGCTACATTAAAACAAGCACACAAGCCCGAAAATATATGCCCCAAGAATATCAGCAATAAATTTATGACACGTAATTTATGACAAGAATAAAGAAGAAACATAATACGTAAGGTAATCGTAAAGAATCAAAATTTCTCTTTGCAACCTTACACAGGCTAATGGGACTTAGTTCAGGGCTATCGGATCAAACGGGCACCCAAATCTGAAGACATATTTTTCGTTCTGACATATATTATTCTGAAAGACATTTTTTTCGTTCCTATCACAGTTTTGTAAATATATATATATATTAAAATGGCTAACTTACGAATCAAGGAATCCTTCAACAGCATATATATATATATATATATATATATATATATATATATATATATATATATATATATATATATATACCGCGTTTACTGCACGTGACGTGCACTATTAAGTGCGCGTTTAATAGTCACACTTTTTTTGCCAATTTTTCATGGTGAATGTCTAGGTGCGACTGTTACGCGGGAAAATCTACTACATAAAATTGCAACTCTAAAGCTATTTTTCTTCTACAAAACGGGGGTGCGAATATTACGCGAGTAAACACGGTATATATATATATATATATATATATATATATATATATATAAAATAAAAGACAAATTCCATGTATGAAGGTCCCCAAACTTATTTTTGTCCATGGCCCTGATTTGTCGTAGTCGGGCCCTCAGCTTACAAATGGTAAACGTACGATTCTGGAAAAAAACATACACTGTTTTGTTTAAAATGACCCGCTTTAGCACATTTTAAACTATGATTAAATGTTTAAAATTCTCTAAGTTTTTTTAAGAGGCTCAGCTGTGATGAAGTCCTACTAAACCCCTAGATTTTCCATATGATTAATTTTAGGAGAAGGGGATTCTCAAACATTTTATCACTTCACTAAAATAATAGAAAAACGTCACAATGCCATAAAAATGGTCACTATACCGACGGCTGAAGGGGCCTGGAGCCCCCTCTTGCCCCCCAGATTAGCGCATACGGCTACCGAGGCTTTTCCCGACCCTTTGGAAGAAATTCTTTGACCTAGATTGCATTAATTAAAATGACACATGTATTCTATTTTATGATATTTAAGATATGTGTAAATTATTTAGCATTTATAAAAAGACAAAGTCTTAACCCCCATCCTTGGAACAGTAGTGCATGATTTGATACGCTGCACTTTCTAAAAATCTATAGTTGTTGCAAGTCTGGCAGTGTGCCTTAAGTGATACGTTCAATAAAACTGTGTTTAACAAATAGATGTTTTTACAAATTTTAGAAAGAGATTTTATCATCCTTTCAAGTAAATTCGGCTAACTGGAGTGTTTTGGCTGATTTTAGCAACGATGTGAATAATTCAGAGGTAGAGCATTCGCACGCTAAACGGTAGGCCAGGGTTCGATCCCCAGCTCTGGAATTTTTCGCATCGTTACTAAATTAATCAGCCAGAAGACTAACTAGCCTAATTTGGATATTATTATTATTATTTCTATCGCCAATGAACAACTACGGACACACAAACTATAATTAACCAACCTTTCCTGAAAAAAAAAAAAAAAAAAAAAAAAAAAAATATTTTCAAGTATAGAGTTAAGGTTACTTCTGGTTTCCTTTCTGGAGCAGAATCATAATATGAAAATTTTAGCATATTAAAAGGAGTTTTGAGTGTCTGCCGAGAACGAAAGGTGGAGGTCATATAAGCTCAAAATAAAAACTAGGCGAACGGCGAACCCCCCCCCCCTACCTCGACTACACCCACCACTGAGTCTCAGTGTTTTCACGTCTTTGGTATTATTTATTTACTTTTTATTCTGGTCAAGGCCACATGAATGTAGATCTGAGATCATGCACACGAGTTAAAAAATAAATACATATGATATATACTGTCTTCCTCCCCCGAAAAAAAAAAAAAAAAAAGTGCGCTTAAGAAAAGGGCCGATTTATACTAATCATTAAACGCAACTCGTAAATGTGTAGTTATTCCTTCTCCAATATCTATAGCACACCTCCTAAAATAGCACCAGTATGTGTGTGAAAGAAAAGAAAACTAATCAATGAAATCCCTACTCCAAGTGATACAACAGGCCAAAGGGGGAAAAGGAAATATAGAGAACACGATGTTTCTAATCAATTGACGGCAGAAAACTTAAAAAATGAAGCTTGCTAGCAGTCGAAATCACCGTATGCAGCATAACCCATATTTACGGCGCTCTCTCTCTCACACACACACAACTTCCTGACCTACATCTTACTTAAAAACCTAAAAATTAGGTTACATCCAAAATCCACAACAAAACACGTGGAAAAAGAGCGCAATGATAAAGCAGAGGCAATTCTGAACCGCTCGTTCCAAATGAAAAAATAAAATAAGCATATAAGATGGAGAGTAAATAAAGCAAATTTTCATTTTGGAATATGAAAATGACCAAAAACCTGTGTTCAATAAATAAGTTTTCTAAGTTTGATTGTTTGGATGAACAAATAAAATGATGAGAGATTCGACAACAAAAAATAAATAAATAAAAATTGTACGTGCATCAATTAAAATAGAAAACGTTAGAAAGTGTTTTAAAGCCACTAAGAATTACATATCATAATAAATGACTTCATAAAAATAGTGCTAAAATTTTACAAGAAATACATAAATGCTCATTTCATGTTTCATGCTGTTTTAAAAAAGTTATTTATTTACTTCAGAATAATTTTCTGAAATACTTTCCACTTACCTCAGAACAATAAAGTACGGTCAAACGCATTTATTATGTACGCATTATTATGTGTATATTATGTTGACATTCACCGGATTCTTTTGAAATTTTTTTGAAAGACGTACATGCTCATTTCAAGTTATTTTTAACGAAGTTATTTATTTACATCACAATACTCCACTGGCCCGAGAACTTTAAATTACCAGTAAATTTAATTATATAAAAAAAAACCGCCTAAGAGTTATTAACTACAGGAAAATCCTACAGCTAATAATTTTATTTACATGTAATATTAGCAGTATAGATTATTTATTTATTTATTTTTTTAATCATATCATGAATTATTTTATGAAGCAACGTATGATATTACAGAAAAACAGAAAATAAATAAAATTACAGCAAGGAGTACGCCCAAAATATTTGAATTTAAATTATTATGTATTTTCTCACTTGAAGACTACTCCCGTCCCCGCATGTTGAATCTTACTATAAATAAAGCGATTCATTAACTTTTAAAACAAACAAATAAAAAACAGTCATTTTTCCTTCATCCTCTTCAAACTAATAATATATATATATATATATATATATATATATATATATATATATATATATATATATATATATATTTGAATGTCAGGATATTCTAAATATAAGCTTAATGTCCACATAACTACTGTGCATCGTGTATTAAGTGAAAGCTACTAGCGGGCTGTCTGCCTAAGGAGGGGTGCTTCCGAAGGAGAAATTTTTAAGGGGTTCTACTCGTATTCACGTTACATCAAGAGAAAACCGCCTACATAACTGATTTTGTTTTATTTTCATTCCATAACACGTACATATAAGACACATGCACATCTTTTAATTCCATTTACATTTTCTCAACTTATGTTTTGATTTTTTAAATTCATGAATTTATTTATAAAAATAATTCATAAGGTACAGCAGCCTTTCTCAACCTGTGGGGCGCACCCCCCCCCAAGGGGGGCGCAGAGCGTTTGCAGGGGGGTCGAGAAAAACCAAAGAGCAAGTAATGATGCACGTTTTTTAAAAAATCACCTTATTTATTCTTATTTTTACTTAAAAATATATCCATTTTCACTTAAAATGTTCATTCAAACTTTACTGATGACATTATTTTGTAAAAAATTCGACTAAATGTTCATTGTTAAAGATTAAAAATCTGAATATATGCTGAAAAATGTGAGGGGGGGGGCGACGTTAAAAGGTTGAGAACCGCTGCGGTACAGTTAATAAAATATCTGTTACTTTGCGCAATATTCAGAGAGATTATAAAGTTTGACAAAACTACAGATCGTGAAGCTCGTCTGGAAAAATTAGGTTTCTATTTTATGAACAGGCGAAGCAGATCCCCTACCTTGTGCACAACCTCCCCCCCCCCCCCATCAAGTTAAGGTAAAGTAAAAGAATGTACTTACAATATCGTTTCATTAATGCTTTTTTAAACGTGGTATTTTTTGGCTTGTCCGGATCATCTTGCATCTCAATGTCTTCAGGCATTTTGAGTTTTTAAATGAAAATCCAAATAATGAGAAAAATAGTTTTTCACGGTCTTGTGAAACACAAGACTAGAATCCAAGTTCGAAAAAAATATTTACAGAATTGCTAATAACAATTCATCTGTGCGACTGTGTACACGGAGAAGTATTATGCACACACAGGATCTTAAAGTCTAGTTGGCACATTGTAACAGGAATCATAGAGTTTAAATTCTTCAAACAATGTTCTACACTTTTCCAAACATAAGAAAATTCCTTCAATATGTATCACACAGCAAACATACAATAAAATTTCGTAATGCACAATATTAAATTGTAGCTTCCAACGCAAACAAAAACCAAATTCCACCTGAAGTACAGGCACAATTAAAAAATATATACAACACTCATCTGACAGGCCGTCATGCCAAACCACTCGTGGAAAGAGAAAAACCAAGCGGATCTACTTCCCCACTGAGACGATCTGAAAATCAGCACTGAATGAAGTGCATATTTTTTGAGTAGCGAGCTTCGGTGTTGGTTGCCAAGGTGATGGAAGCGTCCAACAATAACCGGTCCGTCTAGCGCCATCTGCAGGAAAACGCATAAACTCCTGTTTCGGAATATGAAAACAGTATACCTGATTTTTCACTCTTTGAGAAAGTCAGATGTTTACTACCAGATTCCACTCTCATTAGAAAAAATTTTTCACTTCTATGTGAATTCGAGTGGACTTAGTTTTCTTAAGAAAGGATGTTGTCAGAAAGAATTCAGCTGGAATGAATAGATTTAATTATGATTGTAGATCAATTTGTGTTTTATTTAGTTATAAATGTTTAATCACCACTATGAGCCTGGTATTTAACCAATATTGAGAATTTTTATTTTATTTTGGCTATTTTAAATGTATAGTTTTATATTAGATTAATGAAAAAAACTTGTATTTTACTGCTTTTTTCAGAAAGTCACATGCTTACATCTAGGCTGTGGATTCCCCCCCCCCCCCCTTCGCTAGAAAAGGAAGATGTCAAAAGAGTTCCAGAAAAAATTAACTATGATTGCCGATTAATATCAGCTTTAACGTTAAAAATATGCAATCAGCACTTTTATGCCGTTGCTTTATAAATATGCTGAATTTTTACTCCACTTTGGCTACTTCTACTTGAAACCTACAGTTTATATCGGATTAATAAAAAGAATAAATGAGATGAAACACGTAACCTAATAAATATATTTTCAGTAACATATTAATAAACTATGTTTCTCTTTTCTTCTTTTTTTCTCCCTTAAAGGGAGGAGGGGGAGTGGCGGAAATACACGTGCATATTTATTTTGCCTTTACTCAAAATTTTCATTTATGTTTTTAAAATAGTTATAAAATAGTGTTGTGGAGCATTCTTGGAGCTAATTTTTTGAAATTTTGTTATAATATTGAGTTAAAATTAATATTGAGTAAATTATGCACAACTATGTACTACATTGTCAAATTCAAAATTTCCTTTAAAAAAAAGAAGCAATATAGATAAAAGTATTACTAGACCATGTAAAATTTAATGTAGTAGAATTTTACTTGAACAGATAAACATGACGAGTGATTGCATGTATTAAAAAGATAAAAGAAAAACTCCAAGCTATCTGAGCCTCTATTTTAGAATGTTGTGTGGCAAAACCTGTTTAAAAGATTTACTAAGCTAAATACTATACAACTTCTATATAACTTGTATTATAAACCATATAATTAGGTTTCATTTCGTTTAATGATGCGTTAACCATCATCGAGAGAGAAAAAAAAATTTTTTTTTTTTTTAGATCTTTTGTAAAAGTACTAAAATAACCCTAGCATTATGAAATACATTTTTCTAATTACATATTACGCATATAACTTTTTAAGATGTTGAAAATCATTAAATGGATTTAATAAAGATTATAGTCATTAAATTAAAAAACCCCAAAACGCTATTAATTTTCAAACAAATAATAATGGTATTATGAGTTGCCAGCATTTTTCTGTGGAGAATGTACTAAAAATTTGAACCTTTTTGTATGAATACTATTACAATAAACATAAAAAATATTTCAAGAACATCCAGACCATTATTAAAAGAATACAAAATTTAATTTAAATTAGCATAAATTAGGGTTTATAAACAGGAAAAAATAATCATATGAGGCTTATTTTTTTGTTTTATTTAAAATTGAAGAATCAGGGAGGTGCAATGGAAAAGCCGTATACTACAGTGGCATTGCTGTAAGCAGTGGCGTAGCCAAGAGAGGGGGATAAGGGAGTCATAACCGCCCCATCAGGGGCTTTTTGCCATACAAAATGATGTATATTCTTCACTCCCTTATCACAGACACGTATACGTATATGTGAGTTACAGTAGTCGTAACCCCCCCCCCCATGAAAAATTTCTGGCTACGCCACTGGCTGTAAGGATTACTTTCATTTCACAGAGTGAACACGCTCATTATTACTGATAACAAAAATTATAAATAATCACTTCTACCTTGAAGTTTCAAAGAAAAACTTTTATTTTGTAATTTAACTAATTTTCAGTGTTAACTGAAAGCTGTAACATATTATTTCTGCTTCTAAAATGTTATTAAAAATGTTACTGAACCATTTTTCTTAAATTGTACGATTTTACAGTAATAAGGTAAGTCATTTATACAATGCAAACAATTTATATATAGTTTAAAAACCTTTAAATGTGAAGTTTGTTTACTGTATGTATTAAAAATTCTCTACTCAATTAATGACAATTTATCAGCAAATTGTCAAGCAACACATTATCAGCTGTTTAGATGTTACCATTCATACAGGGTGTCCCCAAAAGATGGTAACACGCTTTCATTCTTTATCTAATAGGGATAAGTGGACAATGCAATTTGAGAAAATGTTCAAAATAAGGTAGAGAAAAAGACTACGTTAAGAAAAAGTTGCTATGTTTAATTTTTAAAGAGTTGCACTTGTAAAATTTGCATACTACCCCCATACAAAAAAATCCCAGTTAGTAAAATGTGCCCCCCTAAGTTAATGAAATGATGTACAAAATTTCAGCCTTTCATCATAAATCGTCTCGCAGATATCCTTAAACATAGATGGTTAGGAGCTATACATACATTTGAATGTAAACGTTTATTGTTAGAGCGCGAAAAGTTATTTTCTTTCGTATTCACTGTGCGCCCCCTGAAATGCGATCATCCGACCTGATTTTTTCCATACGAGAGCCATCGAAAAGTGGTTTAAGTCAGCATATATTTATGTTCATATATGTGACACTTTTTAAAAATTTAATTCTTCAATTTGAACATTACCTCATTAGTGTATGCGGCACATTTTACTAATTGAGAATTTTTTGTACAGGGTTCGCTTACAAATTATAGAAATTTAAAAAGTGTGACTTTTTGAAAATTAACGAGAGTAATTTTTTCTTAACATGATCTCCTTTCCTACCTTATTTTGAACAATTTTTCAATTTAAATTTCTCACTTATCAATAATAGATAAAGAATTAATGCGTGTTACCACCCTTTTGGGACACCCCGTATAGAGTATAGATGTTATTTTAACGGATGCAATAGTAGTTAAAATTTTTCTCTATGCTTTCCTGCATATTACGTCATAATCAAAATATTTCTGATTATAAGTAGCTTAATTTTGCAATAATCAAACTATCGTCTGCTGGCAACAGAAAACACTTTTTATAAACGGAAAATGTCCCAAGAATTGTATTCAGTAGCGAAGCAATTTTTTTCCACCGCACTTTTACTTATTACGGTTACTACTGCCGGTATAATGCTGCCTATTATTATACAGCCAGTAACTAATCGACTGCTACAGCTGGTATAATTCTAAAGTACAATTATTTTATTATTATTATTTATTTTATTTAGATAGAGCGCCAAAAATGAGAAGCTGTTATGCAGTACTCAGTTTCTAGTTTTGTAGACTCTAGTTGTAATTTTTTGCGGTTGCCAAAATAGCCCTACAAATATCGCGTTTACTGGGAGCTGTGTACGGGTAATATATAATAAGATACCATGGTATAATAATCAATAATAGTAACCAGTTTTTGTACAGCAGGTAACTATTTTAGAACAAGCAAACAGAATCATAACTTTTTCTTATGTGTACATTTTGGCGAAGGCATACCAAATTCTAAATTAGATTAGAAAAAAAAAAAAAAAAATCTTGGTAAATTTCATGGTTTTTAAATTTACTCTATCACCTCCCACATTCAATTTGACAGGCGATTCATTAAATGTTTCAAACTATTTGACAAGTTATTTTATAGCTCATTGTTATTTTACTATTATAGTTGAAAACAAGTTTCACTTCCAGAACTTTCTTTTCCTTTTAAAACAAAAATCTGGATTTCGTAAATCAAAGAGTAGGATGTAAGATGAAATAACATCAGGTGAAAAGCGAAAATGCACATCTTAGAAAAAACAACACGCTGTAAGGCTGAATAATTTAGCTTTATAGAAATCTTCAGATCTAATAATGTTTTTTTTTCTTCTTTAAAGATGTTTTATTATTGTTACTATTATTTTTCGATGATATCAAAAACTTAAAAAAATTCAGAATCTCTCTTCACAATATGTACTACTTACTTTTACAAACAATAAAATGAGAGGCACGAAAGAATGAAGTAAAACTCTTTAACATATAGAACTTTGAAATATTCATGCCTAATACATCCTTAAATGTGTGCCACATCGGCCTTTTTTTGAATCGGTTTCTGAGATTAATTATTCTTACTATTTAAAGTTACTTTAGAAACTAAAGCAACTTTAAATAATAATCATCTAAAAACTCTTATTCCTCTAAACTTTAGATGAATAATTATCTTTAAATATTATTTCATCTGAAATTTGATGAATAGGAATATATAAGGGAATTTTTTGTTTTTGTGACATTTTATTAACTAATAATTTAATTTAAACAACAATCCAAAACGAGCTCTAAATTAAGATTAATTAAAAAATTATTAAATGAGCGAAAGACAAACGTTATTACTAGAATATTATCAAGAATGATAGTGTGTCGAAATATCAGTCTTTTTTTCTGATTCCACAGGACGGAATGATATAACACCATAAATATAAACGAAAGTTCGATATGATGAGTAACTAAGCAATAAACCACTTCTTAAAAAAAAAAAAGTTTAAGGCATTACAGGTCTCACAATCAACAGTGGCCAGCTGGTTTGAGACCTCAAAAATATATAACGGACCAGTTGAATACAAAATTTGTTGGTCCTTCGGACCAATAATGTTTCTTTTTTTTTTTTTTTTTTTTTTTTTTTTCTTGCACACTTTTCTCATTTAGCCACAGAATGCATGTCTTATAATTTGGTCTATTTAATAAGATATTAAAATTTTTTAACAACCCTTATAACAAAAATAAATATAAATGCAATGTGTTTACGGAAAAGTGATAAATGTGACGGACCAGGGAAGTCATGGAGTCACTGATACTTGGACCAGTGGCCAGTAGGGCTGGGCCAAAAATCGATAAATACCGACATATCGGTTTTATTTCAACATCAGATATCCGATATTCCCATTTTCATTTCAGTGAAATCTCGAATTCGATAAAGGTCAAAAATACAGGTCGGCGATAAGAAAATCCCGAGATCAATACCAGCTTGTGATGCTTTTGCTACTGCTTTCTCTCCGTTGATGACGATACCGGATCGCGGAAAAAACAGCTCCATGGTTTATTAGTCTAATTACCATAATTAATTAACGTATATCTCGGAAACTATCCACCGGAGCGCGTTTTTATTGATTCTCGACCCCCCGAGACTTGACACCCCTATCGATACTTCAAATTTCGAATGCTTTGACACCAAACTTAACCTTTTAATCTTACAGGCCCAGAGGGTCATACGAAGCTCCAGTATATTTTCAATTTGGGCATTTTAAACGCTAGCCTCCTCCGGCGGCATCTCCAAAGCCTGGAAACCGTCCCAGAGCCAATTTCTACATGTTTGCAGTCCTTTTAAGCCTCAATCATGGTTAATTAGTCTAATTACCATAATTAATTAACGTATATCTCGGAACCTATCCATCCTAGCGCGTTTTTATTGATTCTCGACCCCCCCCCCCTAGGCACTACACCCCAATCGATACATAAAATTTCGAATACTTTAACACCAAACTTAACCTTTTAATCTTACAGGCCCAGGCGGTCATACGAAGCTCCCCTGTATTTTCATTTCGGGCAGTTTAAACACTAGTTTTACTTGAACCGCCCTACGACGGCATCTCCAAAGCCTACAAACCGTCCCAGAGCAAATTTCCACATGTTGGCATAGGGCTGGGCCAAAAATCAATATTTACCGAACTATTTGATTTATTCCGGCACCAGGGTCCAGGGGTAAAACCACTTTACAGCCTTTTTTTCGAAAATGAGAAAGTGGTGTCATCTTCTAGCTTTAAATGAGCACTATCACCACTTGAATTATTTTTGGGGTAGAAACACTATTAAGAAAAGAAACAAGCTATATGGTATAATGGGTCAAGTTTTGGTATAATGGGGAAAACCACTTTACTGCGGGCCTTCGAAGTGGTTTTTCTCGGAAGCAAAATTTTATTGTAAAGTCGTTCTACCCCTGGACCCTTCATATATTAATTTTAATTAAATAAAGTACCAGCAATTACGCGTTAAAATCTATTTTAATAAATTTTTGAATATAGCAAGTGGTTATACGGTTTGTTTATTTGATTGCTTACATTTCAAAAATACTAAAATTAAGTGGGAAAAATATCGATATATCGTGATATCTCGATATGAGATGGTGTCGATATCGATACTTCACATTCCAATATCGTCCAGCCCTAGTGGCCAAATATTCTAATTTCTACCCCTGCATTAGTAGAGATGAGTTGGGCGCAGCCTGAGCCTATATGATTCAATATTGTATTCGGGCTCGGACACATGTGAAATTTCTCATTTATTCAATATATTCCCTGAAAAATCAACATATTTTTAAAAATACGTTTTGAGGAAAATAAACCTACTTATTTATATAAAATAAGGGGAGCAGGGGCGCCTAGTAGTCTTCCAATATTTCACAATGACGCTGTATTGTAAAGTGAGTAAGGAAAATTGGACATATTGTTTAGATTAATGAATGCATTGTTTCATTTCCGTCTTTGAGGAAACAAGATAAGTGATGGATGCTTCACTTGTTTGTTTTCATCTTTGCGAAAACGTAACGGTCCCAGTGGCGCACACAAGGGGGGGGGGGTCCAGGGGGTCTGGACCCCCCCCCCCATCGGCTTTGATTTTCTTTTTTTTGATTGATTATTACCTTATATCTATAGTAAATAATATGATTCCAAAAAAAGGTAGCAATAGTTTCAGTTCTAATAAATAAAAAAGAAATTTTTTTCTCGTTTTCCTCAACTTTTCAAAAACGAACTGAAAGAGAACGAACTGAAACGAACACAAAACACCATCTTGTTCTCAAAACTGTACAACTATTATTTTGCTTCCTATATTTTTGCTTCCTTGTATTGTGTAGTGTATTCTTAGGGAACTGGATGGGACGAGTTTTGATGAATTCCATCTAATGAAAACGAGTTCTTTCATCACTGATTTTTGTCAATCTGGAACATCCCTAAAAGTTGGACCCCCCCCCCCCCAGCCAAAAATCCTGTGTGCGCGCCTGAACGGTCCCATGCAGGGAAGTAACGCTGTACACAGAAAGGAATCTTCACCTTTAAGTTTTGGCAAAAAATAGGTTAAACTTAGATTAGGATTTTTAAAAAAGAACAAGAAAGGGGGTGGGTGTGGAAATAAGCGAATGATCTGCCTGCTTGTGAGAAATTTTTTCACAAGCAAATGTACTGTGTTAAGGCCAACCTACACTGAGAGTATTTCTCTATGGGGGTGCCTTGTGCGGAGGACATTTTAAGGGGTTCTAACGCGCCTTCTCCTTACATCTAGAGAAAACCTCCCAAATTTCAAGACTATTAGATCGACAGCCTTGAGATAGGCCAGAAAGCTGGACCTTCACACTTCAGCAATCCACCATATTCAGTGGCTTATCCACTCGGCCATAATGGGGCACCTGCGCACGCAAATTCATTCTGTAATATTAAGAATATAAATATTATAAATTGGGATTAAATCAACTGTAATTAAAAGAAAATCAATTCTAAACCGTACTTTCAAACTTTAGAGTTGAAAAATATTTCATGATATGTCTTTATTTTAAGTTAAAAAAAATTATGGTAAATGGCTGTCATTATTATATTTGAACATAAAAGTACATAGTAACATTTTTCAGTATAAATACATATATTTTTTTCCAATGGTGGACACTTTCTCTCCAGGCATTGGGCATTTCATTATGAAAGCACCTAGTAGGCAAGATGAAAGCACCTAGTAGGCAAGCAACGTTACCCCCCAACGAAAGAATGGACAATCAAACCGAACCTGAACCAATGATTAGGACTGGCCGATATTGGAATTTGAAATATCGATATCGATACCATCTTATATCGCGATATCACGATATATCGATATTTTTCCCACTTAATTTTAGTATTTTTAAAATGTAAGCAATCAAATAAACAAACCGTAAAACCACTTGCTATATTCAAAAATTTATTAAAATAGATTTTAACGAGCAATTGCTGGTACTTTATTTAATTAAAATTAATATATGAAGGGTCCAGGGGTAGAACGACTTTACAATAAAATTTTGCTTCCGAGAAAAACGACTTCGAGGGCCCGCAGTAAAGTGGTTTTCCCCATTATACCAAAACTTGACCCATTATACCATAGCTTGTTTCTTTTCTTAATAGTGTTTCTACCCCAAAAATAATTCAAGTGGTGATAGTGCTCATTTAAAGCTAGAAGATGACACCACTTTCTCATTTTCGAAAAAAAAGGCTGTAAAGTGGTTTTACCCCTGGACCCTTCATATATCTCAGTTCATGTCATTTAATAGCAGATAAATATAAACATAGTTTGAAAAGTTTCAGTTTTTAAAAAACTGTATAAATACAAATACTGTCATCGAAATCTGAACTCGCCGTAAAGAACAACAAAAAAGTCAACTGTTTCCAATTGAATAAAATATGCCGGTTGACAGCTATGGATTTGCAGGCTCCGTACGAATGCCACAAAGTTCTTTATTCGGTATTGTAATCGGACTCGGGAGTGCTCGATTGACGCGTTAGTTTTTAGTAGCGTTGATCAATGCTGGAAAACTGACGGAAATCGGTTTCGGTATTTTTTTTATCGGCGGCCGCTATTTTTGGAACTTTACCGTTTTCAAGATTTCGATAAAACGAAAAGGGGAAGGTCGAATTTATTATGCCGGAATAAATTAAATAGTTCAGTAAATATTGATTTTTGGCCCAGCCCTATGCCAACATGTGGAAATTTGCTCTGGGACGGTTTGTAGGCTTTGGAGATGCCGTCGTAGGGCGGTTCAAATAAAACTAGTGTTTAAACTGCCCGAAATGAAAATACAGGGGAGCTTCGTATGACCCCCCCTGGGCCTGTAAGATTAAAAGGTTAAGTTTGGTGTCAAAGTATTCGAAATTTTATGTATCGATGGGGGTGCAGTGCCTAGGGGGGGGTCGAGAATCAATAAAAACGCGCTTCGATGGATAGGTTCCGAGATATACGTTAATTAATTATGGTAATTAGACTAATGATTGAGGCTTAAAAGATCTGCAAACATGTAGAAATTGGCTCTGGGACGGTTTCCAGGCTTTGGAGATGCCGCCGGAGGAGGCTAGCGTTTAAAATGCCCAAATTGAAAATATACGGGACCTTCGTATGACCCCCTGGGCCTGTAAGATTAAAAGGTTAAGTTTGGTGTCAAAGCATTCGAAATTTTAAGTATGGATAGGGGTGTCAAGTCTTGGAGGGTCGAGAATCAATAAAAACGCGCTCCGGTGGACAGTTTCCGAGATATACGTTAATTAATTATGGTAATTAGACTAATAAACCATGGAGCTGTTTTTTCCGCGATTCGGTATCGTCATCAAAGGAGAGAAAGCAGTAGCAAAAGCATCACAAGCTGGTATTGATCTCGGGATTTTCTTATCGCTAGCCTGTATTTTTGACCTTTATCGAATTCGAGATTTCACTGAAATGAAAATGGGAATATCGGATATGTGATGTTGAAATAAAACCGATATGTCGGTATTTATCGATTTTTGGCCCAGCCCTACCAATGATCGTAGAGAGTGGTCCGCTAACCAATATACAATCCGGCTCAGCATATTCGCCCATGTTAAATTAACCTACAGGTAAAATAGTCAAAGCAGGTACAGTGAAGTGTTATTCACTAAATTATTTAACCTGGTGTGATGTGTTTTTGATTAGAATGTTACCGTATCCCTTTTTCATGTATAGTCGCCTCAAAATGCTTGGAGCAGTTAACTTTGTTGTTTGGCATGATATCGCATAAAAAGAGGTAAAGCACTTTCAATAGGAGATTCTCCCACAACCACTTTAGAAAATTCATTTTTTTTTTTTTAAATAAAATAACAGTACTGACAGTTCAAAGTTAAACTCATCAGGTGATATGTTGTTAAAAGTGCTCTTTAGGAAAGCAACGGACCTTATAAGATTCCTGAATAATTAAAAAGAAAATATGTTGCTTTATAAAAGTTGTATGAAGTAGTGGCACGAATTGGACATTTTGCCAGGCGCGTAGGAAGGAAAAAATTTCGGGGGGTGATATGAACTTATATGCGTATAAATAGACGGAGTTTCATCACTAATCCAAAAATTTCGGGGGGATATATCCCGATATCCTCCCCCTGGCTACGCTCCTGCATTTTGCACTCAGGAATTAAAATAAAAATCTACTGCACTTATTCTGCTGGGAATGCTTGAAAATGAACATCAATATCTTATTTTTCCCGAAAAATACACAAAAACACATTAAAATAATTTTAATAAGTGTGAAAAGTTAAGATACAGAGTTTCATAATTTGTCTCGTTCTTGCCAAACAGTGTTATGAATAGGACATAATAAAATAAAATATTTTTTTATATATTAATACCAACCTTATTTTTACACACAGAATAATTATTTTAATTTGCAAAGATATATTTTAGGTAACGAACAGAACAAAATTACATTATGGGGATTGAAGATTGTTGCTCTTACTTAGCTTGTTGCTTCTGATTTGCGAATTGATAACTTTGAATGACGCTTCATAAAACTTTTATTCCAATTTATTCCTGCTTTCTTATCTACTTTTCAAGTTTCAGGATATTCAATATTTAATGCTTCAGCATAGTGGAAAGCTAATTCTCTTTTACCATAACTTTTATGTATTTTATTACGAGACATTTTTTAAACACGATTTCCACCGCCAACGAATTTTGGTATAATAAGTATGATATAAAGTGTGAGGACAATGTAAACTGTATAAAATAATTGATTTTGAGATTTCTCTCTGTCTGTTGCTGTTATATTTTTTTATACCTTTCCAATGTGGTACACTGGTATAGTACTGAACTTCTTACTTCGCACATTATATAGTAATTCTCTCTCTTTTTACACATTACATAACTGTCTTCCACTTTTACATTTAACAATATTAATTTACATAAATTCTTCAACTAATAAATTACGTACTACTATTTCCATTTTTTATTTTAAAGTTTTTATTTCTGATTATCAAAAATTTAAAAACAAAATTAATGCAAAAATATGTCGAAAGTACGAAAATGTAACACCACTAGTAAGATAAAACGCACTTAATTTTCATGATGACGCACAAATGAAGAAAACTATCAAATATTAATTAAAAAAAAACCTGGAGAGCTTCAGTCCATTTATTGACAATTAACCTCTGTTGAATATATCAAAATAATGGTCACAATTTTCGAGAGCATGATTCTCATTTTATAAACTTCAAAAAGAACACACGAGCCGTTATTATCATTTATTATTTTACAAATATTACTAGAGCCCCCCCCCCCCTTTTCCGACTGTCTGTCGGTCAAACCTCAAACTTTTTCATTTTCTCATGCCTGCGTTATTAGTCAGGGCATTATTACTATACATAATAACGCAAAATTCCGTTCACTCATCTCACGTTTTCACTTCGATCCACCTAAATTTTTCGTAACAAAAATGTTCTCATACCATTAACTTTTTTTCTTATTTAATGTCTGAAAGTACTATTTAGAACTGATTTTCCTTTAATTATGCTTTTTACGTTGTTTCCTTTTTCCAAATTCAGTAGCCTGCCGAAAAAAAAGAAAAGGAAAGAAAGAAAGAAAGAAAAAGCGTACATGGTCATCTTTCTTTCCTTAAAAAGATTATTTGAACCTAGGTTTAATTTGTTCGTCTCCCATCGTTGCAGAGATAACGGTGAGGTACCTTCTGTCCCCAACAACATTAGTCTTCGAATGTCCCAAGGAGGGCAAACTTGTGCAAGCGAGGACTTATGCTGGAAAGACCAATGGCTATTTCTTTAAGCTAGGAAGCAAGGTTTGACACACAGGGGAGTCTGCATCATTATGTCCCTGCAAAGATGAGGGCAGACATATTAAACGTGGGTTGAATCAGTGGCTGTTTGAGAAAAGTTTCAAGTGTAGAACGAAACACATTATCGGAGATGGGTCATTTTTTTTCATACTTTCTTTTTTATCTTAAACAGATACTTAACCTGTCCACCCTCATCATGTAAAAAACAAGACGGAGAAGACTCTCTTTCTTGAACCGATGTTGCTTCCTAGAATGGTTCTGGGACCACTGGAATCATTCTGGGAAACAACATCGATTTAAAAAAAAAGTAATGTAATGACGTATACATACATTCAACCAGAAAAGAAAAAGTGAACGAACTCTTCAGCTTTCTGATTTTAACTTAAAAAATTAAATTCACCGTAACTCTAGCAGAACGTAATGTACTTTTTATCAACGTAAACAACGTTTTTTCCCCCCCTCTAATGAGAAATAAAATTTGAATTATTTTCAACAGAAGAATTTAAGATATACAGAAAACTGAATAAATAAATAACGTAGAAATGATATTTTACGCGTGAATGCACAAGTGTATTAACTCACCGTAAAAAGATGTTTATAAGATGTTTGTGTTTCGGTACATTGCATGTTAGCATCTGTCTAAAATAATTTTTTTTGGGGTCTTATTTTTCTGTGAATGAAGAAAACTGGAGTCATGTATATATTGCTTTGAAATGATTCAGCTACAAGTTAGCTACGTTTGTTTAAACTCTTTTAAATCTAATCATAATTAGTTGAAATATGTGGGACGTAATTGTATTTATAGTTTGAGATAAAATATTAAATTAGCGAAACGCAATGAAATATTAAGGTTAAATGAGTGTAACTCAAAGAGCATTCGGCTGGGATGTACAAATTTTTTTGTTGTGAAAACAATTCAAGGGTTCGTTACACTCCCTCTCCCATTCAGAGGCACATATTTAACTTTCTGTAGGTGAGGAAAGGATTCGCGGGGCATTCAAAAACCAGTCACGCAGAAGTAACGTTGAGCATAGAAGGTAAATCTTCGGCTTTGAAACAATGAGAACGGCTGAACTTTGGTTTAAGGTTTTTGAAATGATGATGAGACAAAATAATAAAAATAATGTTAATAACTTTTTCTTAGTATCATTCACAGAAGAATATAAGTTATTCTCTAGAATTCTAATTTCTGTGTACACGACAGAAATTTTATTTTATCTTAGATTTATGTGTCGGTCGGATTTTAAATTTTTGTATTTTAAAAAGAGCCCTGTATCGGTTGTCCTTTTAAATAGGAGAACCGAACTCATTTATACATGGCAAAAAAGATAGACCAACGCACGTGCATTCATTTTTTATTTATTCATTTATTTTTTTAATTAGGCCGGAATGTTCTGAAAGAAAGAAGATGAGACAGTAAGAATATCTGAATAGCTGAGATGAATAGCATGTAAATTATGGAGTCTTATTTGCACTACCAATCAACAATATGTGCATTAACAGTTTAAAGGCTTATTTTTTCTTCTGTGGAACTTAATCACTCCTTTCAGAGTCCCCCCAAGTCATTAGTTTGTTTAACACTGTTTTCAAATTCGTTTATTATGGGACTGTGATCTATTTTGAGTCTCTGTTGTCCAACCTCGCTCCCAAAAGTCGATAACGTTTTTCTTTTTTCCTCAAATGAATCTAAAACATTTTAAAAAAGTAATTCAAATCTAATAATAAATACTAATTTAAGAAGCGAAAAAGAGAGAAGGGAAGACACATTACCATTTTACAGTTTAAAATAAAATCAAGTATTTCCTTAAATATGTATAAATTTTCTTTTACTTTACAAAAAAGAGCCTCTTGAGAAAAAAAAAATAAATCGTAAATAGTTTTTCCCCTAAAAATATGTAAAACAAAATCAAAGCAAAATACATTTTAAGAGAATTTTTTCACTGGATTTTGAATTCTGCGAGATGCAAGAGTTATTGTAGAAACTCTTATAATTAAACCGAAATTAACTGATATCGGATAAAAAACATAATTGTCATGACTAAAAATTTGATTTTTCCTTGGGATGGATGCCAGACGAGACGAAACAGTCTCACCTCGTCTCCAAGTGACAAACCCTTGTCTCGCCCTGTCATGCAGGCACTGTGTATCGTCTGGCGTCACGCAAAGAAACTATACAACTCGTCTGGCGTCTCGCAAAGAAACTATACAACTCGTCTTGCGTCAACAACGTTTGAGAAGATCAGAGGCTTCCAAGCTACGGCCAGCGGGACCAGCTCAGAAGTACCCCGGTAAAACTTAGAGTGAGTGTAAGTAAATCATGCAAATCAATTATGAAAATCAATCCAAAATTTATATTGAAATTGAACATTTTAACTGTAATTAACGTTTAGGGTGATTCACTCCTGGGTAAGACGATGCAAGCAAATCAAGAGGCGTAGCCAGAAAAAAAAAATTGTGAGGAGATACACAATGCTGAAAGTAGTCCTTGAAAGGTGATAGTCTTTAATACTATCGATAAAAAATAACACAATATATTTACACTGTTTCACGATGGCCCTAGTTTTGCAAAGCTCTTCTTCCGCACCCCCTTACCTACAGAGTTTTTAGGGGTTTGGTAGTTTTAGCTGGGAAAAAATTGTATCTAAAAGCTTTATTGTTTTAATATCTTTAGTTATGTCCCAATATGACTGTCTTAGGTTTTTCCCGTCCGCTGAGGTGAGCGTCGGCTCCTAAGTTGAAATATGTGACCAAAAATGTTTTTTTTTTCCGAGGTTTTTCTGAAATTTTTCGAAAACTGCGCAAAACATGAAGAGATATATATTTTAAAAGTTGTAGAGCTTTATATGAATTAAAACTTTACTCCTCTTACAATCGCAGGAACACCTATCAAAATCCTTTGTATAGCGGAAATGCATGACGTTGCTGACAGTATCTTTGACCACCTACGGAAAGTCTCCTTCTCCACAGAAAGGAGGAACATCACCAGGAGGAACTCTGTCCTTATTGAATTTAAGTCACATAAATTTAGACTTTTAATGGGGTGGATGAAATTTCTTAGTTTGCCAGTTATTTAAAAAAAATTACTAATTTTTCAGTGATTTTTTTAACGGATAATTTGTTTTTTAGATGTACAAATAGAAATAAAGATATGGATATTTTATGTTTGGATCCTCGGTTAAGAATAGAGATATGGATATTTAAGTTAGTACCTAATTTCAAAACATATGTTATCTTAGACTTTCAGATATGTTCATAGTGCTTTCTGTAAATACTATGCCCAGTAAAGTCCGTTGTTACCCCAAATAATTTCTGAACGGCAAGGACTATAGTCATGAAGTAGGGTCTAGGTATAGTAAAGTTAACCATGAACAACCTTGTAACTGACTTTTTTATCGTATCTCGTACTGTTTTTGAGATTAAAAAAAAAAAAACCCTAACAGCAGATTTTACTTCTGTATACTGTTGAAAGATGGCAGGTTAGAGAGTAAATGCCGAGTTAAATTGTCAATGACGAAAATTTGTTTTGAAAATTAAGGTTTTAGTTTAGAGGAATGAGCCTTTTAAATTCAAGAGATGTGATTCATCGACTTTAAGTAACTTTTGTCTGATTCATAGATATTTTAATATTATGCTTCCAGAAAATTTTGCACAATTTTAAAAAAATCTAAAAAAAAACAACAAATAAACATTGAAAAAATCGACGAAATTTGTTTGAGTTGAGTAGCCAAGTAATATGTTACCTCCAGGACGCTTTAAAGTGTTCCCTTCTCGATAAAAGGCAATTTTTTAAAATTTATTCAAATTAAAGTAAACGAAATTCATTGTTTAAGTCGTTGCTGACCATATTACTACATTTCATTCTATTCTCCGAAGCCGTTTTTGAGGGATGCGAGAACAAACATTTACACGATTTTCTCAAAGTCTATGAAATAATTAAAAATAATTTTAGCATCTACAGTTTAAATTACTTGTCACCTAACATATTTCATTCTATTCCACTGCCATTTTTCAGGAATGGAACAAACATTTACTCAATTTTCACAAAATCTCAAAATCTATAGAAAATTCTGAAGTACTTTGACGCCTATAGTTTATGTGACCACCTATGATGATGATAGATTTTATTTCATTCTCTTCAGAGGTTTATACGTGATGGACTAACAGATATTTACACATTTTGAATAAATTTTCGCATAATGTAATCCAAATTTTCAAAAAATTCGACGGGTATAGTTTAATTTCGTATGACCACCTATCCCGTCACTAAATTTCGTTTTATTCGCTTAAGTCCTTATTACGTAAATTTGCGCATTTTAAAAATTTTCACAAATATCAGAATCTTACCAAAATTTTCAAAAAATTCGATGCTTATAATTTAATTTGTATGTTCACCTATTATGTCATCAAATTAAATTTAATTCAGTTTATTCGTTATTACTTTATGAGAGAACAAAAATTCATGCATTTTGAAATGCTTTTAGAAAAATCTAAAGCCTTTTTTTTAAAATCAGAGGCCTATAGTTTAAATTCAGTAATCACCTCTCATGTCACCGAATTTCATTTCATTGGCTGAAGTCGTTATTACGTGATGCGCGAACAAAACATTATGCAATTTAAAACAATTTTCGGAGAGTTTAAAAATCTAATTTTTAAAAAAAATTATATACCTACAGTTTAAGCTTAGTGAACACCTAACATGTCACCAAATTTCATTTCTTCACTTCAGTCATTTTTATGTGAAACGCGAACAAAAACAGTGAAACGGGTAGAAATTTTTGAATTCCAAGTAATCTACAGACTAATGTTTATATTTATATAGATTGAAATTATGATTTACGAAAAAAAAAACAATATTTATTTTTAATTTCATGCATTTTTATTGAGGAGAGTGGAGAAAGTAGGAATAAAAACTGCAGAAAAGTATATTAAAAACCCGATCATTGCATGTCGTATATCATTAGTCCTGTATTCAACGGTTCGATAAATGAAAAGGGTTAGAGCGTTCAAAATGAGAGAGCTACTGTTGTTAGAGCATTCATTAAAGGAGAAATTTTGGTCTCTTTCTTTAATCATTTAGCCTTTTGAAGAGTATCGGTCGGTACTAATATATACCAGTTACACTCTGCTGACTACAGAAATGAATAATCACACTCGTTAATTTTCAGATTTTTCTCCTGCATCAATGGATAAATTATTTAATGGATAAGTTATTTTAGTTTTAGTTTCTGCATCAATGGATAAGTTAAATGTGACGATAATAAATTATATTTGATTGATAAATTTTCGTTTGATAAATACAGGATGATCCTAAACTCTAGGTCAAAAAGGTAAAGGGTGTCAGAGGGGACCAAGACTGTTCAGAATCACAAAACAATGTGGGGTCGGAAATGTCATCTTCATGTACTTGCTAATAATCACGGTTATTAAGAACTGTTGGTCTAACTTCTTAGTCAAGTTTCATAAACATTGAAACGAAATAGAAATTGTGAATTATCAGTTTTAGTTAAGTTCTTTCTGTAAAAAATGGGTTCTTTTTTGACAAACGATGGTTGGAAAGTTCACTGTTTTAAGGTGACCAGATTTTTGGACATAGAATTGGGAACATGTCCCCGATTTTGAAACAAAACTGGGGACATTTATAATTAATGAAATAATTAACAGTAATTTAATCAAAAAACAATGCAATAACTAAAAATTGTCCCAATTCCTGTTTTACATTTTGGGGACTGTCCCGAACAGGCCTGAACAGGCATGAACACGACATTTGAGACCCCACATTGCTATGTGATTCTGAACCGTCTTGCTCTCTTCTGCCAACCTTTACATAAAAGAAGACAGCTGCAGTTAGCAGTGAACTACTGGTGGTGTACTACGATTAAACACAATTTTATGTGAGAGTCGGCGGCTCTAATAATACGAACAGAGATTCCCTGTTGTTTTTTGTAAATAAAAATATGTATATATTCTACAGAGAATTCTTCAATTTTGAAAGAACCCGGAAGCAATTCAGTTTCAGAAACAGACGACTATAACCAGCAACGGGACAAATTTGACTAGTTGCCAAGCGCTTTTATCTTATATAAACTGGAGTGTTAATTTGTGATATTAAGGTGTCAGATTTTTGTAGCATTGCGTATTTGTTAATTACAGTCTTCCATTAATTATTATACAGGTAATTATTATCGTTAAAAATATATTGGGTGCCTGTGATGCTTTGGTCATGTCTCGCTTAGCCAATTTGAATCTTTGTCCAGTTTCTGTTTCTAGTCGCTTTATCCAAGACCATTGTAAGTCATGCAGTCCGGGCGTCTGATATGAGCCTGTTTCATCTCTAGTGTACAGTAAAGAGCAAAATCTGCGCCACAATTTGTCCGAAAGTTCGATTATTCCCTCTTTTATGGCTCCAAAAATCGTAACATTTCCGTGGTTTTGAGAGCACAGAAACAGTGGCGTAATGAGGAATCTCGACCTTCTAATAAAACATATCTATGCAGCCCTCTGTAAGACTCCCCAAAGGTCCATATAAATTGAAGCTTTCCAGAACCGCAGGATCTGTGGGTTTAAAATTACGCCAGTGCCCCCAAACCGATCGGAACCCAAACCGCGCTTTGCGGATCTGAAAAAGCCTTTATTTGCACATTAGAATTTCACAGCCAACATCCGAGAAGATAATAAGATTTTTGGCGGTCTAACTTTATCAGATAAATAGTATGTATATAAGCATAAAGCATATAAGTATTAATATACGCTAAATAATCTAGTATACTGTCTCACAGGGGGTAGGGTCAGTGCCGGATAAGACAGCGCTGGGCTTGTTATCATTACTAAAATTCCCTGGGGGGGTATAATTACTGAAATTCCCTATAAAAGACAAAGGTTCAGAAAAAATTGAAAAGATTATTTATTAGCTCACAATATGTCTTTAACATCAGGACCTTCGTTCCATGAGCTTTCAGGAAATGCTTTGAAGAAAGGAATTTTTGAAAAGTTTTCGACCAAAATAATTTAAAGTGGTCATGCTTGCAGCCACATATGGACAAAATAATTAGCCAATGCGAAAATATGCTTCATTTGTTGTATTTATTTTCATGTGCAAAGAAAGTTTTTTCAGGTGCAGTTTTTAAAATTGTGTTTAGATCCGAACCCCCTGACTTTGTTGTTCAAGATTTGCTTTCAAGCCTTCTAATTTCCTTCACAAATAGTAAGCAAATGGGTAACTCGAATCTTCTAATTCTTTCATTAATTTCATCGATTTTTTGCTCAGTGTAAATATGAAACATATTTAATTCTTGAGTTTACGTTGAAAAGACTTTTTAACGTAATTTTCTTTTTTTAAGCTAATTTTGCACCTATTCACAAAAATAAGAAATTTTCGCGTCTTATATTAAAATAGCGTCTATTCACAAATTACTTATATTTCGCACTTATTGGCAATTATAGCAAAACTTCGCTTAAATTCACATCTCTTTCGTAAAAAGGAAAATTCCGTACTTCTAATGATTAAAATGAAGTCTTTTTTTTTTTTTTAATTCGGTCTTCAGTTCCTTCCTTGAAATTTTTTTTTCTGGTGTTGCACTTTTTGTTCCAGGGTGTTTTAACTATGCTTTTTCGTGTTGCCCCTTATTGCTGTCTTTAGAAAACTCATGCAGTTTCGCGCAAATGATCAGTTGATTACAGTGACGTAGCTAGGGGGAAGTATGAAGGGGCATATGTCCCCCGGCGTCACACTCTAGGGCCGCCAAATTGCGTATAAAACCTTCTCCATTGCAATTTGGCAAATCGGAGGGGGCGCAAAATGTTCAGTTGTCCCCTGGCACTGAAAACCCTAGCTAAGCCTCTGGCTAATTAGCTAATGCAGGCATACAACAGCGAAACTAAATTTATATAAATTCTTTCAATGAGTTATCTGCATTGATGTACAGTTCACTAGGTCTCACCATGGCCTAGGGAACATGGTAGATGGATGAAATATGAAGCTGCCGGATTCGGCTTATCACGCGGACAACGCTTTAACGGTCTGGAGTTTTGGGCGGTTTTCTCCAGCTACAACGTGATTACACGTTAGAACCCCTGGAAAAGTCGTACGTTCGAAGCACCAATCCTTAGACAAATAGCCTTCGAGTACCTTTGCCTTAGTACACAATATACATTACAGTTCACTAACAGACTTACAGATGCAGATGCAGAAATTGCCTTAAAAATATTACATATTTATCTTTTGCTTTAAACAGAGTGAGAGAGACCTTGGTGAGGGCGAGAAAACGAAAAATTTCAAGATAAAGGGTGCGGGGCCCGTAGCATTTGCAACTTCTGCTATATGACTAATCTGGCACTGGGTGGGGTAAAGGGGAGATATTTTTATCTAATCAAAAAGTTATAGTTAAATCGAATTCAGATACCAAGAAGTAATAAACTCTTGACTAAAAACAATTTATTCAAAGGAGGTGTAGTTTAAATATCTAACTCGGAAAAAAAAATCAAACATATTTTTTAATCCCCAGAAAAAAAAAAAGCAATTGTAGTAGTACAGCATGTTTAGCAATCGTGGGAGTATAATTGTTTTAGCTGAAATGGTGCGTCATTTTTATGTAGTTATTATTGTTTCTTTTTTATTTTTAAATAAGAAAATAAATTGCTGGTGTGGATAGTGTTGGATGACAGTGTTGGTTTTTTGCAGAAAATTTCCACTTTTAAATATTACTGTAGAAGAAAAGTGTTAATTTGGTTTCAACGAGAATATGAGCCAAATCTTCCTTAAAATTCCTCCGCTAGGATGCATTTCATATTTTTTTTTCTCCATAAAATTATCGCTAATGCACAGCTGTGTTTCTCTTTGATGAAACACATAATTATATTTTTTATTAAAATATTTATATTTTGATCATAGTATTGATATAAATTATCGACATTGATATAAAATATTTGATAATGATTAATAGCGTTCCCTTATACACGACCGAGATTATTGGATCATCTTTGTTTCTGACTGTAATCTGTAAGTGTTAAAAATTGAAATTTTTAAGCTGTTATGTTCTGATTTTATGTTAAAAGAAAAAGTTCATGAAAGCAATATAATCCACTGAGGGCACCTCTTTAACCAAGCTTATCGCTGGTTACCACTATTTAAGCTCTGTTAACATCTCTAACATAATTGAAAATTTGTATTTTCTGCTTATTATTTAAATTTATTTTATAGTTAAAAAAATAGAGATTATTATTATTTAGATCTTTCACTCTTAGTATTGAAACAATACTGGATACAAATACAGCACCAAAATTGAAATGTTGACATATTTGAAATATCTCCAATATGGGCATGAGAGCAGAAATATTTCTCATGCATTGTCGACTCTGGTGAATAATTGGTTACATCATCTACATTTTATAAAAATAACTTTGTATAAAACGCATATAAAAATAACAAAATGTTACGTACATACAAAAGTCATTTCGTTTGGGCCTTTTTAAACTTAGCGATAGTTGTATTGTTACAATTGTGTATAATGTAAAGACATTTTTTTTATATACATTTATCTTTAATAAAAACCCTTTTTGATTGTTTTTTTAATAATCTTCAATGCAATCCTAACACTGGATAAATATTTCAAAGACGCCGTCAAAATATTGCTTTGTTCCTTAGGCAAATGTTGATACATTGGAACATTTAGACATCATCTGCCAAATTAAAAGTTTTTAAATAAAAATTCCTAAAAACAGTAAATGTATCTTACTTTGTAAGAGTGACAAAACGCCGACCAAAGTAAATTAGTTTTTTGCTCACTCCTTTTGTGTAAATTTATTCACATTCCCGTGAGGCAAAAGTAGAAAGACAAAGGGAATAATAACGTCATGGATTCTTATTAACGGCTCTTGAACCTCCGCTCTTGGCCAATCGGAAGGCAATTTCATGCCATGTTATTCTTGAGTGCACTGACATAGTCTTATGTTCTTTTTCAAGGTTTTGTCCACTAGCTTCCAATGGTTTGAAGGAGAGAATGGATTGGATATTAAAAATCTACTACAATATGCAATGCAAATATACTGATGCTCTGTTCTTGGCAGAAAAACGTACGTCGCATGGCTTTAACCGAACAAATAATGTCTGATGCCCGAAAGACGAATTTTCCCCATATTTTACTATGGATGTCAAATTTCATATTTAACACTTTCTTCTGAAAAAAATCACATCTGGAATTCTTACAGGTTTAGCGTTTAGAAGAAAATGTTATGATTGGGAATAAGTGAGGGATGGGGAGGTCATTTTGAATGTTTATGGTCTCTGTAGTAACTTGCTTAATTTTTTTTATAACTATAAATTGCACAAAAGAAAAACTTAAAAGGAAGTTCTGAAAATAGTTCCTATTAATAATGCAATTTTTGCATTATCACATTTTTTTTTCTTTTTTTCAGATTTTCAACATTTTCATACGAATTATTAGTTATATTTTCATGCTAAGAATGCTGTTTCACCGTTATCAAAAATTCTTTATAAACTATTTATAAAATATCTTATCTTTTATGCTTGTTTTAAGCACTTGTCAGAATGATTTTACATATCATTTAGTTTCAATATAACATCCATTTCAAGCATATTTACATCAAGCATATTACTATTCTTTCTCTACGCTAGCTGAAGTAAAACAAAATATATGAAATGTGGCAAATTTCATCATAACTGTAACAGTAGGGAACCAACCATACTTAAAAGAGGTTCTCATTCTACATACAAAATGTAAAAGTCACTGCATAGAAAATTGCCCAGTGTGTACGCTCCACTCCTTATAAAAATGAGAGTCCCATTTAAGATGTTTGTGACAAGGACATATTTAAGAGGAAGGGGGGGGGGGGTCTGAAACTCCTCCGAAATTTCGATTTTTGTTAAAAACAATGCCAAAAAAATGATAAAAGTTTCTGTGAAAAATTCTGTCTTTTCTTAAGTTCTGAAACCCCTCCGATTTGATTTTTTTTGGGGGGGGCGACTCTGGCTTATAAATTGCAATTTAAATTTCAAACATCCAGAATAGTGAAGTATAAAGGGAATTTCCAGTGAACTTAGTATTTGGAGAGAGAGACTCTTGCTGACGTGCGTCTTTGAAACACACTAAGAGCCCTTCGAGCTTTTGTTTAATTGCATTGCTACACCTTCAACATTAGCACAGACGGCCTATGAATTACATTTTCGTATCTGTATTAAGAAATACGCGGTATGGGGTTTATAAAATTTCAAAAAATTAATATGCTTAAATAATGAAAGCCTATTATTATCGCTAAAACGATTGTCAAATTTCAACTGAAAACCGCAGTTTTCAATCGTGAAATATTTACGTTATTTCTATTTTCTTTTCCAACATAACATAAACAGGACTAATTGTCCATCCTAAATTTTACTCTGTGTGATATACAAGGAAATAAAAATTTCACTCTAGAGGAGGCGCAACTCAGATATTCAAATACTACAGTAATAATACCAGGAAATATTATTACTGTAAATAAATAAGGAATATTATCACTCTAAACGATTGTACGCCGTATTTATAAATGTAATTTGATATTGCTATTTTCTAGATGCTCTATCAAGGTATCAATGTTGTCATCTAGTTTCAATGCACCCTGTGCGTGTGAATCCACGTCCCTGATACTGATTGTCTAAGCCTCCTGTTTCTTTCCCAACCCTTTTTATATTAGACTTATGGGTTATCGTGAATCCTGTATGTTTGCTAATTAATCGAAAAATTAAAAATTTTAGAGTACTAATAATAGTTTTAGACAAATCAGACCCGAAGTAGAGACAACTTCTTTGGTCAAGTAAGATCAAAGGTAAAAAGTGTACTTATTTTTTTTTAATATTCATTTCAAATATAAATTTTATGATTCAAAAAGCGGCTTATCACAGGCATTTCACGTGACGGTTGCAGCTTCTTGTATTCTTTCAGAAGACGTACTCTCCCTATTTCACACAACCAGGCCCGGACTGGCCAGGTCGGCTGGTCGGCGATCGCCGAGGGCCCCCGGCCCCAAGGGGGCCCCGGTGAGGCATTCAAAAGTGGATACGCAACTTTATAATAAGAGTAATTTGATTATTTATTTTTCAGCAATCTTACGTAGTAACGCAGCGGAGGATCCCAGAAACCCCGCGACACAAGGGGGCCCCCGAAAAGTAAGGGCCCCCCAAATCTCTAAAATAGTTAAATGTGATTTTTTGGCGCGTAAGCTTACAATTTTCAAATATTACATATTCTAATACTCTATTCCCTCTAAATTCCTCAGTAAGAGGCAGGGCCTGATTTCCGGGAGGGCATTCGGGGCAAGCGCCCGGGCCCCCAAATTGTTCTTTAAAAATTTGTAAATTGTGAAAAAGTTTTTGAAAGAGGGCGCCCTCAATGAAGCTTTTGCCCAGGGCTCCCAAATCGACAAATCGGCTCCTGAAGAGGCCCCTTTTAAATATCTAGCCGAGGGCCTCCAAGATAGCCAGTCCGGGCCTGCACACAACTCATCAAAAGGGGAGGGATTCAAATGAATAATGCAACTCCTCTGTATGAACGAGGACTGTCTAATCCTGTATTGAACATGCGCTTCCACTGCACGAATGTGACGGACTTCAACAGCAGGGTATTGAAACCATCGGATACGACTAGTATTATCACAGTAAAAATTAGTGCACTGTGTGCTACTAGTGAGTTTAAAAATACTCCTAATAGTTAGAGTTCATGAAAATGATTCAAAATCATGCAAAGACGGATTTCACCTTAATCGTATTTGTTTTACCTCGATGCATTTAAAATCTGACAAGGCCAACATGACTCCAGGAGCAGCTGTTTCTCATGGGGAGCTATCATTATTTTTAATTTACAGTGAAGTGAAGCCTTTCAACTTTGATAACCCCCATGGCCATGAGTTGGGCAGTTTTCTGGGGAATGTTCAAGTGCCATACGATGTACACATTGGAGTAAACTAGCATGTAACGTTGGGCGAGCAAAATTTTTCGTATTGTTAAAAATATTTTCAAATAGGTAATATCTAAATTTACTTGAACTTTTCTTTTGGAGGGCGGACAACTGCCCACCCCCTTGACCCTAAAAAGTTAAACCTATGGATGTACATGTATCTTCCATAAGTTTAACATTGCTGTATGAGCCGCAAGTACTTGCCTTTCGGAGGTTTTACTGTAATAATATAATGTGCTGATAAGATGATCCTTGTAATTCTTATAAACTTAACTCTAAAAAATTCGCATTGACTCATCAAAAGTTAAAATAGGCATAAAGTGGCCTTTTAGCGTATAGGGACATGGGACACATTAACTTTGACTCAATGGAAGAGGTCCTGTCCTTGTGGCACAAGGATAGTGGGATATGGGAACCATAAGTATCGAATCCTATCTTTGATAAACTACTACTTAAAAGATAAGATATTAAAGCTATTGCATTTATTTACTCGATTATGTATACTTTTCATGCTTGGAAGTAAGAGACAGAAGTACCATTCTTCAGCCAGAAACAAAACTTTATTTTTCTTTTTGAAAGTGGTAAGAGTCGGGTTCAAGACCGTGCAAGCCGCCTCTATTTTCGTAAAGCTGAAGGGAATCGAATAATTGTTAAAATTTAAGTATAAAGAGTAAGAATAGGAAATGCGTGATAAAAAATAAAAGGTTAAAAGGCTTTTTTAAAAAAAGGACAATGAAAAGATGAAACTAGTCGTTTTCTCCAATTATTTAAATGTTGAATTTTCTTTGAATAAGATTTTGCCAGATTAAGATCTCTTTGAATAAGAATTAGGTGAGATAGAATTTCCCCCCTCACCTGCAAGCTCTTCTCTTACCGTGAAAATGTTTATTTACGTACATTCTTCCACATCCTTCTGCGTCCCTCAAAAACAAAGGAATTTTTCCTGTTGATTCAATCAGCCTCTACTGACATCATCCAAAATGGCTCTAGTTACACAGAAACGCACAAGGAATGCACGCGAGTAGGAAAAAAGGGAGAGAAATAAAAAACTCTGCAGGAAAAAGGCAGCCTCTTTATCCTGTCCCAATCAATTCACATAACGTATTATTACGGCGCCAGCTCCAAGTTCAAGGGGAGTCAAAACTTTACACAGAGACCTTCTATTGGATGAAGTGCCTACCAAACTTTCCTTTCCGTTGACTGTCCTTGAACCGTACCATGTCCGTACATCGCTCTCGCAGGTGACAAGGGTTGACTACCCCCCCCCCTTTCCATTAATGTCCCCTTATTATTTTTTCTTTTTTTTTAAGCCTTTCCGCACTTTCAGATGGCGTGATTGTTATATCCTTGTTTCCCTAACGTAGCATGTTTTGTCCTACATTGTTTAAAATAGGGATTTCCGAGGGAAATTTCGGACGTTTCAGCGGATGAAAGAAAATGGGGTTAAACATTGTCAGCGGCAACTTTCGCTTTCGTTATTGTCACCTGTCTTAACCTTATAGCCTGCATTGCCCATGAAAACTTCCCTCTTTTTCACTTTCGCTTACTCGGTTCTTCCTAATATTTACATAATCAGCAAAGGCCGAAATAGATATAAATTAAAAGTACTTTTAGCTTCCAATCCAGTTTCATAAAATAGTGTCTCATTCATTCATTAAAAATTCACAATCATTTTACATAACAGTGCATAAATTAAATATTATTTTATTCAATTGTGTTTTCTATTAATATTTTTGCATATTTGGTTCAGGTAACTTTCAGAGTTTCTTAGTTTTTATTCTTGTTTCGGCAAAACTTTTTAAGATTTTTTCTTGTTACCTCATCATTTATACAGCCATTTTTGCTTTAGTAGAATAAAGCCTTATTATGGGGGCTAGCTCTTTTGCTAAGCCACAATTCCGAATTTCTGCTATTTTTTACAATTTTAATTTAAAATGGGTGGCCCCTGATACACACACAGACTTCGCGAATTATTCTCTTCAAAACTTTATAGCATCTTCCGCACTTCCAAATTGATGACAGGTTTGATGTTTTGCTGTTCACTAGATAATTAATACAACAAATAGGTGCTTAGAATAATGTACATCATGGAGTATTTCACTATTTCATCTTGCTATCAAAGAATAGGGTTGTCCACATGGGCGCCGCCAGAATATTTCACAGGGGGGGCAAAGACTACTCCAGGGGGAGAAAAGACTACTCCAGGGGGGCAAAAACTACTTCAATGTATGGTTATCATGTTGAAAAGAACAAAAAAGTAAGGGAAAACACTGAGTACAATAATCCAGGGGGGCAAGTGCCCCCCCTTGCCTTATGCTGCCGGCGCCCATGGTTGTCCACCCTTTTCATGCAAGCAGACTTAAAAGATTTTCACGGAATTCGCAGGCTAACGGAATGTACAATAGAAGAGGAGAGGGGTGTTGGAGAGTTTTTATTGTTGTTTTTCTTTTTAACGGTGATAGGGATGCATCTGTAAAAGAAATTTAAGGATGTTATAAAAATGTTGAGGATTGAATGTTAAGAGGATGTAAATAAATGCCAGACTACGAGTTCCGAAAGAAAAAAAGCTCGCTGTACTGCTTCTGATGTGTCTCTTTTTTCTAAAAAAAAATTCTTTTTAAAAATTTTTTCTTTTTAAAAAAATCCTCCATTTGAAAAGTAAGCAAGAAAGAAACAGTAGCAGTCGGTTGACCAGACTGTGGCCTGAGGGCCTTATGATGAGCAATCCTGTGTTGCTGTTGTGTTGTGTTGAGGCAAAGTCATACAAGGGCTCTCCACTTAGGGGAGGTTGCCACTCTTGGAGTACGTTTTAAGGGGTTCTAACGTGTATTCACTTTACATCGGGCGAGAAAAACAATCAAAACTCCAAAACGTTAGATCGACAGCCGTGCGGTAGATCAGAACATTGGACCTTCACACTTCATGTGAATGTACCATGTTCAGTGTCTTATCCACTCGGCCATTGTGGGGCTGGACAATCCCGATGTAAACCACAAAGACTAATTACTAAAAGCAAAACACTCATGATAATAGAAATAATTATCATAAGGAATCAGAATCAGAATTAGCAAGAACAGGCATGGACCAAAGTCGGGCGTGCAAGAAAAGAAAACAAAAACCAAAATCACAAAATCTGAAGATGTAGGATCCATATAGATGCATACAATATATAAGACATTCTTTCCTTTCTTTATTTTAAGTAGCCTATTTCTTTTGCTTTTTTTTTTCTTTATTTTAGTAGGCTTAGAACTGTAGAAAGTGGGTGCCGGTCGAAGGACATGCATGATTAGAGGGTGGAAAACTGCTGAGCATGAGTACTTCTGACATAAGCAAGGCACATTTATACATAAGAAAGTCCCTTTTTTATATTAATACTATAGCTTTATTAATTCAAAGCACAGTAGGGCTATCTGCCAATTGGAGAAATACCTTGTTTTTTCAAAGTGTTCTAGCGCGTATTCACATTACATCTGGAAAAAACTGACTAAAACTCTAGACCAATAGATCGACATCCGCACGATAGGCTAGAACCCTCGACCTTCACATTTCAGCCAACTACCAATATTCAGCGTCTTAACTTTCGTTCATGGGTACCTGGTTTTGACACATATGTACATACTTCCCTGATCAGAGATCTGAATCATGGACTGACGTTTCAGCCATCCCAGTTAAACTTTACCTAAAAGTGACCGCTTTATCCCTTTACAGATTTCATCAAAGAATGGTTATAAGATCGTCCGGAAGTCCGTACAGATGACCTCAAAATCCCTCTTTTTGTTGGAAGAGGCTCCCCTTTTTTAACCGATTGAAATAATCCGGTTTTATAGCTCTTCAGTATACTCTTTTAAGGCCTCCTATTCCCAACCTTTTTCAGGTTATCCTTTGGGGAACTTTCAGTTACGTTCCGCTTCCCCCTATTTCAGAGTTCAAGGCTCATGGTACACAAGGGACTTCAGTGAATATGTTCAGAATGCTAAACGGGTGCTCCGCTCACATGCAAGAAACGGAACCACTATTTTGTTTTTCTTTTGGGGATAAGAGTGTAATTCAGTTTTTAGAGTATAATTATTTTCAGTAATCCTTCAACAAACTTTATTGGTGTATATTTTCTATTTCATTAAATAAAGAATAAATTTAAATTTTGCAAGAAAATGGTATTTTGTGGACGAGTTGGACTTCCCATGCGCCAATATGTTGGCATCCGCCTAGGTCCCGCACTGTTTAACTCGCATCATTTATGTTTTTAAGCTTCAGGATTAAAAAAAGAAAAAAAAAATGGTGAACGAAGAAGCTTCCAAACAATCAGAATAAACTCTTTTTTGTTTGTAAATTAAAAAGTGAAGCCGAACATTTTGATTTTTTAATGTTACATTGGCGTAACTTACTAAGGGCAAGATGGGGCAATTGCTCTCCCCTAAAATTCAAGAAAATTCAGATATCACCAACTTGAAAATACAGTCAACTCAGGAGAGAGTGAACCCGGATATAGTGAGCCTTCGGCCATAGTGAACGCAAACCATTAGTCCCAATTCACATACAATATCCCTTTTCACCAATGTACTTTGGTGACTTCGGATATAGTGGACGTAATTCGATGGTCCCCAGAGATTCACCATAACCAAGTTGACTATTATATTCTACAATAGGAAACATTTTGCACACCAATGTTACATGCCAATTTATGCTAACGGTTTTAAATACTACAAGTTTCTCAACTGTTAATGTGTGGCTCTGAGTTGTAGTAGACAATTGTTTATAGAAAGAAAAGCATTGGTTACCATAAAATCAGTGAATAAACCTACAAACTATATGTGTGTGTATACAAAGAGTAGCCTTCACTTTATAAGCCTACATTATAGTTTGACCTTCAGAAACCTAGTGTAAGTACACAAAATTTTAATTTTTTCGAAATTCTCATCCGTTTTTGACGTGGAAGGGCGAGCAGAGCATGAATCATCTTGAACGTCTTCTCGGCGATCTTTAAAACGCTCAAAAACACGTGCACGCAATAGACATTCATTGCCAGACACTTCTACACATTAAAATATAAGTTTCATTAGCGGTTTTTCTTAAGCTTCATGAAAAATCTCCCATCGATTTATTTTTCTATCGTTACACGTTTAACATTTTCCCGGCAAATCAAAATACAGTTCTAATGCAAACGAAGGCTACGCTAGGGCTAAACGGACTTGTTTATAGAAGCAAGAGGAACTACATTCGAAAGAGAAGGCTTCACGATAAACTGTTGTCCATCGCCGAAGCTTGGCGCATGCACACTTCTTCTGTAGCAGCAGTCTCGTTATTTAATAGCCACACCTAGTATACAATAGTTATCTTAATTGGATTTGAATAAAGTTAAAAATAAACAAAGCAAGATGAATTTAAAAAAAAAGACTTCAAGAACAATTTATTATTGTAAAATTGTTATATAAAACTACATTAAAATTAAAACCAAAAGTATGCATTCATTTAGGAAAAATTTAAGCCAACGTTTTATACATAAAATTATGAAGAGAAAATAGATATAGCTCGTATAAAATGTATTATAAGTAATCATACTCAGAAACAAGAAAACGCAACAATATTAAAACAATAATAATTGCTGACTTTACGCAACGAAACGGATTATACAGACAAGACTCTTAAATCACATATATTAAGACATGGTTTTTCAAATCTCGAAGTTAGACAACTGGCAATTTTTTATTTTTATTTTATCTTCCGTATTACGTATGGAAAAAATAGTGCACACAAGTGAAATTATTGTGTCTTAACTACCGTAACATACTACTGTGGTTTAAAATTATAAACAGAAGTTTAAAGAGAAATTACAGTAAATGAAAATTTATATTTTATCTTTTGTCAGAAGTTATTAAAAAAATAAAAGGGCTGAGAACATCACTTAAATTAAAAAAAATATCTTCTTTACAATACATATTGCAATGAAAAAAGAGGATGTCTTTTGAATTTCCTGCCCTTTTAATTATGCATGAAACATTACAAAAATACTGCAATAGTAATATCCATTAGATTAGATTAGAAAAGGGATAATACGATTGAGGCATCGAAGATCATGTGAGAATCAGAACAAAGACCGGATATTATTTTTAGCGTATTGCCTAAATTTAAAGAAATTAAAAAACTCCTCAGACTGCTTGAAAGAATAGGCTTTTATATAAAATACAGTTATTCTAGATGACGCTTAAAAACAGAAGCAGAAAATTAAGTAATAATGTAAATATGTAAAATATAGGAATTAAGAAAGTACCACTATTTTTCACGCAAGTAAATTTTCATTGCGCGCATAGAAAACAGGTTGTAGCTATTATTAGTTGCTTTCCTCATTTCATTTCTTTAATGCTATAAATTTTTGGAGATATATAAAATAATTACCTGCTCGAAATAAAGCAGTATAATGCTATTGAGTGCAGTAATTATATGCTCGAAAAAATGCAGCATAACACTATTGAATACAGATAATTTTGTGTTTCATAATATTAATATCTGTTCTATAAAAAATATTTTCTTCTAAAACAGAACAACGTGTTTTTATTACCTGCGTACTAATTTATTGAACGAATTTTTAATTAATCCATGACAAACAACTAATTGGGACTAACATTTAAAAACACCCGTGTTTGAATTTGGCACAACGGATGCTTTCTTAAGTTGGATTGACACATTTTGTAAGTAGCTGAAACTCTACAGTTAAGGGTTGTAAATTTCTATGAGAATTATCTGTACAAACAAAAACTACAATGTTTTAAAAGTTAAGGCTTAAAAAAATAAAATAAAACTATATCATAACTGATAGAAAATATGATGTTTAAAGATCACTTGAAGTTTTAAAATGTTGAGTCTTAAAATATTTAAAATATTCCATTCTATTTTAATTTAAAAACAATAATGGTATTGAAAATGAAAATTTTATGCTAGTATGATTTTTAATAAATAAATGTAAGACCTTCCTAACTCAAACATAAAATAAACAGCGATAGATAAAATAGGCTAAAATTGTCTTTTCAACATCGCAACATAGAGAAAAAAAAAAAGTGACTTTTCTGATCTGGAATTATTTTGTAGAGACTCGGCAAAATTTGTTTAAAAATTTTTGAGAGCCTCAATTTTAAAGAGTTGTAGTCTGCCGATTGTGAGATAAGCTGCGATATGCATATTCTGATTTTCCAAAACAGGCAACCTTCAACATAATTAATTAATTGAATTGTAAAAAAAGGCAATACATTATTCATTTTGTGGAATCAGGTAGTTTGGAAGGAAGCTGATCCAATTTCATGTATTTTAATGAAATAATGTCATTTGATATGATAATGATAAACTTTATTTTGATGACAAAGTAGATAATTTTCATAAGAAAATCTATTTTTGAAATTTTTTCTGAGTATTTCTTTATTACAAGTTTAGGTATCGAACCATTGAAATGAGACAGCCATTTGCTTCTAGGAAGTCCGCCTTCTAATCAACTATAAATAATTTTATAAGACGAAAATTAATTATCTTGTCAAAATGAAAAAATAAAATAAATTCCTTCATTAAAATGCTTAAAATATTTCCTCTGCGAGTAATTCAGCACAAATTATTGCTAGTTATAAGTTATTCAATCTCACCGAGAAAATTGTGTGACCATCAACAGTGCTCTCAGAAAGTTGAAGTTCTTTACTTTAAACTTTCGTTAAACTTATTAGGTTACCCAAAAAGTTAATTTTGTCACCCGTTTTGATATATGTCTGGTGTGAATGATTTTTAACGTTTGATTTCAATATATTGAGTATCATGGATATTTCACGTGTAATATAGCGTTCATTGTTTTCAAACAGTCTTCAGAACGCGGTGCGCTTTAATGAGATTGATCCATTACGAAATTCCACAAACATTTTTCGACATTTATTTTGTAATTTATTTCACTGAAAAATAAACGTTTAAGAAATTGCTATTTAAATATTTCTGAAACAACTCCGAAATTTGATAGAAAAACTTTTAATTGAAAAAAAAAAATTCACGGATGAGTAAATTTCGGTAAGTGCATAAATTTTGATGATTTACAAATAATATAATAGTAAGAAAAAGTATTATAGAAAAAAGTTGTTATTTGGGTTGCATCATTAAGAGAGCAATATGGTTGTATTTATACAGCTATAGCATATCAAAATATATTTTCTTTATCAATCCATATATTTAGAAATGATAGAACAGGTTAAAACTTAAGAAAACTATATTTGATGTTGTGAAGCTTTTCTAATTGTAGCACGAAAAGCATGAAAATATGAGGCTTAAAGTAAGTTTTTAAAGTTTTCAGGTATTATGCATTTTTAAAATTCCATTATAAGATTTCGTTTAATTACTCAGGATTTTTTTTTCCTACCAAAAATTAAAACTTCGCATGCATGTATGTTTTTTTTTCTCATTTCATTAATCTGTTTTCTTAATTATAAGTATATATATATATATTTCTGGAAGATAAATATTTTTCTTAAAGCAATTTAAAAGATTTATTTATTATAGAAATTACATAATTATATATTAATATTATTTTAATCATTAGAGAAAGAAGCGAAACTAAAAGATGGTCTGTCTCATCTTGTAAAACAGCTGTAAAGCTTTTCTCGTCTCGCAAAATTCCTGTATAGTAATGATAAAAACGCTTGTCACATGTCGCTTAAAAGCCGTTAATCTCTGTCTTGTCTCGTCGTCTTCTCCCTAAACCATCCAGCTACAAAATAAATTTTTATTTTTTTCTAAAACAAGTCCAGTATCATAAAAAGGCTAATTAATTTTGTTGTTAATTTCACGAACGAGCAATTGACTTTGTCTTATTAGATTAGTTGAGTAGATTTGTCTTGTTATATTTATTATTCAACACTGAGATTGCACGCTCATAATTTCCGGTCACTTTAAAATTTCGTGTAATCAAGCTTTTTTTAAGAATATGTCTGGGAAGTTGCATTTCAATAGCAAGCATATAACACTTGTAAAATGGTACATTTTTAAATTTTTAAATTATTGTGCAATGGAAAAATTCTGTTCCGAAAGTTTTGAGGTCACCTTCTCCCCCATCCCCAATAAAATTAATAAAATAAAAGCTATTGCATGCACGTAGCCAGAAAAAAAAAAAAGAAAAATTGGGAAAGCCCCAAAAGTGGTAAATGCAAAGTTCCTCCCAAATTTATTATCATTCTCTGAACACTACGTTCGAGGTACACTCGAATTCTTTTGAGTGGGTGTATGTTATTTTCAAATAATCCTTGAAGCTTTCATCTAAATTTTTATATATTTTCTTTTAACTAACAATACCTATATTATTTTAAAGGGGATTTCAATTTTGTAACATTTTCCAACAAAGTGTTGATGTTTTCCAAATGTCTGTTAGTTTAAGCGTTCATGCTCTAACTGTCGTAAATATGCATCGATTGTCAAGAAATGTATACATGTTATATTCGTATGCGCAATGCTATGTGCTTTATTGAAAATGATGTGCGTAGCATAGTTCACATTCTTTTATACAAATAGAGAAAAGAATTCCAGTAAATTAAGGTATTGGAATTATTTTAATGAGCAGCCATCGCTTTAAATAAGTTAATGCGTTCCTGACAAAAAGAAAGTAGTTATTTAAAAAATACTCATATGACACAAAACCAGGATACTAAATAGTTACACCTTCAAATATGGAATTGATATTTACGGCTTATTATCTGAATGATGTCTGCACCTAAGATGAGGTTAGGCGACAGAATTTCATTAATGTATGAAGTAGGAGGAGTCAATGTCAGAGTAGGGCAGCCTGTAAAAAGGCACGCAAAATCTATTAACCCCTTAACTGCCCCGGGCGTGTATTTACGCTTTGCACAGTTGATGATTTCACTGTCCCGAACGTACACATACGCCTTTCTTAAACAATTTCCTAAATTATTTGTTGTAGTAGTACAAATGCACTCACCTTTTTAGCATGGAATAACTTCAACTTGAACAGATGTTCCCCCAGGTACGCTCATTTCTTTTAATTAGGGAGGAGGATTTCTTGAAATGGCAATTAAAGGATTAACAGATTGATATATGTTTCAGAAAGTAACTTACAGAAAAAAAAAAATATCCAAATTAGAAGGCAAAGTTAATTCGAGGATTTTTCGGAAAGTAAAGATACAAAGTGTCCAGATAATATCCATAACGTTTCCATAGACGAAAAGAATTTTATTATAAATATCCAATGGACGGCCATCTTTTGATGAAGAAAACGTAAAACGAAAAAAATTCACAATTGGCGGGATTCTGAATTGACGCAGACACTATAAAGACCTGGTGTCATGGGCACCGGCAGAATATTTCCCAGGGGGGGGACAAAGACTACTCCAGGGGGGGCAGAGACTACTCTGGAGGAGGCAAAGACTACTTCAACGTATGGTTACCATGTTGGAAAGAGCAAAAAAGCAAGGGAAAACACTGCATTCAAAAATACAGGGGGGCAATCCCCCCTTGCCCTATGCTGCCGGCGCCCATGCGTGCTGTGCAAACAAGACTCGGCTTAAAAATAACAAATGACCTATAGGGAAAAGCGAATTGTTCGAGGTTACAGTCCGTGCTGCCAACGAGCTCACATAAACTTTACCTTCGCTGCTATTGGTAATGTAACCTTATTTATTTTCCGAATTCCCCTGGTGCACAAATTATCTTAAATAAGATTCTGATGGAATGTGTTTTATAATCGATATGTTTGGCATGATTTACCTTTCTTGCCTGAATGTGCGGTAAACCATTTACGCTACCTAAGTAAAATTTTCACTTTCCCAGAGTTCGGGGGAAAAGAAGTCGACTGGTTCCCTTGCGCCATTCTTGCTTTTGTTTACCGTTTTTCATGCTGGCTGAGTTGAGAAGAAGCACGCCAGACTGCTTGGAATCGAAACCAAGCCACTTGATCCTTCGGGCTATCTTTAGCAAAAGCAAAAATCATCAAAGGAAAGCTAAACGCAAAAGACCACCTGAAGAGGAAATCTGAAGATGCTCTATTTTCCTGGGATTCTTTTCCTTCATATGAAGCAGGTCAAGTCCATTATCAAGCCATTGTCGGCATCCGTCGGGTTTAACTCAATGAATAAATAAATAAGTAAATAAATGATCAAGCAAGAAGCAGTCTATTTTGATCTTTATTTCTATCCCTTGTTGGTGATTTTGAATTTGAGAAAAGTAATTTTCTCGTATTGGACATTAATTCGATTTTGTATGCCATCGTAAAAAAAGTTTCGATATTGGATCCATAGAGCCGTATTTCATGAACCTTATTAAATATTGTATTTACGAGCAAACACTATATTTATATAGATACAGGGGTCTCAAAAATAGAGTCACAAAATTTTGTAGAGGTAGGTTAATAAAATGGATTCAGTATAGCATAGCAAAGTGGGCTCAAACACGTCCTATTAATACACTGGTTATAGTCATTCCACAAAAGATGTTGAAGAGTTATTGACATTTCCTACCACGCTTTGCCAAAACTTATACAATTTTTCGTTAAAAAACTGAACTAAAACTTATCAGTATAAATAGCATTTTTATTTGAATGCTATAATTGTCGCAGAAAAGGCCATTTGTTATTAAAGTTAATAGGGTAAGTTAACCTGACTCACCCAACCAGCTGTGGTTAAGGCAGTGGTGTGTAGCACAGTGGTTAAAGTCACTGGGACACATTGGGAGATGGCTCAAGTGGAGGAACAGGGTTCTGTCCTCTCGCGGGCCGTCGGTCTAGAGTTTTGGGCGGTTTTCTCCAGATGTAACATGAATACGCACTAGATACCCAGAAAAGTCCTCCCTCAATACATCTGCCCCGCCCCCCTTGTGTTTGTTCTTTCTCTGACGTGGATTTATGAACAAGCACACAAATCTGAATACTTGTTCCAACACAACAACAACAACAACCTGACTCACCCAAAATAAAACAAAGAACCACTACCCATGAGGAGTGGCGTGCGTAGGAGTATGGTCTTGGGTTCGATGCCCTTCAACCTCTGGATGTTTGTATTTGTCCAAATGTTGTTCTGTAAAAATTGTATTTGTTTGTTCAAATGAACTATATGTCTGTATATTCCGAGTAAGAGATTGTAGCTATAAATCTCGATGAACATTTAAAAAAAGAAATACACGAACAAATAGAATGAAGAAAAATGTCAGTGCTGGGCCTCGTAAAAGTCTAAACTCTCGCCTCTTGATTAACATGCAAATTGCGAGAACCGGGGCCCTCCCTCCATTAATTGCTGTGCGTACGGTGATGGGTTCGGCTCAAATTTGAATGTGTATGTTTGTCCAAATATTGTACTGTAAAAATTACAATAAAAATACGAGCTTATAGAGGGCTCGGTTAGAGATGAGACGGGCTCACCCCTAGTCCGAAAGCTGGGCCCGAGCTCTGTGATTCAAGATTGTGTTCGGGCTTGGGCTCATGAGAAATTTCTCCTTTATTGAGCATACGCCTTGTAAACCGATTTTAAAAAAGTGATTCAAGGGGGAAATAAGACTAATTATTATTATTTGATAAACTTGAATATAAAGAATTAGAAAGTGCATTAAGAGTTTGCTATTATATGTCTAATTTGCACAAACTGAAAGATTTATGATATTCGATCAGTGAAGTAAGTAATTGACTTTTATTTATCTATTAGCGGAAATTTCGGGCTCGGGCAGGCTCGAATTTAAAGTCCTCGGGCTTTAAAAAATGAGTCCGAACTCATCTCTAGTCTCTGTAGCTTGGGGGTCAAAGGCCCTCCCCACTCCATGCCAATCGCCCAAGTGTACGGTCGTGGGCTCGATTCCCACTCTATCCCCTGGCTTTTTGTGCTTGTCCAAAATATTTTTCTGTAAAAATATGTACTTTGAAATAAATAAAGACTTTGTAACTAGAATGAACTAAAATAACGGTCAAAAAAGCCATAGATCTCGATAAACTCTCTGTATCAAATATGAACTTGCATTTGAGGAACAACAGAGATATGGAAGCCTGACATTTTAGTCATGTATCTCTAAAAATTCTCAAACTCAAATCAAGGGAGAATTTTTTTTTATAAAACGTCACCTTGACAGCGACGGAAGCTGCATTTCTCCCTGTTAAAAAGGGTGAATAACTAAACTACATTCATTTTATATTTAAATTATACGTAAAAAGGACAGAATATTTTCCCCATTTTCTTCATGATCGACAAATAAATTATTAACTAAACATGTAAATCAAAAGTTACTTACACCAAACTTTTTACCCTTTTAAATCTTTAGTGAACTGGCTAGTAGCTTCATATTCAGATATGGTGTAACAAGCTTCAAATAGGCCACCCATTCACCTGACCTATATTTGACAGTGTTTCAATTTTTAAACGGAAATCTCTCCTAGCATTCAAAGTTATGTCTCTGCTTTGTCATGTTATTTTCAGGCTAGAAGATCAAGCCGGCACATACTCTAGGGCTTCCCCTGGTAAATTCTGATCAAAAGTATAACTGATTTTTCTTAAGACAATAATAGAAACTATCTACGACGTTAGCGATGAGAAAATATCAAAATACATCAAAAATAGAACTGAAATTATTAAAGTTACGTAAGCAATTAATTTTCTTGATTAAATTTCTGAAACCTTCAAGTATCTCGGGCGGAGATTAATTTTAACACTCTACTAATTCAATTGCGGTAAATCGTGCACTAAATATTTTTAACTTTTGAAATCTGATTTCGTTTTATACCAGAAGAACAACTTCCAATTATAAATTCGTTTAGATATATTATTTTGTTGTGCGACTGCCAAAAAGGCATCACTGAAACGACGCATCAAAGACTTTCTGTGATTTAGAGTTGCCTCTCAGCATGAATCTTTAAATGTTGCGCAGGAGCCCAGCGAGTTTGCTGCTTTGTGCAAATTAAAGATTAAGCTCTTAATGCACTTTCTGACATTATTCCTCCCAGGAATCACTTTTTAAAATCTGTTTACAATCTTCAACAAATGAGAAATTCCTCATGAGCCCGAGCTCGAACATATTCGGGAATTACAGATTCCGAGCCCGGGCTTGGACTTTCGGACACGAGCTGAGCCCGTCTCATCTCTACTATCCTTTAGCATAACTAGTTAGAGACTAGGGTTGACTAGGCTCCCTAATTTTAGCCCACTGAGGAACAATTAGATTTTCTATTGCATGAATAGGGGAGGGGGAGAGAAGCTTGTATCCATCCACAGAAATATCCAAAAACAAGATTATTCAGTACACCAACGCCTAATTTCCTGTTTCAGAATTCCTGCCCAGTTTAGTTTTATTCCTGAATCTATATAACCAAGGTTACGTGGTGGATACGCCCATGTCACCTCCAATAGTTTTGCAAGACCCATTACCCAATGTATTCAAATTCGTAATAAAACTCCAGTGTGTTGACTAATCCACTGCTAGATTATTACCCACAGTTTATGATTATTACATTAATAGGAGGTTCAGATTATGCGAATCCAAAGGCGTATATTACGAAGCGATGCTGTGTGAAGAAGGCAGTATTTGGAAAGGAAGAAAAAAAATGAGTTTGAACCTGCATTCAAAATCCTGAACCTGTGTTCAGGATTTTGAATAGGGACCCTGGGTACATGCTCCTGCTATTTTGAAAAGGGCTTTATGAATGGATGAATGACTTTTGACGTGTGTATGAATGAGCTCTTCCTACCGAATAATGTTTGAAAATTTCCTCTGCTATATCAGGGTCTTCTTTCAGCTCTCAACCGAAACTGAAGTAAAGCGGAGCAGCGTCTTTATTTCAATCCTTAAAAGTGTTCCTGGAGAAAGATGGAATGCGAATATTGAAGAAGCCAGTAATGAACTTTGCTTCTATTGTTCTCGCGGGGGGAGAGCAGCGGAAATGGAAAGTCTGATGTTTTTCCGACCCCAAAAATGTGTGTCACGTCACTGAGAACAAAACTGTGTCATCGTCATAGCGACCGCGTCGGAACTGCTTGCGAACTGAAGGTAAGTATACTCCGCGTTTTCTGATTAGTTATCGCAGAATTTACTGCACGCAGAGCTGTTTGCTTCTAAAATATTTTGTTTTCCTATAGAGCAAAGCGCAAGGCCGTTGAAAAAAAAAAGTGGTGCAAGGCAATGTCTATTTGCTTTTTTTTTTTAAGGCCGTCAGTATTATAGTAATAGAGCATCAAAGGGGCGTCATGATAAATATGTAGTAACACTCAGTTATATCACTTTCGAGCAGTACCGTAGCTAGGGGGGTCACGAAGCAAATAGAGCATAAACTGTACCTACGGAAAGGATCACCATACGGAGTTACTGGTAACTGGACGTATTCCTGGTCAGACATGATGGGGGAGCCAAAATGCTACAATTTCACCCGCCATAGGTATGACCGAAAAACAATAGTTTTCGTGAAATCTAAAGTTTAAGCTTTTTTCATGAATAACCCGAAATTTGACATTCAAGTGCAAATTAAAAAAAAAAAATCTACTAATTAGATGGGTTTCATTTTAACTTATTTTCATAGCAAACTCTAACTAAGCTAACTTTATCATAAAAAGTACAACACTACTTTAAAATTTAAATTCCCGATGCATTAAATGTATGTTTTTCAATTTTTAAATCACACCTTTCAAAATCTTCAAAAGCTGTTATTTATTTCAAAAAATACGATGGCAGTAAGCGTAAAACTTACAAATAAAATGTCTCCCTTTAATCAGCTATCCAAACACGTATTAATGTCCATCTAAAGACATTAAAGACTAATTCATAAAGAAGGGCGAGTTTTCCTTAGCGCTGGTAAAAACGTCAAAGGATGCCCCCCCCCCCCCCCCCGTGTACATTCTTTAGGATCGTTGCTAAACCAATCAAATTTTCACTTTTTAAAATTTATTTTTATAGCTGACACTCTAACTAAGCTAATGTAATCATGAAAACGTGGAAAAATACTTCAAATTTTTAATTCACGCGGATTACAAGTATCTTTTTTTATTTATTTCCATTTTTCATTCAAAAATGTTGTCTATGCCAGAAAAATACTATTGCAGTAAGCGTACAAATTAAAAGTAAAATTTATCCTATTAATTAGCTATCCGAAAAACGTATTAATGTCCATCTAAAGAAAGACATGTTATTCATAAAAATGGGTGAGTCTTATTTAGCACGGGTAAAAAACGCGAAAGCATGCAGCTTCATTCCTCGTTTAGGATCGTAGGATTCAACGTCAATCAAGTTATCACTGCTTTTAAATGCTTAAAATCATACTCGAGCCACATCCTATTGTGAGCTTCAAACTGGTGCGTGTTGTGTCATCGTGTTAGTTTAGACTCCGACTCATGCTAGCATGTTCATCAAAATCCGTACAGCCGTTTTAGCATGAAAGAGTAACAAACATAGGAACTTACAAACTTTCCTATTTATAGTATAAGTAGAATTGTAATTTTTCAAAAGGACTAACGGATTCAAACTTCAATATATGACATACACCAGAGGTCCGCACCGAACATAAATTCGTGGCGGCGGCGTGGGAAATTTTTTGAAAAAGAGCATAATGAAAATGGGTGTATGCGTACACACACACATATGTATAAATTGACACTAAAATGAGATTTTTTTAAGACAATTTTTATGATAACTAGTATGATGCTGTTGTACGATTACGGCCAATTATCTACACGGAGGCTCTAGACCAAGGGGTGGGTTGTAGAGATCACGATTGTGTTCAGGCTCGTGCGGGCTAGAGTATATTTGTCTTTAATCTGCACAAACGGCAATATTTATGATATTCTATCAATGAAGTGATTTCCTTTTATTTATCGATTAGCTGAAATTTCGGGCTCGAGCTCCGACTTAAATAAGGCCTCTCGGGCGGGTTAGAATTAAAAGTCCTAAGGCGCGGGGTTCAAAAAATGAGCTCGAACTCATCTCTAGTGGGGTGCCCTCCGTGGGGGTCTTTCTAAGGGGTCCTAACCCGTACCTACGCTAAGTTTCGGAGGAAACCACAGAAACTACGAACGGTTAGGTCGGCGGACGCGACCTGGTTTTGAGCCAGGCACCTTCTGTCTTCCAGTTCAGAGCGCTGTGCGCTCGGCCACTGTTGCGGCTCCAGAGTATGAGCTTGCCGTTACGGTGCACTTTTAAAATGTTTTTACTGCAAAACTGAAACAATAGATTTTATCAAAATTAGATAGGTTTATTTTGTTTATATGGCACATTCATGATACATTTAATTATCAATATACGATTGATGCATTATTTGCTTTTAAGCGATTTTCCCCCCTCCACAAGCTTCTCATGAACCATTCCAAACCTATACGAATGTTTTGAGGTGTAATGCAATGTTTAAACAGTTTTTACACTCCATTACACCTAGATTATTACCACCCCCAAATAATAATAATAATAATAATTTTATCTTTACAGGTTACTAGCGTTAAGAAGTATCCAGAAAAAAATAAGCACTTGAAAGTTTAGGTACAATTTTTTAAAAGAGTTTTGAAGCCGATTGTACGCCGCTGTGTAAAATCAGCGTTTTTCACCGGCGCGCCGGGATAGAGCTCGGAGGCGGCGGCGTAGTACAAATGCCCAGTGGCGGCAGCGTGGCGCGGCGGCGCAGACGTCTACATACACCTTGCATAAACAAAAGGAATAGGGTTTCCAGAAGAAAAAAAGGAAACTCAAAACATCTTAGACTAGGCCCAGAACGCTACTTGCCGAACCAGGTCGAAATCAGATGAAATTAGCTATAAGTGAGAAATTCGAACAATCTTGCATCAGAATGTGGAGTGTGAGCGGAGTTTCTAATGGAAGACACAGGTTCAAAAACAACGTAACTCTACGTTTTAGAGAGTTCGATGTTTTGGACTGAAGCGATTAAACTTTTAATTTTCTACCTAAATTCAGAGAGCTTTAATCTAATTATTTCGATGAATGGAAAATCGCATCGAATCCATAGGATTTTGCTTTAAAAAAAGGACATTCGAAACATTAAAGAGCCCAAACCGGGGAAAAGACAGGAAATGATCCATACTCTAAATACAATCTCGTCTCGAAACCGTTTTCAGTCGATAGGCTAAATTGCGAAGCGTTTCGCACCAAACCGTCTTGCCCTTGTTTTGAGTAAGTGAAACACTAGTTTTAGCCACAAGACTCAAGCATTAATTAAGTGTGGGATTGGTTTAGTTGTATTGTGGATTCAAGGCAAGCATACATGAGGGGTATTTGACTAAGCTGTGGGTCCATTGAGCGGGGACGTTTTAAGGGGCTGTAACGCGTATTTACGTTGTATCTGGAGAAAACAGTCCAAAACTCCAGATCGATAGCCGCGTGGTAGGTCAGAATCCTGGACCTTCACACTTCACCCTTCTATCATATTAACTGTCTTATCACGGACCATGGCGGGGCAGCGGAATTGGTTTGGTTCAAAACGGATTTTAATGGGTCTGTTCACTCAAAATGGTTTCTGGAATGTTTTGTGGGCGAAATAGATAATAAATCTGACGTAACACCGTTTCTGGAGAGCAGAAAGATTGCTCAAGTTCTTGTTTTGAAGCTAAAATTTAAAACATACTTCGGATAATTTCATTGTATGGAATCTACACGATGGAAACTTACGTACTACTAAAAGAAAAACGTAGGAAAAGTTTAAATCAGTGGGAAACTGGGCTAAAAGTGATGAAAACAGCCATTTTTAAAATTTTTTACAGAGCTATCTTGATATACCCTTCAAACTTCATTCATATTGTTAGTTAAATTTAAAAATAAATATTTTATTAATTGTTAATATTTCACTTATTATTTAAACTACCCATCAGTAGATTCCTTTTTTTGAAATCAGTATAAAAGTATAGTCAGAAATGACCCATGCTCGCAATTGGGAACAAAGTGAAAATTGTATACAATCTCCCCCATTTAAATAACTTGTATCCTTTAACGAACGCATTACAAGACAAAATATGAAAAAATAAGTAAATATATAAAATATGCCTGGATCTCAATTCGTTCTGTAAAAGGTTAAGGGAACTAAGAGTGTTTTCATGATCGAAAACAAAAGAATTTCTTTGCTGGTGAGTTTATTTTGTTCGACTCGATTTTTCATATTGCACTGTTTTACAAAATCATCAAGCAATGAATTTTTAAATATTTTGATCACAAAACTTTGTGTAACGAAAGAATCTTTTTAAGGGGGAAAATCTTTATATATATCACGAAAGTTGTTCACATGCCAGGAAACTCTTCAGTCGTACTGACACTCTGTCACGCTCGTAATGGATTTGAAATTATTCCTTTGAGCCCGAGAGAAATAGGATCGAAGGAATAAACACGGGAGGAATATCAGAGAGCTGAAGTAAAAGTTAAAGCTTTTGTCACGCAGCCATAAATGCCTTCTGGCGTTTAATTGATAATATTTTACAAATAGCATTACAGTTACAACACTTTCTAACAGTGATTTCGGTTCCCCTCAAATATCGATATGTACTGTACAATGAAGTGGCGGATCCAGAGGAGGTGCTAGGGGCTTCAGTCTCCTCCCCAGGGAACGTACACTTTGTTACAAAATTAAATATCATCCGGCTTTTCGCTATTGAGATGATTAGTAAAATATAAAGTATTATAATCTACTCAATCATAACTACTTCATTTCAGTGCAACACGCTTTGAATAAAATTTAGCACGTCATATTTGATAAATTTAACTGGGGGAGAAAATACGAGAACATTATAATAAAATTAACACACATAAGTGTTACAAAATTATAAGACTACACGCAGAAAAAGAAAATTCTGCCAAATTTAGTGGATTGTTGCTGTTTTACTTTTCTAAATATATTGAAATTCATGATTTGACATCGATTTAATTAATTTTATAACAGATTCCCGAATATTTACAGAATATTCTACGATTCACCAAATTTTGTATGCTTAAAAAATTTTAAGAAACTGTCCTATCTTTCATAGTTAATCGTTTGCAAGGACATGTAACACAACTTATTTATTTTGTTTTGTTTAAGTCGTTAATTTCATTTTTTTAAAGTAAAATCCTAACAAACTATTACAAATATTTTCAACGAAGCATAAACTTAGTTTTGCGAATGGTAATGTCGGAGATTTGGTTGGAGCAACGATAAGATTCCACGATCACTACTTCGTCGCGCTGATATTTGTTTGTTTGCTTATTTTGTATTATGGAAAGCCTACCATCCGCCAAAGAAGGGGTGTGCCTTGTTCGAAAAGAATGTTAAGGGATTCTAACGCGCATTCGCGTTACATCTGGAGAAAACCAACCAAAACTCCAGACCGTTAGACCCATAGCTGCGCGGTAGGCCCGAACGTGGGGCTTTTACACTTCAGCCGTCTACCATGTTCAGTAGGGCCTCCGAGAGAAATTGTATAAGGTGGAACAGAAATGTTCCCGGGACCCCTCTCCCCCCTCCCCAACTTGTGTTTGCCTCAAGAAATATATTTTAAATTCTGCCCAATTTTACTTTAAAAGTTGCCGCCCAGGTAGTGTAGTGGCTAGAGAACCATTCTATCACACCGTGGGTCCGGGTTCGAATCCCGGCTTGGGCATGGATGTTAACTTGTCCGTCCCTTCATAGGGGGTAATGCTGTCCACCCACTGGGTGCTCCCATAATAAAATGGACAGTGACTCGGGCCTTTGTAGTGGCGAATGCTTGATGAGCAAGTGCCCGCCTATTGGGGGAAAAAAAAAAACTTTAAAAGTAGTTATTAAAAATAAAAAAGTTAATATTGTGGGGTCATTTTTATTCTTACCTAAATTATAATTTTAATAATAGTATTTACAATCTGTAATAATGTATTATAAAAAATATTAAAAAATGAAGTATCATTACGATATTTTTATAACCAGATTCCAAAATCTTCCTTTGCCTTACCACCCTCGCTGTCTAACATGTGTTGCAAATCACCATCAGCAACAGTGTGTTATTTATCTGTAAATGCACCAGTTCATATTTTGCTATAGTTAAACTCACAGTTTCGAATTTTTTTTTCTTCTTTTTAGTGATTTTTATATAGAATGCTAAAAGAAAAGAATGATTAGGGAAATCTTCATATTTAGGGATTTTTTATTCATACTTGAAGGTTAAAAATATATATAAATGGTAGAATTAGCATATTTGTTATTTAATTTTAATAATGGCTTTTCGTGACTTTTTACTTGCAAAATTTCGTATAACATCATCAAAATTAATAGTTCTGGCAATGTCAGATTCGATGCTTAGTCTTGCTAAGTCTACAAGTCGTTCTTGAGACATGGCTGATCTTAAGAAATTTTTTATGAGTTTCAATTTGCTGAATGATCGTTCAGCAGAAGCTACCGTTGCTGGAATGGTAAAAAAATACCCTAAGGGCAATGCAAACATTTGGAAAAAGATCGTTCAGTATATATTCTGTTAGTATGTTCAATAAATCCAGAGGCTTTAATTGATTTTTCTAGCTACATGTGTGAGGGAGGGGGCGCATTTTTGTATTTTACACCATTTAGAAAAATTGCTAGGACCGGCACTGCGCTGTGTTGTGATTTTTTAAAGTAATTTTTTAAAAGTAAAGATGTAGAAAGGAAATTTGTAATGCATTTTGAAAAATTCACGGGCCCCCTCTAGTTCGACGGGCCCCGGGGCAGTGCAACGGCTGCCCCCCTTCTCGCTGGGCCTGATGTTCAGTGCCTTATCCACTTGCCCATGGTGGTGCAGTATGGATTTTTGAATGCGCTTGCGTAGCGATCGTTGCATGTAATGCAACTCATTTCAAAGTTTCGGAAAGGAATCGAACTTAGAGCTAGCCATAAGTTAAGTCTAATAAGTGGATCATTTTGAAACACTCATTTACTCTAGGACAAGCTAATTACGGGGCTTAGGCTATTTCAGATGGATTGCATCCTTTACGGATGTAAAATTTTCTACCTTCCCCGACACTCAGTACTCAATTGAATACTGATCAACTGCGTACTCATGTGAGAGGCTAAAGGACTTAAACATTCCCCACTTGATATGTTATGAAAAAGAATAAATCGAAGTCAGAAATATATAGGACCCCTCAAAAATTTAAAATATATGTAGATAGGTAGAAAACATTATACCAAAAACATAGGTCTAAACGGCTAATTTAAAGTAACTCTTAGAAATAAAAATATCGCTTGAGGCTTTTTTTAATCTTTTTCTTTTTAATACCGTATAGGTTCAAACAAAATACTATTTTAATGAATTGGCTTTAATTGTCTTTTTTTTTCCGAATTCCAACATGAACTTGTACCACCTTCCCCGGAACAGGGTGATTATAATTAAAGTTACACTTTAAAACGATCAGAAAAGGAGAACTACTGGACCAAACGTTGAACTGAACTGAAGTTCGGGGATTAATTGAGCAGCACCTTAGCGAGAGCTTTATCTCCAGTTTGTAGTAGGTGATCATGAGGTACTTAATCTTGAGGTAGGGGTAAATGTTAACAAACTTGGTAATTGTGTAACGGTGCTGAGGGAATTTATTATCTGCGAAAAAAAAAGTTCAAAAATTCAACACCAGGGGCAAGGACGTATTTAAGGGGGGGTCCAGGGGTCCGAACCTCCTCCCCCACGAAATTTTGATTTTTGTTACTGAAATGATAATGATATAGTGTCCTTTTGAGAAAAGTACTGCCTTTTTTACCGTTTGTACTCCCTCCGAAATTTTTGAACCCCCTCCAAAATGTTCTTCATTGGGGGGGGAGGGGGGAACCCCCGGTGTTGAATTTTTGCGCTTTTTTTCCGCGGATAATAAATCCCTTGACCATTTTTACACAATTACCAAATTTGATAACATTGGGTCCAGTAATTTTCCTTTTCTGATCGTTTTAAAGTGGTTAAACTTTAGTTATAATCACCCTCTATATATATATGAAGGATGTCGGATACTTTCTTTGCGTTAATTGGGCAGTTAAAATATCGAAAAGTCCCCGCAAATTTCTCGATCCTGACTTACATACCGCCTAGTTTCCCAACTTGTCGCTAGGCGCAACGGGCGTTAGCCGTTTTCTAATTGGTTCTGTAAGGTAATGTCATTTATTTACTTCGTCCAAGAATTTAAGGATGGTCAACCGAAAACCACAAATACCTGCAAATTTAGCTTAATTTGCACTTTTGATTCTTAAGTGCTCTCAAAAATTGTCTCTGAAATTAATATTTGTCTGGCTGAGAAACAAACCTTACAGTGAAAGTACTCTGTTTCCCAGAGATTAGAGAGGATTTTTCCAGTGGCTTAGCCAGAAATTTTTCATTGGAGGGGGGGGGGGGGGTTATGACTTCTGCAACTCACATATATGTATATGGGTGTGTGATAAGGGAGAGAAGAATATACATTTTGTATGGCAAAAAATTCCTCATGGGAGGTTATGACCCCCCCTTGGCTACGCCATTGGGTTTTTCAGATGACTTTAAATTAAATTAGATTAAATTGTCAAAGGCTATTTTATTACCACACACACACACATATATATATATATATATAACTATAAGTAAAACACAATATATATATATATATATATATATTAGGGTGGATCGAAAATTTTTTTTTTCGAAATCTTTATCTCCTGAGGTCTTAAAAGTTGTAAATTGATATAAATAAGACGTGTGTAAAATTTGATTGTCCTACGACAACGTCTTGGGGTTGCGCATCGAGCTTGAACTTTAAAAATTTTTGAAAAATATGACTTTTTTTAAAAATCGACCAAAAATATTTTTTTCCGAATTATTAAGCTCCCGTGGTTTTAGAAGTTGTATATTTTTATTAATAAGACGTATGCAAAATCTGAATAGGCTGTGACAATTTCTAGGAGTTGCACAAGGAGCTTGAAATCTATAAATATCTAAAAAATATGCATTTTTTTTTTACAAAAACGTGTAGAAAGCAAAAATTATATTTTTAATGAATTAGTCCCGTTGAAAAATAGTTTGTAACGTTCGCAGCTCTTCTCTAGTACAACCACAGTCGTAGCTACATTACCCAAGATGCCCACCTCGTTGATTTGCCTGCGATCAGAGTCCTGCCCGTGCCAGCCCAAGCATCCAATTACTGGAGCATACGTTTTAATGAATAATATAAAGCCCGACTTCAAATCAAACTGTGGCATTTTATGTCTAGTGTAATAATCTAGATCGTAAGAAACCGCCATCTGATAGATGGATAGACAGCCAATTTCGGAGTGGCTATTTGCTACGGTGTGAAGTTGGCAAATACTACAACATTCGGGAGATTTAGATTAGAGAACTGCGTTTCTAGATTTCGGATGACGCCTTTGTTCTTTCCAGAATTTGATGATTCGCCACCACCGCCGATGCATGTGAGGGTCCCAAGATCAATGGATTTCGTGTCAAACTCTAACAAATTTCCACTGAAATTCTTAAAATCAGACCGTGACATATGGCCAAAGTATGTTGAACCAAGGTTCTTTTATCAGCGAGATATGTTCTTTGTGACAAACACTTGGGTGTAAATTGCCGTCAACAAATTTTTCTATGTATCTGGTTTTGTTCTACCTCCTATCAAAAAACAATCCAAAGAAAATTTTAAAGCCTTCTTCCGTTTCTTTCACTGCAATTCATTTCAGTCTCCCTATAACTTTATACGGGTCTAGAATCAGTTGAGAAGGTTTCTCTCCATCTGCGTTCATTCCGCTTTCTAGGTTGTGAAATAAAGTTGATACCAGAGTTTCTGCTGCCCAGTCCGTAATAACTTTGTGTCGCAGACTTGTGAAAGCACTGAGATTTTTATTCTAACTTGGTCATTTGTGAACGCACCTCCCAAATTGGCGGTAGATAGGCATTCAGCGTTTTCTTCAGTCTTTCGTACTTCCCTTTCCTTATTTTCGCTCTCCAAATCGATGACTAAAGTTGGAGACATACATTGGATATTGAAACTTTCACCTTTTTCTCTGCCAATCTCGAAATTTCTATTTCCAACCTTTCAACTTTTCTCTCATTTTCCATAAACTTCTCTTCTTTACAATTCCATCGATTGTCACAAATCTAATTCCCCTCTGGTCTGCTAATGACTCCCATACTGTGTGAGGTATGTGAGGCTCTGAGCAACACGTGCTCCGGGAAAAGTCATTACATTTGTAAGTGCGATATTCAATAGTTCGGTAAGGGAGAGTTTTTCACACTTACTTCATAAACAATTCCTTATGTTCCTCTCTAACATACGATTTATTTAGCTGCTGAACTTGATCATGACCTTTTCTAACTATCTCTTGAATTCATTGGATTGACACAGTAAGGATACTGGCCTTGATCTAAATTTCGTGTATTTTGATCGCCACAACTCTGGTTATTTCTCCTTCCGGGGGATCCTGCCCTTTATTCGGAAATTTTTCTTCTTAAGTACAAAAGAATAATATAGAAGTACGAGTATGTCTTCTCGGTTTGGTAACTTGGTACAAGGTAATTCTTTCGATAGTCCCAGCTCTTCTAAGAACACCAATTTTGTTGAGTGTCTTATTGCAGTGCAGACAGTGCCACTCTATTCAGAATCGTAGCAGCGCAAGGCAGCCACTTTTTAGCTTTTTTGAGAGTAAACTGAAAGCACCAAGAAACGTTAAATTAAATGCCTGTAACAACGGAATATCTCGTGCCTGGTTTAACCGCACGCACGTGCATCGCCCTCACTCGGCTGGCAAACCGTTGCTAGTTGTCTAGATCACAGTTTACTGTGCCCAAGACAAAACGACAGCATAACGTGTGCATTGTATCAAACTATTCGTAAAGCCATTTTTTGTGAATTCCTGTGCTTCTCTGAACATTTTTTAACATATAAAAGGACCAAATTATTTTTAACAAATGAAATTTGCTTTATATATAAATTTTTCAAAAAACACAATTTTCAGATATTTATAAATTTCAAGCTCGCTGGGCAATCCCTAGAAATTGTCGAAGCCCCTTTAGATTTTGCATACGTTGTATTCATAACAATATTCAACTCCCAAAACCTCGGGAGCCTAATAATTCGAAAAATAATTTTTTGGGTCGATTTTTTAAAGAAGTCATATTTTTCAAAAATTTCTAAATTTCAAGCTCGATGCGCAACCCCAAAACGTTGTCGTAGAACATTCAAATTTTACACACGTCTTATTAATATCAATATACAACTTTTGACACCTCAGGAGATAAAGATTTCGAAAAAAAGTTTTTTTGGATCCACCCTAATATATATATATATAAGAGGGAAAAATTCAAACTTCCCCATTAGCCTACTATAATTTCAAGAATTAATTAAAACAGAAAAAAAGACATTAGAATTTCAAGAGGACTCTAATTGTTATAGCATTTTCCCTTCGTACCATTTTCAGTGTGTTTTTTTTTTTTTTTCTTCTTCTTCTTAAAGAGATAGGATTCTGTCAAATATAGAAAAGACCTTAGAGAGAACTTTTTCATGTTTAAATCTGTCCTATATTTTTCATTCTTAAGGGAAAACTGTTTTTCGCCTAGAGATATAACGAGCATTATTTTGTGTGCTATCCTAAACTACCGCAATCAAACTTAATTAGGCCAAAAGTTAACTTCGGAAGTAGGGCAAGCTGTAGCAGTTGTGACCAAAACGTTTCACTTGCGTCCAAATGTCAAGGGTAGTGCGTATCGGAGGTGGGCGTGCCTTACTCAAATATTCTAACCTTCTACGGAAGGAATAGAATATGTGTCGAACGGATTTGTCCTGGCAGAATAAGTAAAACTAGTGCTTAGCTCATTTGACTGAAACACATGCGTAAGAGAAAGCTGAATGCGTAATTGTGGCAAAACTAACTTGTAAGTTTTAAAAGACTTCAAGGAACATCGGAAACGTTCAGCTTCAGAAGTGTCGCTTTATATTTGTGTTCCTAATACAATAGTTAAGGCTATTTTAGTTCTTTTTAGAAATTTTTTAAAAATACTTCAAAATTAGAAAGTGCTCAGTTGCGGTTTGTCTGTCGGACAGGGATAACCAAAACTCTTGCTAAAGTGAAACCGAGATTTGAAAAAGAGAAAATACGGATCTAGAGAATAAAAGGCGGCACCTTTTTTATGTTTTCAGGGGGGCGCCAAGTACCCTAGGGCTGCCACTGTATAAATGCAACTTCATGTTATCCCGCTTGAATTCTCACTCTTAATAAAAATTTAATATCATTTTACTTACATACCATGCAAAGAGGAGCTGTACAATAACGGCAAATATGTCCGATGTTAATGTTGTTACAGTTAACTATTAATAACGATGATGAAGGGACCAAGAAAATTTGCTTGTGAAACCCGAGTGGTAGTAAAAACAGGATTTACAAGTAAAATTAAAATGTTACTTGAATAAAAAAGACTTTCATAAATATGATAGTTTAAAAAAGATTTATTTTATATTTTCTTTATTTAATTTTTAAAAACTGTCAGTTTCGTTTGGAAAGGGTTTTTTTGTTTTTGTTTTTGTTTTTCAGCAGTTTTTCTCCGTAGGACACTCAAGGCAAGAAATACACGTCGCCATTAATATCAACAGACTGTAACAAAGTGCAAAGAAAAGCGAAAGTTCACAGAGTGAGCTGGTTCGCAAAAGCAAAGCGAACGAGTGGGGGAATAGTTTCCGGAAACTTGTTTCTGAAGAGAAAATTTTGAAGACTATCATGGAAAAGGAAAAGAAAAAAAAAAGTTCGCTGAATCTCAGTCATACTCGCAATAACCAGCTTTTATACAGAGCTGCTTTTAACGAACAGCAATTTATTTTAATTTCGCTCATTAAACCCAATAAACCAGTTCGACTGCATTAAAATCGTACAGCTCAAACACTATTTTATTTCAGAATTCCCAAAACTTATTTGAGTAAAATAAAATAAAAGATTACTGTTAAAGGTTTTCATAACTGGTAGTTCGTTTAGCGGTTTATATTTATATTTAGTGAGTCTAAATATTTATTGGTTTCCCATACAATACCTGCAGTTTACTGTCAGTCACAATCAACAAAAATAAACTAATGAAAAAATAACTATAAAGCGAGCAAATTTCTAGTCGTCAACCAAAAGACTATTGTCTTTAAAACATTTATTCTCACAATTAAGCATTATTTTTGAGATATTTATTATTATATTTATGTGATATAAAATATAATAATAAATCTTTATATCACATATTTATTTAACGGAGTAGATGCTTTTATCAACTGCGTCCGCGATTTTAAAGCCATTAGTATAAATCACATTTTACGATGAAGATACCATAAATATCCTTGACAAAAGAAAATTTTGTAATAAAAAGATGCAGACGGTATTGCTAGTTCTCAGAAAAACTATTTGACTTTTCATTAGGAATCACTTTTAGTAGGTTACCTTATCCGAAAATATGGAACTTCTGCTGGCCTAAATTCAAAAATATTCGAAAGGCAACCTTGGCCAAGTTTTGCACATTATCAGTACTTCTGACATCTTCCAAATCGATAAGAGATAAAACTTTAAACTGACACAGAATTACGTGAAAGTGAATTCAGAGAATAAATCACGTAAATATCAATAACAAACTCAGCTCACATGAATTAGGATTCAGGAACTCAAATATTAGTGTAATTTTTTTTTAAATTATTATTCCTTGGAAAACTTATCTTCGATTAAGAAAAGCAATATGTATATACTATATATATGTGTGTGTTTGTGAATAACATGACAATGTGTTTAGTGTTGCGTGTAAAGTCAAAGCTGCACGAGGGCTATTTGCCTAATGGGGAATGCTTTTGGTTGAGGACATTTCAAGGAGTTCTAACGTAATAATATGCTTAGATTGACCAAAATTCTTCCTTAATCGAAAGTTATGGGCAAAAGTCAAAAAGTGGAAAACCCTGAGGACCTTCCCATCCCTATACAGGATGTTTCTGGAAAAAAGAGGATTCACAATACACATAACAATGCAGAATCAAAAGCGTTATCTTCATACACCTGTTAATTTTCCTTATTAAGATTTATTACAAATTATTTTATAATAGAAAATTGCATCATTCAAAATGAAATGCAGTTCATAATTTTTGGTTGTAGTTCCACATTTTTTTGAGAAAAAAAAAAGTTTTTTTGGAAAGTATAGCTTCGAAATTTCACAAACTCTTCAACATTTGTTCTGAAGTGATTATTAATAGTTGTATGAACACGACGTTTTGATTCTGCATAGTTGTGTTAATTCTGAATCGTCTTGGTTCTCTCTACTACTCTTTATAACTGTGCTAGATATTTTTGAAACATCCTATACACCTGCATACATAGTAAATAAATTTAATTTCCCAATAACGTGCGGCACTCACAGTACTAGATACACTAGTATTGTGTACGAAGAATGACCATTAGGATTCAACTGGCCGCGAATATACACAAGGGACGTACAAAACGTTTGGACATATATTCAAATAATATGTATAATATGCACATATATACATTTCGCAAAATACTGTGTCAAACACTTATCAAACATCCCCACTTTGTAGATGTCTTCTTTTAAAATTTTCTTGCACATTGTGCATAAAACAAAAATAGCTTTTCCAACATTTTGTTTGGCCTATGACTACTTCTAACCGACTTTTAAAAAGAAGGTTATCAGTTCAATGTTTTTAGCTCAAAGGTGGTTTCAGTTTCAAACAAATAAAAAGGACTGGTGATGATGAGCGAGCTTCTGTTTTTTAGATATCTCATTAGAAACGAAAAGGATACATTTTTGAATCTGACAACATGCAATTAGACTATCAATTTTTTTTCATAAATTATTATTATTGCTATTTTATTAAATTATTTTTAACCCTTTAATTACGTTATTTATTTACTTGTAAATGTAAAATAGCTTTCAATTTAGTTTTACTGCATATTAAAACAATCCCCACCTACGAAAAAAGCAGGTATTTATAATTTATATAAAGTTTAAAATATTTTCACTGGATGATAGAATGTAACATAGGGTCCCTTTGGCTCACTTTAAAATATATTAGCCATTATTTTTAAAACAGTTAATTTGAATGTAATTAAAATTAATTATCGAAGATTTTTAGATTCACACTGATTCCAATAAAGAAAATTAAATATGATTTTATTTTAAAGATATTTTTTATGACTTAATTATTTAATCAATTTGAAGAGGATCGTATTGTTTAAAAAAATGTTTTTGTGTCTTTTAGTGTTTCATATTTTCTATTTTTTGAAACAAAAAGAATGAAGTGGCACTGATTATTTTAAAATCTCTCTCTCTCTTGTTCAAAATTCTGCTATTAAATATGAATGAAAAGGTGGGAATTATGAAACACAGGTTGAGAAGTTTTAATGTGGACATATTTTTGCATGCTGAGGTAATTTATCTGGCAACACAACTGAATAAGTAGCATCTATTTCTCTATACTTATAAAGAGAAATTAAAACAATGCGATTAAAAAGGATGTTGATTAATTAAAAATACGAAGTCACGTGATCATTTTCAAATGACAGGTAACAAACACATCCTGCATATCAGCTCGCGTGTTTTTGATATGTGTAAGGTGTGAAGTTAACGATTGATATTACGATAGATATTACATTTCGATAATTTTATTATTCTTTCTGTTACGATGCATAAATATTAAATATTTTCAATTACGATAAAACTAGAAGAAGTAGGATATTCAGGTTCCTGAAATTTGCAGATAGCGACCAGTTGCACTGTTTGCTCAGTAGGTAATAAGGTCCTGCTATTTACATACGAGAATTCTTTTTCGGGGAACGGAACTTTTTTCACAATAATATCGACTTTACTACATCTCGGTGTTCCACTGACCCAGTGCTCTTGACTTTTGCTCTGTTGATGATGCCTCGATACGCCACTGTAACTCAGTCAAGCATTGCTTCATTCAAGGAAAGAGCTAAACTTATCTCGACTTTCACGCATGCAAATGGAATGGTTTTCTTTTTCCGTCACCCATAATCCAGTTATCTCACTCTGTTCGTTAGATAACTGGATTATAAAGAATGCTGAAATTTTACTTTAGCATAGTATTCATCAACATGATAAAAATTGCCTTCTTATGGCATTTTTCTGAATCATCAATTACATGAGAATTTCATTTTATTCGCCTTACATTCGAAAGCAGCTTACGTCAAAGAGAGAAATTTGTTATTTTTTTATTATATTAACCGAAAAGCGACAAAAATTATTCGATGTAAACATTCCATCCAAATTTATTATCTTGGTTTCGATAAAAGGATCGATATCATACTGGTGGGTAGCCAAGGAGTTGAGAGGTGGGGTCACACCCTTCCCCATGAGGAATATTTTGCCATACAAAATGTTATATTCTTCACCCCCTTATCACACACGTACGTATATATGTGAGTTACAGTAGTCGTAACCCTCCCATGAAACATTTCTGGCTACGCCACTGATATCACCAATAAAATATAAAATCAAATGTATGCCCAAAATTTTAAAGTAAATTTTTTATCTACTTAAGAATTGGTATTCCCTAGAAAATATATCATTTAAAATTAAGTGTCACAAAAATATTCTTATTGATATCACATGTTTCTTAGTTGTCAGTTTGGAAAAGACAACAATTTTTCACGATATCAACATAAGAAAGCTGCGTTATACTCGACCGGTTTTTTAAGTGACTTCAAGCAAAAATAAAGGTAAGATTTGTGGAAGGAAATGGTGAATGCCCTGTTAGTTGTGAAAATAATTGTACAGAATTTTTACTTTCTCGGGAGCTTTATCTTCTTCAAAACTTTATCCAGGTAGGTTAGGATTTACATTAAGTCAATGCGAATTTTTTTTAGCAGGTGCAATATACTGGAACTGAGGAGGTTGTAAAGGAAATCTGCAGAATGTATTCAAAAACTGTTTTGTGGTATTTTAACACATACTATGATAATAAAAGAGCGGAAAGGTAGAAATAGGTACGCCCAGAGGAAAAAAAAAGTATATATATAGTTGAATTAGAAAGCATTTATTTTTAATTAAACTCTAACAAATAAAAATTAACAAGTTTGTAATGGCTTGCACCTAAACGATGGATTAATATTTGTTACATTTTAAAGAATTTCACGGTCTTTTTCTATTCCTCCCCCCCCCCCCCCCCGAAACGAAGATACATGAAAAACTTAAGCGTGTGTCACCTACCCTGCTTGGACGGCGAATGTCAAAACGTTCTGAAATTTAGCTTTAGATATTTGTGTGCGTTGTATTTTATAGCAAGAATCTCACTGATACATTTCTTCCTTTGAGAAAGAGATAGATGTGAAAGCATGTTTTGCCTCCCAACGGACAGGTTACGAAGTTTGGAAAATTCTCCCTTATCAAGCACCTATGTTACAAAACTCACCTACATGCCAAATTTTGTACTGTTAGTTTCAATGTTTCAGTTCGACGAAATATTGACATGCCGAAAAAATATAAAAGCTCTTACTTTTCGGTCCCCCTAATTTTTGTTTGATCTACCTTTGTTAAAATAAATTTCGCACCGTACTTATTGATTTAGTCCTACTACGTGCAACTAATTAAATTGAATAGGAATGCATTTTAATAAATGAACGAAATCTCGGAAATGGTTACAGATCAAATTATTCTAAATGTTTAGGATTACAATTCCGGTATATATAATTGTAGAAAACTAATCGGAGTATTCGTTATTTTTTTATTCATTTAACTGAATTTTTTTCTACTAAGTACAATAAACATTTCGCTCTTAAATTAATGAAATCCAAAAGATTTACCGTTACAATGTACCTAGAACTATTCAATTAAATAAACAAAAGATTATTAAGCTATCGAGAATTTGACGGAAAAAATAAACAAACATTGTGTAATATTTTTTTTTCTTCTCCAAACTATGCATTTTAGGTCAGGGAATTTTTTCCCCACCAAACTGGGCTGGAATTTCCGAGAAAAATATTCGTGCGTAAGTTTTATTTATTTATTTTATTATTCGTGCGTAAGTTTTATTTATTTATTTTATTTCCGCCTCAGCGTTAGGCGGATTCCGTTTATTCCAAGGGATTTAACATGTTTTTAGCCCAAAATTCTCGGGGTATGTAAATTTTATCTACGTTCAAGATTGGTTTTCGATTAAAAACAGTCCGTTTTAGGTAGCTGCTACTGAATTTTAATATCTAATGAAACTTCACGTGCAATAAATACGATGAGAGAGAGAGAAATCAAAATCAGAAACCATGCTAAATATATTGATGATGACACATTTTCTGTTTCGACATGCAACTTTCTCCAGATTTATTTATACAACTTTGGCATATGCTTCAGTTTATTTTTTTGGGGGGTATACAACGAGTTTGAGACGCAAAGAATAATAAGAAAGGCAACTGATGTAAAAAGAAAATCGCTTCAACAAAAGTTTACAAATTGCATGAAAAAACACCTTGTGGTTTCGTATTGACAGCGTAAACCTCTGAGCAACAACATCGATGGGCGGAATTTCCAATTATCTGATAAACGTAAAGGACTTGGAAATTTGAGCACGTGTATCAAACTAATCCCCAGAATTCCAATAGGTTATTTAGGGGCCCAAAGAGCGAATGTAACTTTCTCACGAATTTAGGAGTTGATGACCTTTCGAGTTTCGAAAGTTGAAATTGATATATTTCTCTCTCTTTATTTTATTATTTTTTGTTTTGTAGAGGTAAGCTGTTCGATCAAACCACAAAGTCTGATCAATAGAAGAATACTTCCCGAACAAGCGAAACAACGCCAAGGAAACAAGGGCTGCTTTTCTCAAGTATTAGAATTCTTCTTGGAAGATTTTGTTTGCTAAACTATATTGACTTGCTCGAATTATCTATACCTACATTTGGAGTTTAATGATTATGGATTTTAATAAAATTATTTTTTATTCTTAGATATTGATATGAATTAATTTAAAGTAAACTAGCAGATTAGCAAAGTTACTGCTAGTTCAACAAGCTTATTTTTGATTTAGTAAAGAGATTTTAGTGATTAAAAATGCAACTAAAGATTTCTGTGAATAATAATGAATAAATCACCAAATATGAACTCATAATTTTACCGTCTAAAAAGAAATAACACTCTGCATTTGCAAGAGTTTTCAAAAGCTTAATCTTGTTTAGATGTGCACAAATAAATAAATAAAATAAGAATGCAGTTATCTTTTAAATATGATTCCGAAATTTAGCTTATTAAAAAGGGATATTCACTGTTATAATTGTTAACCACACCTAGTTTTAAAATCTTAAATATTAATAAGCTTTCAAAAGTTTTAAAGTTTTATTCTATCGAAAAATATATAAATTTGAAAACTTAACAATCATAATCCAAAATAAGTTTATATATATTGATCCGCTTTATTTTAAGAATATTAATAATAATTTAAAACAACAATCAAAATTTGTTTCTGTAAAATGCTCACCGGTCACTTTTCACAATTTTTCAATTAAACGAAAAATGCAAATAATGCTTTACTGTTAATGTCAACTAAAAATAATTAGATATTAAATCATTAAACTATTTTCTCTTTGCTTTAATTCTGTATGATTAATGAAATAGTAAAAAAAAAAATATTTTGCGAGTTATTAAAATTTTAACGTTTTGTGTATATATATATATATATATTGTAATCTATATCTTTAGTTTACTACTGTCTATATATTGTAATTCTTTAGTTTATTTTGCAGATCTTTTTGTATGAAATTGTCCTACAATTAAAGTGTAGTGAATTGTCTGCCTTTGAATACGCTTGAAAAGAATTAGGTAAGCCAACAGGACACTGGCGTTTAGAATATCTCCTGTCTTAGAACTGTGATTAGGTGTATGGTAAAAGCATTGTACTGGAAGGATAGTAGGGAAAAGATGGCTGCAGGAAGTCTAATTAACCATTTTTGTACTTCCAGGTTTTAACTGATTTGGGTATGAAGGTGATAGCGGTACCACCATTATAAATTGGGAGACACTTTCAGGTGAGAATGTACATCTATGAAACATAGCAGCATAGTTATCTTTAAAAAAATAACTATTCATCTCTTTTATATTTCTTATTCATTTTCACTACGAACTTAACATTACTCTTCTTTTTACTGAAGAATTAATCCTTAAATAAAGAAATCATAAGGCTTGTTTAATAAAATAGTATATCAGGTTAATGCTTCACAATTCTGATATTTCAGAACAGAATAGATTGTCTAAGGCACTCAAGTATGCATGTGAAAGCTCCCTTAATGTGTGTCAGACAGTGGGCTTTTACAGGTAATTCAAATTTCCAGTCTTTTATTATTATTGTGCAAGACTGTTGGTGCTCGCATGACCCGGAAAACCCATTCGTCTGAACACAGTAGTGTAAATTCAATTCCCAAAATGTATATCAGTGTAATTTTACTTTGAAATAGTGCTTATGTAACAGTTAATTAAAATTCTGTTTCGTTTATAATTTACTTTTTACTGTAGGGTTACTTAACTTTTACGCTAGGATGATCTGTACAATCATCCATTTGTTGACTGAGCTTCTACTTAGAGTTAGTTTAACGAAAAGTTTTCTGACCTTTTTATCATTCTGAATAATTATCAAACTTTTGAGAAAAAGTGAAAATGCACGAACATAAATGAATAAACAGATAATTAAGGAAACACCCAATTAAAAATATGAATTTTTAATTTATTAACTCGAATGATTGCTCAAATTTAGACACCTAAACACAGTTTTCAACGCTGCATTTTAATTATTTTGGAACCTATTTAGATTTTTTTTTAAGTTTCTAAATTAATGATAACTTTAAACGGCTTTTTTTCAAAGTTCGTTCTTTTTCTCTCTTTCACTATAATGTCTTAAAATATTAAGATCATATTAATAGAGATAAAATTAAATGTATTAAATTTATATACGTATTATTTCTTAAGCATGTCGTACAATCATGGATCTAAGTAGAGTTAGATTTAAATATTTTGCAAGAATTATAACAGAAAAATATATACACACATCCATGCACAATCTTGTTAGTAAATGTATATTGTAAAAATGTAAGTACTGATATATGCAGTCAGTAAAATAAATGATATCTTTTTTAAAACTTTTCTTTTAGTTCTACTTAACTGTTAAGTTAATACAATGCTTACAAGTTATCGTTTTAGATTAATGGTTAAACGTACAACTGAAGTTTTAATTATAATTTTTTTTGAATGTTTAAAAGTACAGTGTCTTCTTAAAAGACTGCATACTCCTGTAGTTGGACTTGGAGGCAAATGTTCTTCTGGGGACTAGTATTTCCACCACGCCTGGCATTCGTTTCGTAAGTTACCAATTCTCCAAGAGAAATTTCCATTTTCGCAACAGAAGTTATTGTGGTTCGATGTCCTCTAAGAGGCTAGGTTCAGGTGACCATAATATCTTTGTCACGTACATTAGGAACTATTGCCTAATTCCTTTAAAGTAGTGCAACCGATAATTTTCAATTCATAATGGCACAGCTGAGAAGCAATAAGAAAAAAAAAAAGCTCGAGCTCTTTAACAAGCAAAATGTTGAGGCTCTGATTTCGTTTCTGCTGCATGCATCGGTTGTGATTTTGTATTCTGCTCTATCCTACTCGTGGCGTACCCGAAGTAAAGTAGAGCTAGCTCATGACAGAGGATGCGGTGGACTGATGATATTTTCTGCTATTATTTTTAAGTATTCGATTAATGTTTGCAAAACTGGTTTTTCTATTTTCAATGCTGTTACTACTATTTAATATTAAACCAAAGAAAAAAAAGTTCAATTTAATTACAAATGGATTTGATAATTTATTGTAAATTATAAACACTGTTCTGATTTGCCATTTCGCGCACAGCTTTGCGGAATGAGCATCATTAAATAATTTTTAAATAAATTGAACCGTTAATTTGTTATAATATTTGAACATTTATTAAATACACAACTAACCTTAAATATTTGAACATTTACTACCTTAAATATTTGAACATTTATTAAATACACAACTTTTTTGCAATTCAAATCTTTATAATCATTTCACAATTTATGTTAACAATTAAACAACTTAAGCAGTGTTAAATATTGCAAGGAATGGATAATTAGAACGTCAGTTTCCTCGTTCTACGTTACATACCTACAAAATATATGGTAATGAACAGCACAAAGTAAACTTTCTTCGAAAATTAAGTTTTTCAATAAAATCTTTGATTGGATGAAACGAAGTATTTTGCTGGTGGGGGCCCATATCTCTACGTATGTTTTCAGCAATATAAAGAGTCTCTTTTCAAACCCATGCGAGTTGGTTGAGGACTGAAATGTGAAGGTCCCGGGCCCGGGCCTATGGCATGCCCATCAATCTAACGGTCTGGAGCTTAGGGAGGTTTTCTCCAGATGCAACGTGAATACGCGTTAGAACCCCTTAAAACGTCCTCCGTTCAAGCCACCCCTAATTAGGCAGATAGCCCTCGAATAGCTTTGTCTTAACAAACAATACAATGTAATAATCAAACCCATGAAAAATGTGCAATATGTATATATATAATCAATTCATGTGAACACATTCATATTAAACAAAGGAAACTTTTGATATGAGAAAAACCTATTTATTGTCCATTAAAAAAAAGAAGGTGAGAGGTTCCTCTATAGATATATTTAACAATAAAAAAAAGTAAAACCATACATTACTCTGGGTTACTTGTCGCAGGGTGTCCACCTATGTCAGGAGGCGAAAATAGTATCATTAGTAGCCTCACGGACATAAAAAAGCTGCCATTTTCTTCATTTTAGTTGCCAAGTAGCATTTTTTCGTGATTTTGTAGTTAAGAAATAAGCATACATCATTCAGCTTTATTTAAGAAGAAGTTAATAAAATAATAAATTAAAAACTGCATGCGTTGTGTATAACAGAGCCTATAGTATATTTTAAAAGAAATCAGTTTAAAATATATACATTATTAAAAAAACAATTAGTTTTAAAATATATACATTATTTAAAAAAAAAATTAGTTTCAAAATATATTAACATTATTTTAAATTCAATGAGCATGAAATGGCAGATTTCAGGATAACTTGAATGTGGATTCAACTCTGCACTGCTGATGAATGCTAAATACCGTGTGAGAAAGTTCAAATAAAAAAAACAGAATTCAGTTTTCGCATCGCAGTGATTACTTGGATAGAGCTCGGGAAATGGAAAGCAACAAGCATGGGCGCCAATAGACTTTTTTTTAGGGGGGGGGGGGACTTCAAAAAAAATTTCTAGAGAGTGGCAAATTTCACGCTTGAAACATTTGAGTTCTCATTTTGCTCGATGGTGCATTTTTGTTTATTTCATAACACAATATACTAAATCTCAAAGAGGTGGGGGAGGGGGTGCACTACCTTGTCTTTTCTTATGGGCGTCCATGGCAACAAGAGTGTCAGCAGATTTCGGGAAGAGAGAACATGACCTTGAATATTCTATGATTAAAGAAAGGGATTAGAATGTTTGTTGCCTAACCAATTGCAACTTTGAAAAGAGTTTGAGATTGTTTTGAGTTCTGGCAAATCTACACGAGGAGCATCTGCCTTTAGGGTGGGGTGGCCTTGGTCGGAGGACTTTTTAAGGGGGTTCTAACTCCAATGCGTATTCACGTAAACTTTTGAAAGAGAAAGGGGAGTTGAGAAAAACCGAAATCTGATTTTCAAATTAGTCACTTGGAGTACGGTGCAAGTAACCGAAAACTTGAAAGTCGTATGAAAATGACGTTTTTCGTTGAAAAAAATAGCTCAAGTCGCCTTATCTTTAAATTGGTAGCAAAAGTCGCCTTTTTAGTCGCTGATGGACACCCTGTTGTCGCATTCGATAAACATCAATCGTTAGGTGTGAACCCACCTTTCGTTTCAGTTTTTTTTTTTTTTTTTTTTTTAAATCGCCCTCATAGAGACCAGGTAGAGACTATTTCGTGTTATTACTCCGTACACTTCCGAAACATAGGGTCATGAGATCAGATAGTTGCAGGGTCTTTTAAAAGCTGGTATAGGGGAAACAAGACTAGTCAAGTCAATATTTCAATTGCATATTAAAGGGGTCCCGAGATGAGATGAAGTTCGCCCTTGATACGACCCGTTAATTGAACCCAGCCGGATTTGCCATCGCAAAACGTTAAGTTGTGTAATCAAATACACATTTGCGAGATCAAACCTGTCTTGTACACATCGTAATGCTTACTTCAGTGGCGCAAGCTGGATCCAAGACCAACCTAGAGGTGGATGAATCGTTGTTATAGGCGGAGTTATTATGGGGTCTAGAGGTGGATCCAAAACTTAGCTATGGTAACATCTAATGATTGATCTCCAAATTTTAAACAGTAAAATGCTTGTCCACGAGTTTAAAATAGTTCGAACAAAGATTACTCAATTACAATTTAAGCACTTTGTATGCTGTATGCATAAACACCGGAGACAAACCAACAAATGGGCGACAAAAGTAGCTGCCTGAGGCGAGTACATTGAATATCCGCCGACTGAAGTTTTAGAAACACCAACCTACTTAAATTTATATTACTTGCAGACAGGCGCGCACACAGGATTTTTGGCTGGGGGGGGGTCCAACTTTTACAGTTTGGGAGGGGGGGTCCAACTTTTAGGGATGTTCCAGATTGACAAAAATCAGTGATTAAAGAACTCGTTTCCATTAGATGGAATTCATAAAAACTCGTCCCATCCAGTTCCCTAAGAATACACTACACAATACAATAGGAAGCAAAATAATAGTTGTACAGTTTTGAGAACAAGATGGTGTTTTATGTTCGCTTTCAGTTCGTTTTTGAAAAGTTGAGGAAAACGAGAAAAAAATTTATTTTTTTATTTATTAGAACTGAAGCTATTGCTACCTTTTTTTGGAATCATTTTATTTACTATAGATATAGGGTAATAATCAATCGAAAAAAAAATCAAAGCCGATAGGGGGGGTCCAGACCCCCTGGACCCCCCCCCTTGTGTGCGCCACTGTTCGCAGAAGAAATAGTAAAAGTGATTAATAATTAGAACTAGCAGAATGGGATGAAATACCACATGACAGTATATTGAGTGTATTACTTCGTGCTACCATGAGATAAAAAAATAAGTGAGTAAAGTGTCCAGTAATACCACTAGAAGAAAAAATAGGAAAATATTTATTTAGAAAATGCCAGCCATTTGACCTTCAGATCACGAGGCTTCGAGCTCTCCAATATTTTTGAACAATAGAGCTACAATACAATAATGCAGAGCATTCGTCCAAATGCACAGCAGTCATACATTGTCCACTCGATCACAAAACACACACCGTCGAGTCCACGATGTTAAAAGGCTAAAACGGTGAAGGTGGTTACGGAGTAAATCGTGTCCAGTTAAGAATTGCAATCGCAGCAGGACGAGATGAATCTAGAATGCAGTGGGAGCCAGAGTCAGCAAGGACACTCCAAAATAGGAAAGCTTCACTATGGCACAGCGGTCATGTCACTGAAAATGTTGGACGGCCGAAGTGTGAAGGTCCCGGATTCGGGTCCCATCGCGCGGCTGTTGATCTAACGGTCTGGAGTTTTGGTAGATTTTCTCCAGATATAACATGAACACACGTTAGAACCCCTTAGAAGTTCTCCTACCAAGGCAGCCATCATCCTTAGCAGATCGCCTAGCGTAGCGTTGCCATAATCACACAAACAAACAACAATAGGGAAATATTTTGATAATAGTTTCTCAATAGAATTAATAAATGAACATACAGTATACCACCTGTAGCCATTACTAAACTGTGCATATTATATTTTATAGATTCGTTAGACATGACAGAAGAATTTTTAGATTTACCTCGATTTGTAGTTCTATTAGTTTAATTATATAAATCCATATCTATCTATCTATCTATCTAAGGTTCAATTTTTCCCCTAAATATTATCATTTCTGTTATTATTATTCTTTTATGTTAAAAAGTCTGAAATAAAAGCAGTATCTTAAAACAAAATAGTATACAAAGCAAAATGGCCAAACTTAAAATACGGAATCCGGTCATTATCCAGGACTCCTTTTTTCACAAGTAATAAATATATCCATATAATTGATAGAAATGTCCGAAACAAAACAAAAAATTGAAAGAAACATCAAACTCAACATACGAATCCAACGTGACATATCACAGTCACAAAAATGAAACATTATTTAAAAAAAAAAAAAAAAAAGGGTATTTGGATACACTACCGCCCTCTTTAGTCGCCACCAGTGGATTTATAAAAATAAAAAGAAGAAATAGACAGATTTAGGTAGGTGACATAACAAAAAAGCACCTAGTTATACATACCCCCCCCCCCCATACATACTTGTACTGAGATTTTTGGTTTCTCTTTTATGTATCATAAAAATAATATGTATAATGCATATATTCTTTATAAATCCTGGCTAGTAATGTATGTTGCATCTAATCTGACTTATTCGTTCGTTAATGAATTTAATGAAAGCGTCTTAATCAACAGTGCAAAAGGAATTTTTCATACAAAGCCAGCTTGTTCACGTACTGTTTTTAAATTAGAGGAATTATGTTTGCCAATTAATCAATAAAAATGAGTGAAACAGTTTTAATTTTAAATTTGCACAAATAGCAATACGAAGAAACGTTCAATTTTTCCCACCACTTGATTTGTGCGCTATTCATACAACGTAACAGTATGATGGCGTTATATATCCAGTTACAGCTCCAATAAAACGCTTTCAATATGCGTGTACTTAAATACCTGTAAAAGTAGAAAATTAAAATTATAGCTGTTTAAATTTTTTAAAACCATCTGATGATATGTTTTTCTTTTTTATTTCGTAATGCTGTAATAGTTTTGATTTACAAATCTTAAGGCTCTCGAATGCGAATAGTTATAATTTAAGCTAAAGAAAAAGAAAGAAAGAAATTGTTATTTTGAACTTAAAACTCCATGCTTGAATCTTCATTTTAAGCTACATGGAAGACTGCTCTGTTAACTATGGCCAATAAATGACCACAATTTGATCATGAGCGTCCGCAGAATATTTTCCGGGGGTAAAAATTACTTCATATGGTTACGATGTTGGAAAGAATAAAGAAGCGGGAAAAAAAGGCATTCAAAAATCTAGTTCGAGGGTAGGGGGGGGGGTGCCCCTTGCCCTACGCTGTCGACGCCCATGAGTTTGATGAAATTACATTTTCCCCATAATCTCCATACTCATTTGCCTCGCATAAAAACGACTGCTTTCACATGACTTCCTTCTGATTAGATATTTTCTATCCACTTAAACAATCATGCATTTATATTTTCATATTAATTGGTTTTAATTAAAACTTCAGTGTTTTTTTTAAAGCAACACGTTTATTTTTCGTTTTATATTATAAGTTTTCATTTATTTTGAAAATTACCTGCATTAAGCGAACGTCTTCCTTTGCCGTTCGTTTCTGATGGTAACCAAAAATTGCTTTAGTGAGGTTTCATATTCTGTATTACTGCTACTTTTCGTTTAATATACAGATGCACACGCAAGGGGAGCGTTACGTGTCTCCCCCACCTCTCCCTCGAGACCCTGTTTAACATACTCGCTCCCATCATTGCAAAAATGTTTCCATGTCAAAGACTTCTCTTCTGTGCTAGCGTTGTGATATTTGAGGTATTTTGAATATCAGAACTCGCAGAGATTCGTATGAAAATAAATATCTGTATTCATATCCGTTTCGTTTGAATAAAAAGGATCTTTGTACGTTTCGACGAGTAAAAATTAATCCGTATTAATACTCTTTTTTTTTTGTCATCGGGTCATCGGCCGACATTTTAATGATTTTTCGAATATAATAAATCAATAAACCTGCAACTTGTCATTAATTAACTTCATTTGAAACCGAAAATGATATTTATAAGAAATATTTTTTGCTTGTTTATACTATGTCCCGGATTCGGGCCTGTCGCGTGGCTTTTGATCTAATGGGCTGGAGTTTTAGTCTGTTTTCTCCATAAATAACGTGAATAAGCGTTAGAACCCCTTAGAAAGTCCTCCGACCCAGGAAATCATCATCCTAGGCATACAACCCATGAGTAGCTTTGCCATAACAACACAAACATATTTTTACATTTTGCTTTTAATCAAGCTTCTTATTGCACTTGATTTGAAAGTTTCATTGTGGTTGAATAATATATCTTATAAAGAACCCATTTTGTACGAAACTATTTTCAAGATAATAGATGGTTCAAATTTATGCACTAACTGAAACATCTGTATCCACAGATAAAGAGATCAAATATCCCAATCTGTATTCGTATCCTGGGATCTATGAAATAAATTATCCGTTTCGTATTACTATAGAATTTAAATGATGCAGCTGATCCCGCCAGAAAAAGAACAAAAAAAAAAGAATCCTCAATTGTTTTAAATACATCATCCCATAGCTAGCCACAAAGCCAAATGATGGACAGAACGTCGTTCTACAACTAATATATCAAAAATAGCAATCGTCATTTTTATTCTTCCTGCACTTCCATTTTTAGTTAAGGAGCAACGGAGCAACTCGAACAATTTTATCATTCCATTCAGTCGTTGACTGGAGGGTAAAAGTAAGGGACAGGCAAGTAGACCCCTTCTCCTTTCCAGTCAAAATCAAGGATGCGAGTGCACAAGAGATGCCAAAAGGTTTCTGACTCCGAGCATGAACTTTGAAGGCCATATTACGTGTACCCGGGTATTATACAAAGGCCAACAGTTCTATGGGATTGTGCAGCATAGATCCCTTCAACCATTTCATCTAACGTAATTTACGTATGTCTCAGAGTCAATTTTGAACCCGAGCTTCCCCAAACCAGGTAATATTGTAATGAATAAGGTTATGGTGAATTTTTTTAGCTCAAGACAAAAATTATAATTTGAGGAAATTGGGTGATGCGTTCTTACGTGATATTTCATTCATTTTCTATTAATAAAGAAATGCTCATTTCATGTCGAATTATTGTTTAGGCGGAAACTACATAGCATAAAAAAATATGCTATTCATGTACAGAAAATATTACTATCTGCGAAAAGGGTTGAGAAGCGAGGGTAGTAGTGCACTCTCTCAAACCACCTTGGTTTTTTTGGGGGGGGGGAGGTAATTTTTTTCTATTTGAAAAGCTCTAAGGGTCCATTTGTAAAACTTTTGGGCTTAACACAATGTTTTATTTTAATATTTTAGAACAAAATAAATTGTTGAGATAGATTTTAAATTGGCCTTTATCTTTCATCATTTAAGGATTTTTTTTTTTTTTCTGTCAGGGGAGTTGGAGGGCGTTTTCAAAGTTCGTCCCGTTGAAAATAATGCTAATTATGCTACTGTTTATGCTCCTTTTGCAATACCTCATATAAGCGTTTAATTGTATAATAACCAAGTAATGATTAAAATAAGTTGATTACTATGAACATTGGAATAAAGTCTTTGCGAATGTGAAACAATGTATTTCTCTAGTGTGAAAATTAAACAACCAAACAATATAAATTACAGTAGACAAAATATTTTTTTATCCTCATTCAGAAATAGCTTTGACTGGACAAAGGGGGGGGGGTGACACCATATGTATCCGCACCGGGTGACACTGTGCTTAGCGACGCCGCTGGTATGAACTATATACTTGAATTCTGTGTTGAAAATCAAAGATTACCCTCGCCCTTTCGCCGGCTACTTGGTTTGAGTCATTGCGTTCTCGTAAATAGTTAAGGAAAAACCGCTGTCTCACTCGTGTGAAGGATTTCTTTTTTTACGGAATGCTTTCGCAGAAAAGTGAAACCCCTCTCATTATGCCATATGAAATCTTAAGTATTATCATTGGGTCTTTCAACGAAGATGAGCCCTTATTAGTTAGTTTTAAAATGAACTTTGTTAATAAATAAATAAACTGATTACGGTTTTGACTTCTATTGAAAAAACTATTTTATCCAAACACCGATTCCAGAACAGAAATAAATTTAACTCTGTTTGTGGGATTACGACCAATTATCTACCCTGGGGATCTAGGGTGAGGGAGGGGGGTGCCCTCCTTGGAGGGACTTTCTAAGGGATCCTAACCCGTATTTAGGCTAAGTTTCGAAGGAAACCACGGTAAATATATAACGGATAATATATATATTTAATATATACATGAAGACTAAAATAAACTCTAATATCAGTGAAATAACCGGCTAGAATTTTTTCTCTTCCCCCCCCCCCCTCAAACTGTGTGCGTTAGCAATGTATTGATTTTTCTATCGGCCTGACTGTTTATCCCAATTTTCATAAGCATTTTTCTTTCATGCCTTGACCCATGCTTAATAAATGTTTCATGTAACATACTTTTAAAAGCGCACCTTCTCTCAGATATAGACAGGCCTCTTTAGTTGACAAAATCGAGAGACCTTGCCGCTCCGCAAATAATAAGTTCAGTAGTGGACGAACACATATTCGGCGCTCGTGACAGACAGCATAGTTGACAAACTGGGGGAGGGGGGCATGCTCGATATATGTATAAAAAATTAGGTTAAAGAAGATAAAACATTTATTTCTCCGACCACTTTCACTTGACCTCATTAGAATTATCGATTTCGCGGCATCCGTTCCACTTTGGGAACTTCCTTCGCTCATGCGCTCTGGGAAAGCCTTCCGTGCCCGGAATTCTTTTACCTATTAGTCAACACTGGAATCCACGAATAAAGGTGCAAAGTAGGATTTATTTCATTTAGATAACGAGAAGGAAAAAGGCTTCAATAATACGTTTAGTTTTAGGATCGTTATCGAGTCATTCTACAGTGAAAAGATATTTGCATGAGCATAAAATTTTCAGAATTATTACAGCTGAGGTTTAACGCAGATTCTCAGACGTGCTGGATTCGGGAAATAATTAGAAAGGTTCAGAGCCACATTTAAAAGATAATAATAATAATAATAATGTGGGAGGTTTTTTTTTAATCTTTCCAGTACTACCAGAAAGAGGATATTTTCATCCACAGTTCCTCATTTTGTTTGTCGGCTGTAGCAGCTTATTACTAAAAATGGCTTATTAGGGCCATATACTCTATGCGTGATATTTCCCTCATTAAAAAAGAAGGGTTGTTTAATTTCAGTTTGAAATGTGATATAAACTTTCTAAATTTGCCACTCTAAAAGGAAGCATAATTTAAGTGGAAATAATTCCTACTATAACTTTCCGCACCATTTAAAAATTATTAATTACAAAAATATAATTACTACAAAATTTCAGTCCTATTGTATCTAAACAGAGTAAACTGTCTATACATTTCTTTGAAAAATTTAGAAAAATCTGAAGAGTAGTAAATTTTCGGAATCAGAAAAATAGTGCATAAGCCTATTTCTTCGGATTTCAAAATCTGTGTACGATATTAAAATTTTTTTAAAGTCTGACTTTTCAATTCTATAAAATTAATAAAATATAGAAAAAGACCTAAATTTAAAATTTTACAAATCCACGCCAGCATATTCTGGTCATGAAAACGTTGATCTTATCTTGATCAAGAAAACTAATACTGCAAGGACAAAAAATTTCGAACAATAAAAAGCCTGAATTCTTTATCTAAAAAATTCTTTATTCCTCCAACTTTCATATCGGGGGGAGCAGAACCAAGTTCGTTCTAGAAAACTGCCGTAAAGGCTCAGAGTTTAAAGATTAATGCTAATATCTATAAAAAAATAAAATTTTTAAACCGGAAAAATGTCTATATTAAATAAAATATCCAAGTTAAAGCTAAATGTTAAAACTGTTAGGGACGAGGGTTCTGGGAGGAAAATCGATCTATGTGTACACTAATACATTTAAAAAGTTACTCAAAACAGTAAATAAGATTTTTTAAATTTGCTTGTAAACATTTTTACAGTTACTTTCTAGTTCATAATTAAAGAACTATTGAAAAAATGTATGGCTTGTCAGCAGACAAGCTTGACATTTTTTCTCCGACAGTCATATTGATTTTAAAACTATATGATAGAGTAAGTAAAAAAAAAAAAAATAAATAAAGCTAAGTAATTCATTTAAAATGATTCAGATAATTAATCAACTGAGAGAGTACACTTCATAGATTTTTTTTTTTTTTTTTTTTTTTTTTTTTTTTTTTGAAAGCTTTGAACACTTAAAAAAAGCATAGTTATTCTCTTATTTTATACCTTACTCTCATTTTCAGTTTCTGTTCTTCATTTTTAATAATCAATTCTTCGTGCTCCGTTTTTGTTTGATTTTATTCTTTCAAATATTAATTAAAAGTAGCAGAAAAAATGAAACATAGAATGAAAGTTAATGAATTTACGCAATAATAACGGGTTATACGCAAAACTTAATTTTGTCTTTTATTATTTTTTTTCGTCTGTAGGCATATTCAGTGAATTACGGTAAGTTATACAGATATCCAGACAAGAAAATTCGGGATGTTTCTACTAAACTGTAAAATAGTGTATAGCGAGGGCTAACCAAGCTGCATTTTAATAATAATAATAATATCGATTATTCCAACCAAAGTTATTCCAACCATATGACTGATAAACCTATCAATGACTAAGAATAAGTGTGTGTAGCGTAACGGGAAAACAAAATGAGAACATAATAGGGATAATTTAGTATCATGGCGGGGTACTAGCATTTATGGCCAGGAAATGTCTAGAACACCCCAGGAAGTCACTCCTGGAACAGAGGGGAGCAACATTTAAAAAATTCTAAAATTGTCCACATGCATCAGTTGTCGTGACAGGTAAGACACACACACACACACACACACACACACACATACACACGCAAAAAGGGGGGGGGAAGAGCATAGTATTGATTCTAAAAAACTAGCTAGTAGGAACATATGGGAAAGCCCCATAATTAAACTAAGAATATCTCAATAGGAAGCAGTTATGTAACAGACACTTATTTAGTGTATTGACCAATTCAAAAGAAACATTGTCAAGAACATTCTAAAGTTGGTGATCCCATGGATTTCACAATGAAATAAGGAATTAGACCGATTACAGTTATAGAGAACGTTTTCAAATACATATATATGTGTGTGTGTTGATATATACTGCTGTTAACATAAAAGTTTAATAGAATATGGCCGGAGAACGAATATTTGCAGTCCCTGGTTTGCACGTCATTATGTATACCATGGTTGTAAAAATAATACGCAGTGGCGTAGGAAGGCTGGGGTGAGGGGGCGGTCCGCCTCTGGTACTAGCACTGAGGGAGTGACAACTGAGTGCTAAAACCGCAAAGCTATCCCCCCTCCATTTTTTCTTTCTTTTTTATCGTTCCGTTTTTCCCTTTTTTTCCGGTTCTTTCCTATTTTTCCCGCTCACAGGAATTTCGTGTTTATTTATTATTATTATTTCTTAAACAAGGTTTATAAGAAGATGGGTTCTTCTCTGGTGATCGTAGTCAAAATGACCACAAAGCGGGATATGTAGTCCTAAGATATTTTTAGGAATTTAATCCTAAAGCATTACTTGTACCCTGTACAAACCGTTCTCTCTATCTGTTTGGAGTACATACACTCTTTGGTACCATTTCATTATGCGTGACACTTTTGGGGTCCTTAGAAAGGTTGTAAGTGTTTTTTCAGCTTTTACACACAGATAGTCCATCTTTCTGACAATCGTTGAAGTAGCCGTTATGCAACATTCAGAAACAAGACGGAGCTGTTAAGCCTGTATCTTAGCGCTGTAAGAAGGTAGCCAATACTTGTGAGGATTTGTGTGATACTTCAGGAACGATTGATACCAGAGAAACAGCTGAGACTCTGCTGCCTGCAATGAGGGATTTTTTGTTTTTCTATTTATCGGATAATGTCTGAGAAGAACTTTACCACATTCAAAAGCATTTACAGAATCTTGAATAAGATTCGGGAAATCTAATTCTCAAGATGAGAAGTCTAAAGGTCTTTTTAAAAAACAAAAGAAATGACCTTGTTGAGGAAGCACATCAATTTGCAAAAGACTCATGAAAACAGATGGGTACTCCTGCATTCGAAAAAACTGTTAGGAGGGTTAAAATTATGCCCGGAGAGAAGGCTGTAGACTAGAGGCTGACTTTGAATCAAGAACTGAAAAGATGAATGTTTGAATGCATTGACGTGTTTCAGCAAGAAATCGATCACGTTTTCATTGTATGGAATGTATATCAGATCAGTGTGCACTCTTCGACTAGTAAACTGCGCTCGAAAACTCAGAAATTGAACTTCCCAAGTTTGCAAAAAGTTTGATTGAAAATTACAATGAACTTTTTCTGCACATGGTATCCTTACAGATGTTCCTCGCTTGAAAAGATTTCTAAAGACCACCAAAGTTACAAAGAAGATACAACTTCCTTTTGGACGTCCTTGAGATTCTAAGAGTTTGTGTTTGGATATGTACTTTTCGATTTTGTTCCCAATCTCATTTTAGCATCGAGATTTTTCTTAACAACTTTATGTGTTTCAGTTACATCATAAGAGAGGGGTTTTTCGAAACTCAAATTAATTAATGATTTTGTCAAATTCATTATGAATAATATATTTATAAGATGACAAACGATGTTATAAAAAGTCATGTAAATATAAAATAGTTGTTTAAAGTAAACACTAAAATCATATAGGTAATGATCATTTTTTATAAAATTATGCAAAAACCAATTAAGTCGTACCTCTGTTGTAACTTAATTATTTTATTTGTATAAATTTCCATGAAGATGTATTATAAAAATTTAATATTTTTATTAATAACTACAGCTCTTAATTTAATGATGTTGGTGATTTCTGATCAGATTTAAATCATTAACCAGTTTATTAAAAACACTAAATTTAATATTTTTCTATTTCGTAAAAAGTATTAAAACCAAACAGTAGATTTTTATAAAACTCAAATTTCTGAACTTAAAGCTTCCTTAAAAATCAAAACAGTTTTTTAAACAATATAGAACTTTTTTGTATAAAAATGAAATTTTTGTCATGTATAAAAATAGCTTATTAAAATTGATATTTAATTAAATCTCCGAAACTTAGCGTAGCGTAAATATGGGTTAGGACCCTTCAAAGAGACCCCATGGAGCACAACCCCCCACCCCACCCCACCGTCGGCGTAGATCCCTAGTGTACATAATCGTTCGTAATCCCCCGCCCCCTCAAAAAAAAAAACAAAAAAAACAGTGAAATAAAATTAAGAACTGTTTTAATTGTTTTGTGTTACGTCTTTGTTTTAACTAGATCGTTTGAGCAATCACCAAGATAGCCTTCATAGCAATAATCATAAGTAGTTTTCAGTTGTAAATAATAAAATTTTCTGTAGAAGCTCAAGAATCCCAACCCCATGCAGATACTCCTCGTACAGGTTTGGCATTAAACGCATTACAATAAGAGATAAGTCATTACAACTCCGTTTAGAGATTTTTCTTTTTAATTATCCTTTATTTTCATCTGACAATCACAGAACTACTACTAGAAAATATATCAAAATCCTCTCTCACCTAAATTGTGTAATTCATTTCTCATTTGGGAAAGCAAACATTCCATAAAAAGCCTCTTTCTTGTGCCAGTGAGAACAACGCAATATAAAGAAAAGGAGTATCATTTGTAAATCATTTCAACAGAGCATGCCGATATCTAAGCATAGACGAAAATAATAGATGGCAGGCAAGCATTTAGAAACACAGATTCATGAATAGACTTACACAACACACTTGCCGAAGACATCTTAGAAATACCCCCCACCACCCTCTGCAATGGCTTTGACACAAAACTCTATCTACGAATACTTTTTTCTTACTCCTGGAAGAAAAGATTTTCAACAATAGTCCCGATGTTGCATTAATCTGGTTATTCCTTGGCAGAAAGGATGTATCTCTTATATTTTTACTAAACATTTACTTTGGAATTCACCAGTAGTATCCTAGTATTATGACAGATTGTGCAACTGTCACACACGCATGTCCTTTAGTTTGCGACAAGCATTACCTATTTATTATTTCTCTATGAATATGAGGAAAAGGGATATTTAATACAATGTTATTGGATATGAAAAACAAATTTCTACCTCTTTTCATGGAAAAGGGGAGGGAGGAATTATAAGTTTTTATCAGTATGTTCTTTGTTAGAAACCAAATCTTTTTATAATAATTCAGGGAAGAAATTGCTTTCATCGCAAAGTCTATAGTCTTGAAACAAGTCAAACCATTTTTTGATAGACTGATTAGTAAAAGTTTAATGGATGTCATAAAATCTAATTATATTCTCCGAAATATACACGCTTAAAAATATCGAGCTATATCAAGAGTAGTCGGAGCTAATTTAGCCCAGAAAGGAGCATAATTTAAATCCGTTGGAACTGGTAATGCAATGGAGGTATGTCTGTGGAAAACAATTATGCATCCGAACTACAAACTGCTAAAATTTCGTGGATTAGTTTTTTGAAATACGAATTTTGCTTTTTTCCGTTTGTACGGTTGTTCGTTTACTTGTTTGTATCTTTTTATGCGTGTTTTCTACACAAAATTTTTATTCATATCATCCTTCACCATCAATTTTTGAGTGTTTTTTTCGATACATTGTATGTTGGAAACTTAATTCTCTGACATTTTTAGAGCTTGCACATGTCCTCATAAATACCAAAATAAGAATGGACTCGCTATTAATTTTTGAAGTATTTTAAACACTAACTTTTGTTTTTAATTTGACTTTTTAAAAAAGAAATTACTTGTATATACACAACAAACGATTTTCCTTATTTATTTGATAACCATTGGTTAACAACATTTATTTCGACTAATCTAACCATTCTTTATCTTGTACGAAAATTCATGTGAAATACTCTAGTATTTTTTCTAGAATATTTTTATCACTTCGTAGGAGTACTATTGGAAGAATTCAAATACATCTCAATTTGTTGAAGAACTAACTCGATATCCCACTCACAAGGCCATGTACTTGTGATCCCAGTTCTCTTATCCGAATATAACATCTAAGCCAGAAAGATGACTGAAAACTGATTTTTTTTACCACATCATTTATTTCTGCTGCGTCAAAGTTGAATGTCCGCGAATAACTCTGGACTAGCGATTGCAAAATGAAATACCAAAACATTTAATAAGCCTTTCATATACTGGAAGTTAACGGACACGAAAGACGGAAAACAATTGTTGTGTTACCTCCATAAGGTAAGATGCCACTCACACAATACGATGATAAATATAAGAGAGGAGCGCTTTGTCGTCAAAGGTGACGCATGTACGAAAGAAGTTATTCGCAATGGAACTCAGAAGTGCAGCAAACAAGCATAATGAAATGTTTCTTCCTTAACTCCATCAAAAAAAGAAAAAAAAAGTTAAAGCTGTCACAAAAATAGTTATAAGAGTAATCGGCACTTGAAATTCAGAGGCGCAGAGAGCCCAGTCGGGGCCCCGGGGATAAAATCTTCGGTATCCCTTTGCTATCCAGAAACCCTTTCGATCAGGCCCTTATTTTCAACTACGCCTATTCGGCCCAGGCCTAGGGCCCCCCCGAATATTGGATTCCCCGAAGACAAAATCTCAATTCAATGTTTCTTAATTTATCTTTTTTAATTGCAGATTTTTATATAACCTTTCTATCCTTTCAAATGTTTTCAAACAATATTTTAAACAAGTTGCCAATCTGCTCGCTGATTGGATGACATTTATAGCCAGGGGTAGAAAAAAGTTGTAAATTCTTAGGCATTTTATATACAGATTGAATTTGTTAAATTCATCATGCAAGATAATAGACGGCTGCCATTTTGGGGGGGGGGGAAAGCCAGACTTTCGGCAGCAGGGCACAGAGTGACAATCACTTACCTTTGGAAATTTCACACTGCCTACATCAGTGTCAGGGAGACCCCATCCAGAGTTGTGCCTATAGTCAAGAATTTTCTATTGCTTTTGGTGTCGTATTATATTACATCAGTCTTTTATTCCTTATTAAAATTATTAATCATTTAAAGAAACTTTAAAATTAATAGTAATTGGAAAATAATTAATAGAATTAAAATTGTTAATTTGAAAGTATTATAATTTAATAAATATTCGTGCTCTAAAAAATGCCAACATTTTATTTTGAAGGTTTCGTCGCTTCCATAAAGAAACTGTATTTGGAACGTTAACAACATTTTTGCATGGCATGTTACCTCAGTATTGAAAAAATCTAATTTTTTTATTCATAGTACTTCCATTCAAGCAGGCAGCCAAAAAATTTCAGAAGTAAAAAAAAAAAAAAACTGGAAAGTTCAAAATTTCTCATAGAAAGTCTTAATCTTTAACATTTTGTTAAGGAAAAATCAAAATTTATCCGGTTGGGTGGATCCATAGTCTCTCCTCTGGCTATGCCCTTTCTTCCACTATTTAACAACGTGTCTCAAAAAAGAAAAAGAAAAAAAAACCTTTTAAACTTTTCTTGAAAAAGAAGACTAAATCAATAACACTCCTCGTTTTTGTGAAGTTGGTGGATTATGCTCTAGCTGGTTTTTGTAATTTTGTTTAAAAATTAATTGGAAACTTCTGGGGACATAATCTGTATTGGGACATTTTCTTTTCTTTTATAGTATTATATAGAAGCAGCAACAGTAGGGCTTCTTCCCAAGGTGAGGCCCTGGGGATATTTCCCCTGCTCCCCCTCCCTCTCTGCTCCACTGTTGAAATTAATGCAAGTTAGGCTGTGAAATTGTGATGCTTTTTCATCGCTGTGTAACTCCTCTTTCCTTTGAGCGAAAACTGAGACTATTTCTTATTCGAGATTTTATTTCTTATTTCTGAAGATGCAATTCGGTGCAGATAAAATTAACACGTAAGGAGAAATCCTATTTTTAATAATAATGAAGAACTCTGTAAAATATTTGTAATGTTCTTTTACCCTCAAGATTTGCAGTTTTAGGGCGTTTCCTAAGGAGTTCTTTTCCTACGAGTAAGGTTTTTGAATTCTCTGGAAACTTTGAGTTTCGTGTCATTTTAAATTCTTAAAAATCATGTAGATTACAACTTTCTCTAAACGAAAAACTCGAAATTCGAACAAGCTTCTATTCAGCCATGTGTACATCCAGTCAAAACATTAGTTTAAGTCGATAATGATTATAGCACTGTTCAATTTTTAATTAGCCGATATTATCTTAAGCGTGACCAGACCAGCGGCGTGAGTCAGGGATCAGCGTAACTATAGAGTAGGATGAATCCATAAAAAAAAAAAAAAAAAAAAAAAAATCATCGTGATGACCCAATCACTGTTTGGTTTCCTAGAATACCCATGACACGCGAACAGACATTCTCAGGGACGCTTCTAGGAGTGACTCTGATAGCAGATAAAGATGAGAACAGAAAGAGAGAGAAAAAAAAGACCATTCCAATTCCCGAATGAGTTGCCTGAAGCTAAGGAAAAGTCGCCGAATATTTGAAAATAGTATGAAAATGCCATATTTTAAACAAAACAGTATCCCAAGTTGCTTAATCTTACATTTAGCAGCTAAAGTCTCGTATCTGCATAAGGAAACATAAGTACAGTTTCTTAATCGCAGAATAACCAGTTTAATAAGAGAATCTTGTCAACGGTGAAGCAGAAGAAAATGGCGGACATTTTTTCTTTTTTTTTTGTTGATAACAAAGTAGGCTTTTCTTTTAGAAACCACATTAAAAAACCATAACCTTACGCTTTAGTAAAGGAAATACCCTTGACTGCTTTTTACAAAACTAGGGCGATCGATATACTGAATGTATCAAGAAATATCTTTTTCAACCTAACTTATTAGGGTCTACCTATGTAACGAAAAATACCATGTTTTCTGCGGTGAATAAAATAAGGTATCACTTTTAAATACCATTTATTTATAAAAATTATTAAGAAAAACACGAAAAAATCTTTGGATGAAATAGATAAGGCATCCACTTTATTTCAATTTGCTGTGTACATGCAGTGGTAGACCCAGGGTGAGGCTAGGAAGTCCCCCCACCCCACCCTCATTTCGTTTAGGTCTAAGATTTTTTTTTTTTTTTTTAATTAGCCCCTCCCCTAAAAACTTTGTGTATCCAAGATGACTGTGTAAACACGGGATGGTTCAAAATAACGTGGCCAAAATGAAAGGGCAAAGCAGGAATGCAAAAAATAAATAAATAAATAAAAAACCTATAGAAGAATTGGGTCGTAAACGCTATCCGGAGATGTTAGAGGGGGGTTACAAAATTTACATAATACAATCGCAGTAAGCAAAACTTGTTCTGCATCATTTTTTATACTGTATTTTACCACCTGTTACACATTTGCGACCGATACTACTGCAAGAGATGCTCAAAATTTTTGCCTGACGCATGGTAACACGCATGACATCGACGATGGATGGAATGGCAAACTCTGTCAGAAGTAGTAGGTGTAGCTCAAACACATCCTGTTGTCCAATAATTATTCCTACTGAATCCTCCTTAGATGAAACAGGTGTTTTGTAACAAATCCATTAAAAACCCCTTAAGGAAAAATCTATTGGAGACAAATCTGATGAATGCGGTGTTTTCACAGAAACGCGCTTAGGGATGGACGCGAGATGAAAAATCGGCTGTCTTGTCTCGCAAAATCGCTGAAAAACTTTGTATCGTCTCGCAAAATTCCCTATATCACAATGTAAAATGTGCCTGTCTCGTCTCGCAAAAAACTGCAAATCCCCGTCTCGTCTCGCAAATTTCTGTCTCGCAGTCCATCCCTACGCGCTCTAGAATCCTCGCATTGTGTTTGCCACCACATGTTCCTGTACGATATTTTATTATTTTTGTATGCCCATTGATTTGATTTGCCCTCGTTATTTTGAATCATTCTGTATATATTAAAGAAACCCAGCTTAATAGGACACATACTTGAAGGGCGACAAAAACACGGTGGTGTTACAGCGTTATTTCATGTTTCGTTTAAAAAACAAATCAAAAGTTAGGAAAGTCAATCTGTGGGCGATTTCAGATTATGATCGGAAAACTGCCTTTTTTTTAGTTTTGTCTATAAAATCGTAAACTGGGTAAGTGACGTTTTGTCGACACACAAACCTGGAACACAAGGCCGAAATCACGTGCCGAAAAAAGTTAAAAAACAAACAAAAAGCAGAAGCGAATGTTCTTTCTTCTAAGATAAAAAGCGATATCTTTTTTTTTTTTTTTTTTTTTTTTAAATGATCCCTGATAATTTTTGAAAGCGAAACAATAAATCTTTAGTCAGAAGTGGGAAAAACAGTAATCTTCATACAGTTTTCTATTTGTTTCCGCTGAGAATAGAAGCATATTTCCTTTTCGTTTTTATTAATGTAAAGGGTCGGAAATGAAATATCATCTAGGAAATTGAAGCCGATAGGGATAATCGACTGAAGTCTTAAGAATTCTCCTTGAGGGTGCTGATAAGCAAATTAATAATTTTGCATTATTTTGAGGAAAATAAAATGTGTTAAACAAAATAAAATAAGCTCCTTAAAAGTACCTGCAGCTCTTCAGTTATTTCAAAACGTTGTTTTAAAAATGCTTTTTGTTATTTTATTGCTTTGTTTATATTGTCTAATATAGGGGAGATTGGGGGGCTAACGGGACATATGGGCCTATGAGGTAAATGAGTTATTACATGAAATAATACAATTAAATGTTGAGAATTTCATCAATAGATGACAGTATCAGCCAGGCCCGTAGCTAGGGTTAGTTCAGTGGGTGGGCCCGAAAATAACCAGGGTCGGCACGATTTTTGAATCTGCAAACTAAACAAAGCAAAACTATTTAACGGCTAAAGCAATACTTCATTGGCAATAATCTCTATATTTAATTATCAAGGCAGCCTAAGAAAATACGCGCTAAGGAAAGTAAATTGGAAAAAAACAAAAAAAACAAAAAAAACAGGGAACAGATTAAATGCGGGAATTAAGAATAGTGTCTTGAAAATAAACAGTAAACTTTGTAATTACTCACAGGACCTTTTAAAAATGTATAAGCGTTTCGGAAGCAACAAACGGGGGCTTTCTTCATCGGTACCTAATGCGCACCATCCAACAAACAGCAAAGCATAAAAACACACACAATTTTTTTCATTTTTTTTTTTTTTCACTTTCATGCTTTGCTGTCAATTGGATGGTACGCATTTAGGTACTAATGAAGAAAGCACTCTTTTGCTACTTTGGAAACGCGTATACCTTTTTTAAAGGTCCTGTGAGTAATAACAAAGTTTATTTATTGATTTTATCCAAGCACTTTGATAGTTTTTTCCTTCAACTAAGGGCCAAGTCCCCTAGACTCGCTACGCTCGCTTTTCGTATGAGGAATTCGGCCTCTAATAAGGCTTATTCCTAAAAAAAGGCATAATTTCAACAAACGAAACCCATTGCTTGGATCAGATAGAATGTTACCGAGCTACACATAGCTTGTTTCTTGCATGTTCCTTGGAACATAAAAATTTAAACTTCGCACTATTTTTAATTATGTGAAACCCATGGAACACCTTACGTATTAGCCAATTATGGCGATTTTTCATAATTTAGCGACTTGCGTATATGTATAGTTAATAATTAGCTCTACAAAGAAAAAAAATACTTCACATGTTTTCTTTGATAAAAACTACGGAACAGCTAGGATAGCTTGCCACCCATGGCGACTTTTCATTATTTGGCAATTTACACAAGCTCACAACCTATTATTACTGCTCATTTAAGGTTTCAGGAAAACCGTTATCCATATCTTCATATACATAATCCTTTGCAGATTGGCGTATTCAGCACCACGAATTATATCATCTTGCCGCGCTGACAGATATCCTATTCGGTCCATTGAAACAGCAAATGGCTAAAATGAACTTTAGCCCCATACATGGTGACATTTTTTATATGGGGAGATGAATGCGCCAAGTATTGTAAATTCGATATTTTAAAGCTGTGAAAAAGTCCAAAAAATCTTGCATTTTTGGTGTCCATTATTGTTATTTTGTAATCTAGCTACTGCGTGACATATGCTTTTTCTATGTGACGTCATTGAACTGTTAATTTACTTTTGCGCATGCGTTATTGTTATTGCTTTAATGTTTAGATTTTGCCGTTGGCAGTGTGGAAATATTGTCGATATTGATACCGCATACGTTAGCGTATTATATAATTAGATAGTATTCGAGTAATTGGATTATTTATTTCCAGTATCTCTTTATGCATAAGAGGCAGATATCTCAGCGGAGGAACCCAGGAGCCCCGCAGCTCGAGGGGATCTCCGAAGAGTCAGGGGCCCGGAAAGCTCTAAAATAGTTAAATGTGGTTTTCAGGCACGTAACACTAATTTCCAAATATTACATAGTCTAATATTCTATTCAGGGCCCTATTATCGCACGGGCAAATCGGGACTTTGCCCAGGGCCCCTGCTCGAAATGGCCCCCAATTTCAAATGATGTTCTGAAACATTAATTTTTATAACAAAATTTTATGAAAAATAAAACAAATTTCATAGATGGGGGCCCCCAAATTCTTCAATGCACAGAGCCCTGTTGGTTATAATCAGGCCCTGATTCTATTCCCTCTAAATTCCTCGTAAGGGGCCACTTTTCAACCTCTAGCCGAGGGCTCCCAAAGCAGCCAGTCCGGACCTGAATGGATTGGAACCACACATCTTCATTTTAGACGAGAGGCTGGGCATAGCGGATTAAATTGCTCTCTGGCGATTTGGCGTGCAGTCAGACTCCTTTGGCAAGAGTCGTTTCACCCGCTGTTACACACTGCACGCTAGGGGTTGCCGCCAGCATGAAATTTTATCTCGCAGCTATTTACAGTTTTCTTGTTATCTTTTTATTTTTTCTTAATGTTTTACTTATGTCAAGGCCTGTGGGGTGATTATGGATTGATGCAATTTATGGGATCTGCATCAGTTATGTTTCATCAATTTTTCATTTCAAATAATTGCATTGCTTCCGCACTTTAGCATTGAAAGACTAAAGTTAGGAAGCAACGCTGGACGCATAAGGGGACTAGTCAATTTAAACATCCTAACTATCCTAATTTAAACATTGTAAAGTAGAGAGCCTGCAGGTTATGACTTGTAAAGTTCATTTGCATGTAAACTACATCTATTTTCATTTGTGTATTACATGAAGTGTGCTTTTAAAAAAATTACAAGCAAAAAATATTCATTAGAAAAGTATGTTTAAAATATCGGTTCTCCATCCTCTAAACCTAGCTGTGGGAATTTTCGATATTTTCGATTAGAATAGAACGACCTCAGAATTGCTAACATTAAGATACTGTATAGGATAATTTAGGATTTTGTTTGTTTAAAAAGAAACATACAAAATATAGCAATTTTAAAAGCCAAAGTAAGGGGGAAATAAGAACGAATGAATTTTAAAAGAACAGATAATTAAGACAAAAAAATTAAAAAAATTATAATGCAATATATGGGATCTGCATCAATTATATTTCATCAATTCATTTCAAATGATTGAGTTTCTCATTTTTCCGATTATTTAAAAACAGTCAAAAGCTCAGGTGATGCCCCCTCCATCACAGATCTACAGGGAGGGCACAAGGGTACGTGACGTGCTCCCACCCCTACCCTCAGACGAACTAAGTTTATACTATATAGAAGATTGACTTGTTTTGTAAATTGAAGTTATTTCATAAGAAATCTTTTGCGGTTTAAAACAAAGTCAACAGTAAAAAAATTATCAAGAATTTGCTTTCTCATTTAATTTTAAGTTTTTAGCTATTTACCTTATTAATTTTTCACTGAAACAAAATGGTCCAAAGAAAGTCTTAAAAAATCATTCTTGAATACGAATTAGTTTTTTCTTTCATTGAATTTGTAGTTTGTGCTTGATTAAAAGAATTTAGCATTTTATAAATAAGGATTATATGTAAATGAACTTTACACAAAGTTTAACATTTACTTTCTTACCGTTACAAAGACGAGCGGTTATTATTCTTTGTTGTTTGTTACACACATTATTGCTAGCCCATATTAATCTTTCAGTATCCTACAAGAATCAGTAATGCAATTTTCGTCCTCGCTACAATCTGCATCCATGGGATAACATATAGGTTTAAACCCGAAGAGTTTATCTGCATCTATAATCCATATCTATTAATTGCTAAAACCCCGGACTAAACATTTAAAGAAGGGTTTTCTCTAATCGTATGTAAATTTCATACAAAAGCCAAATGATGATTGCTTTTTAACTGTACACTGTTTCTTTTTTATTTCCGTAACATATTACCTTCAAATCTAAAATTGTAATTTTAGACTGCAATTTTAAATGCATTAAAATATATATTTAGAACAATTAATCAACAACAACAACAAAAAAAAATATTGCTGGTTTTCGCGGATCAACTTGCGGTGCGGGCGGCAACCCCTAGCGTGAAGTGTATAACAGCGGGAGAAACGACTCTTGCCAAAGGAGTCTAACTGCACGCCAAATCGCCAGAGAGCAATTTAATCCGCTATGCCCAGCCTCTCGTTCATTTTAGAGCCGGAATCTCTTCAGCGTGCCCAGAAGATAGCAGTGTCATAGCCGATTTCTATGACAAACTGTTCAACATTTCGATGCTTTTTATTTATTCTGTAACTCTGGCAACAATTTCACTCGCTTGTAGCAGATCCATAGCTTTAGACGGCAGTTTATTATAGCCTGTATCTAACAGGGATAGAAGGGAATGCCAAAGTGTTCCAAGTAATACAAACCGAGGAGTTTTAATCTGGGAAAGCACCCAGTTGCTTCCATTGAAATATCAGCACACTTCTGAAGAATCTTGATAAGTTCTGAGTAATTATTTAGTACCGCTACTGTACAGCGGTAATGCCCAGACCATCGTTGAGACAATAGACGATTCAGTGCTTGCCCCTCATACACATTTGCAACGTGATGTGATGCTTTCTAGTGAATTTATAGAGTCCAGAGCAGATATCAAAGAAACTGCACAAATCTTTGTCCCCTGAAATAGCACTAACCACTAAGTGCAATTTATGGTTCTAGCAATGAATGTAAGGAATTTCTTTCTTGAGTTGACACTTGAGTTTAGCCTGCACGCCACCGTTTGCTCCAGCTATAACGGCAGCACCATCGTAACATTGAGAGATGATGTTCTTTGGATCCGGTCCCAGTTTATTAAGCTCATCCAGAATTGTTGTACAGACCGCATCTGCATCCAGATAAACTGTAGTAGCAATGCTAACTAAATGTTCAAATGTAATTCTTTCTTTTACGGCACGGAAGACACATTTTCAGTCCCGTTTCTATCTTTCGTTCCATCCACATTGATCGTGAAGAATGGAACATCTGCTCCCTGAACTCTCCTCGCAATTTCTTCTTGAACCATTTTCGCCAATGTAGAAATAATTTCATTCTGCATTTCCGGAGATTTGTATGTAGCATTCTTTGGTATTCTGGTTATAATATCAGCTAGTTTGTTGTTCTTTCTAAGTTTATACAGTAGAAATAGTGGCTTACAATTACAGTAGAAATAGTGGCTTACAATTCGAATACAGTAATACTCGATCTATCGTTTTTCAAGGGGTGCGTAGTAAAAAACGATGCATGCGGGAAAACGACGAATGCGGGTTAAAGTCAAAATATGAAGAAAACAGTATTTATGAATACACACAATGTATACAATATACCAAAAATACTAAATTTGTTACCAAACTGTAAAAGAAACAAATTGAAGTTGTGTATAAATTAAGGGATACTTATTTTTTAAAAGTCAGTAATTTTACACTGGGTTTTCCATTAATCTTTTAATTAAACAAAATTTTCAAGATTTACATTTTTTTTGTCTTTATATGTGTATTCATCTTTGTATATAAAAGTCATACAATTTCAAATACCGTTATTGCGTAGGATAAAATAGGCACTAGTGTTGGCTCAGCCTCATAGGCATGAATATTATTCTCAGCCTCTTCGCGATTATTTTCATTTTTTGCGTCACATTTCTTCCATTCTTAGGATACAGCACGTTGCTACTTCTAAATCAATGGAAATATAATCACTATCAATGGAATATTTCACACCATACTCATCCCTGTTAGATGTAAGAATTCCTCATCTATGCCATCATTAACCCAAGATATCATACCTGGAAGTAATTAGATTTGTAAGCCATATTGATCCACTTCATCTTCAATTTCATTTCTGTCAGAAGAAACATTTTACAACGATGAACGCGGGAAAGCGAACTTTTGACGAACGATACATGCGGGTTTTGTTAACGTTATTTGAATACAGTTTGTGCAGGGACCATAGAAATAAAACGATCAATACGGGAAAACGATGAATGCGGGAACGATAGATCGGGGTTCCACTGTATTCAAAAAGCTGTCTAAATAAACCTGAAGAAGTTATCGTAAGAACAGTTATCGTAATGTATTTCGAGACAAACCTTATTTTGAACATCCAAAACGGTATTCAATTTATGTTCCGATTCAGATAGAGACCATGATACGGCCGCTTGTATAGCCCAGAAGCAGGGTGGGCACAAAATTTACCAGGGTGGGCACGGCCCTCATAGGCCCACCCGTAGCTACGGGCCTGGTACCAGCCTTGCACTGGAACATATATTCATCACTTTTTTCATTAGCAGTTTGTTAGAACAAGAAGGAAAAGCTTTCAAATCATCAAGGTGAGTGTATGACACATTCTTCTTTTTTTTTTTCTTTTTTTTTTTTTTATCTTCTTTTTCATATTAAATAAATGCTTGTTTTGTATGTGTGATCTCCTATTAACTCTTTCAAACGAGCATTTCTGTTATTATGAAGGGTTAACCCTCTGAGCGTCTTAGAAATGGGCAAATAATGTAAAGTTGTTTTCACGGTAAAATTTTCAAGAGCCTTTAAAATTATTGAAAAAAAAATTTTTTTTGTTAGGAACATTTGTAATTATTAAAAAATCAACGTCAAAATATGTACAACATTAAGATTAATTTTTTTCTTATAATACGTGAGAGTTATAAACAATTTAAATTGTAGATGCTTTGCAGTGAAAACTGGAATGCAGTTGACGGGATTTTAAACAAATGTTTTTAATTTTAAGCCATTATTTTGTGTCAATGATCAATAATTAATTTGCAATAAGGCCCAAAACAATATGTGGTATGGGTCCAATGGAACATTTCATAAAAGGTCTAATAGGACGTCATTAAAACAATGTTATTGCTCATAATATGTATTTTAAATGATATATTTTGTGTACAAGCAATTTAATGTGAACCATTCTTTTATTTCTATTAGTATTTTACCATTTTTAAAGTTTGTTTTCAGGAAAAGCACAACAGAATTATGATCTCAAAATTCAACTGTTTAGATTTTCTTTATCCTTGTAAAACTAATCTTTAAACTGAGACATTGTTATTAACCCTCATTTCACCCCTTATTATCACCCTCGTTTTCATTGTGCTGTCTCTTATATATACGATGTAGGAATTTCACAAACTGACTTTACATCTGAATTGAATTTTTTAAAGTAAATAAATCAATAAAGAATAAATATTACTTCGAATTACTATGATTTGATAAATATGCACATAAAAATTCTTAAAATATATTAATTTACCAATTATTAATTAGCACAAAATTCCAAAGCTAGCAAATCAGGTAAATCAAGTTAATAGCTCTGATTTTGAAATGTTAAATCCCTTGGGCTTGGATTATAAGCCTTCGAGTTCAGATCTTCAAAAATGTGACTGATCTCATCTCTAATAACATATCATCCTGTAATTATTTAATACCATCGTAATAATAATTCATTTTACTATTAGGACTGAACTCGTTTAGTTTACGTAATAGAACGTTTAATTTTCTTTATTTGCGGTAAACAAGGCTCAAGAAATCGGTTGGGTAAATAAAAAACAATCACTTGTACTAGGAATTCCAACGTTAAGCTTCAGAAAAATAAAAATTTATACACAAACTTGGAAAGCGTTAAATTAAAAAAAAATATCTAAATGTTTTTTCTTTATCCAAGATATTGGAATTTTGAAAATTATTTACTCTTAATATGCAACACTTCATTAAAAAAATATGCCATTAGAAGAAATAGCAGAACAAATATAAATATTTCCCGGTAAGCTATTTTTATTAATAATTTATTACTATTATTATTTTAATGCAATATATGTATTTTTCCGGAAAGTAATTTATTTCACACATCATTTAACGCTTCCACTTTAAATAAGCGTTTAGTAAAGTTATTTTAATGATTATTTTGCCTGATGCGGTTGGTTTAACAAGCTAATTAATTTTTATCTCATTTTAATGTTTTTTCTTTTTGATTTAAATTTACCTTAATAACAACTTTTCATGAAGCTGTTTGTCCGATAATACACCCTAAAACTGTTATTAAGCTTTCATGTTTGCAACTAAAAAGATTTCATTTAATGAGAAAAAAATATTTAAATATTATTTAAAAAACAAGTCACATTACGAAATTATTCTATAAAATTTTGGATTCCAAGACTGTTGTTAATCTGGTTAAATTCGTATTAATGAAACATAATGGATACTCGAAATTTATAGTATGACTCAATATATGAATTGGGAAGCATTTTTTAAACAGCAAGAAAATGGGGGTAAGGGGAGATAGCGGTCCTCTAATAGTATATTTCAATGAATTTCATTAAGAACTAGTATATTTCGAAGAATTTCATTAAAACTAAGTAAAGCGATGCATGGGCTTTAAAATACTTATTTTAAATCTCCTGAAAAATAATATATATAGGGTCGGGAGGAATAATTACGACCACTTTTTGCAAGTTTCAAATTTGTGAATTTTTAACTCTTTTTAGTATAGGAAAAATATTGTTTTCATTAAGGAGGAGGAAACTGACTTTTTAAGAACACCTAGTAAATTTTTTTTTTTTTATCCCGTACAATTATTTGCTTAAAAGTTAATGGGTGGTCGTGATCCCCCATGGGTGGTCGTCTCTTACCCAAATAAAATCTCGAAATTGAAAAAATTTGAAGTAATTTTTTCTACTATTTTTTTTACACATGGTCGTAATTACCTCACAAAAAAAATGTGGGATAGTTAGGACCACGGCAAAAATATTTAAATATGTTAGAAAATGTAAAAGCACGTCGGAAATTCCTAAATGCATTATCAACATACTTTTTAATATGAATTAACTTGCTTAAAAAATTTTCCTTTTGTGCTAAATAACTTTTAACCCCGAACAATCAAATTCGTTTAGTGAAACTTTGACATGGTGCTTGTTTTTCAATTGTTACTATCTTAAAAATACTTAATATTAATGATGGGAGATACCTATCATGAAAAATACACTATAAGCTTTATGACAAATGTTTTTTTCGAAAGTTTATAATTTATATATTTTTTAAAAATTCTGAAGACACACAAAATTGTAGACGGCTGAAGTGTTAAGGTCCAGCGTTCTGGCCTATCGAGCGGCTGTCGATCTAACGGTCTGGAGTTTTGGTTGATTTTCCCCAGATGTAACTTAAATACGCGTTAGAATCCTTTAGAAAGTCCTTCTAGAAGGCACTCCCCTCCTTGGCAGCTAGCCCTTGCGTAGTTTTGCCATAACAAAACAAAATACAATACAATTAAAAATTCCGCTAGCCCTAACTACCCCATCTGACCCTATATATATATATATATATATATATATATATATATATATATATATATATATATATATATGGTGTATTTTAATTTTCTTTAAAAAAAGCTAAATTATTAGTGTTGTTATTACAAAAATAATTAAGTATCATTAATTAAATAAAATATCGTGTATTTTAGTTATTTTATTTTTTTTAGCTGTCTACTTTGTGAGTAGATTATTATTATTATTATTATTATTATTATTATTATTATTATTATTATTTTGATTAACCTTTCCCGGTTTGCTCACAATTTTTCTCTTTTCGGAATGGACACTTTCCTGTACCTCTTTATGCTTCGTGTCAGTTTACTCGGATTGTGCACGTACATAGGCCCCGCTAGGATTTTTTTTATAAGGGTGGGTAGAATGTCAGAGCACGACGCATGCACACATACACACGCGTTATAGCAGCATTTTTGAAGATTTTTACTCTGTGATTAAATTAAGTAAAATTACTAGTTTGCTTAGCATAAAAAATGTTTCAGATTTTGTATATTTATTTATAATTTTGTGCGATTTCCTCACAGAAGGGTGGGCATTTGCCCACCCTTGCCCCATAACTGCCGGCGCCCATGATTGCGTACAGATTTTGTGCCGCTCACTCTAAAACTTCGGTGAAATATTGCACTGAATGAAAAAAAGCTTAAACTGTGAATATTTTTGTAATTTATTGGAAAAGCGGACAGAGTCTTTTGATGGTGGGAAATCAAACTTAAATCAAAAACTTATTTTCTCGATCTATATTCTATTAATCTGAAGAAAATGTCTTCTAAAAAACAATAACTGTAGCTATTCTCGATATTCACTAAGTATTTAAAAACAAATTGTCGAATTACAGACACAATAATTTCTTCTGTAGCCGGTCATTCACTTTTTCAATACAGCGGTTGCACAAAGGACACCCATTATGAGGAAATGTGCGAACTGCATGCATACGTTTAGTTAACTTTTTCATTACCTTCGTCACAGAGACAAAACGGCAGATTCCCCTTCTGTGTCCATTGTTGCCTAGTTGTAAGTTGTAACCCAACGTTGTATTTGCACACGGCTTTCAGACCCAAACACAGAAAAAACGATGGGTGCATAAAGGTAGTCTCTGTTGCCGTGTCTTTGTAACGAAGAAAGTAAACTGGTTAAAATAAAAAACACACTAATTTTAAGCTCCAAAGGGGCAGAGATTAAAAAAATAATCTATAGGATCTATTCCTGTAAAATATTTAAAAATGCAACGTAGACTATTTTCGACTTAGTTTTTTAATAAATCTCAATGGTACATTCTATATATATATTTTTTCGAAATCACTAAAAAGTGCTTTAAACAATAATTGTTCAAGGACCTTAATATATTGGAATTGTTTGGAGTGCCGCTGTAAAAATTGTACTCATGCTACAAATAGTATTTTTAAAAAGGTTACCTTTGGCATATCAATAATTTAAAAATTTATTGGCAATGGGTGTTTATTTGAGCACGGACGGATGGCAAACACAAGAAATCATAAACATATTTCAACTTTGTTAAAAAGTGTTAAAAATTGTTTTCTAGATCCATAGCCAGAAAAAGTTCGAAATCACTTTTGAAATGTATAACATTCATAATCGAATTTAGCCAGGAAGCGGTTTACAGAGTACGTGCATTTATTTCTGACACATGGAACGTGCATTCCTTTATTATAACGTGCATCGCTGGTCTTTTTCCAGCTGTATCATGCTTTCAACTGGCTAGGGAAAACACCTGTATGTGGACATCACGAAAATAGCTGTTGCAATATTGCAGAGCTATGAACTCGAAAATGTCGATACAGGAGTGGAAAATTGCATCTTTGTTTTCATTGCAATAATAGTTAGAGAGAACATGTACGTACGAGGATTTCGTAAAGGCATTGCATTAGAGGTCAAGTTCATATCAATGGGGTAACATATTATTATGCAATGATAAAAATATAAGTTTTTCTGCGATTCAAAAATTGTAGTGGACGGAATATTACATGCACAGGAATTATCTAAATTCGAAAGTACAAAATATGAATTTAATGGAAACGTTTTTTGTTATAGTTTTTTTTAAAAGTAATATAAGTAATATAGTTTTTTAAGTAATATAAAAACGACAACAAATATATATATATAAACGCTGTTCCTATTCAGTGACTATACATTTTAAATTCTAATTTTAGTTTTTAAATATTCTCTCTCAATATTAGAATAAATTTCTGAGAAATAAACAATATGTATGTATTTAGCTAGTACATATATCCATTAGAGTTTAAAATACAATAATTTTATTAATATTAATATTTATTATTATTCAATGATTATAATTATAATTTAATTAATATACACCTTTGTGTTAATTAATATATCTGTATTTTAACAGTGTCAAATAATTTTACACTATTGTTTTTGGTGACACTTTTATAATCTTAATTCGATATTGCACACTCGAATTCTGGCAACTTCTTGATTTTGGCAACGTTCTCCAACAAAATTTGCTGTCTCATGCCATGTGATCTGCATTGTTCCTGTTGGGTATGTCTGTTTTGCAGTGTTTTTCGATTATTTTTGCTCTCAATTGAGTGCTCAATGCTCTCAATTGAATTATGTATTTCTTTTTCTATAGTACGATAGGGCCTGAATGTGTGGAGTGAATATCTCTTTCATTGTGCCACACAACCGAAATCCCACTATTTTGTTGTCTTTATTTATAATCTCCTGAATATGGCCCCTGAAGAATGTCCCAGAGGTTATAATTTCCATTCCATAAATTCTGGTATCATTTGGTTCATTGTATTTTGAATTTCATACTGTTTTGGCCCTCTGATTTTGATATATGTGCTTTTTTGTCATTTTTGCAGGAATATTTTTTGTGTTTTACTTATTAATTATAGATATATATATATAAACGTTATTTGTATGTTATATATATATATAAACAAATAACAGAGGCCAACTGTATACAAATTCCCGAGCTCCTTTGAACGATGGGAATATCTTATATTTCTCATATTTTCTTGCGAGTTTATGAAGCATTTTCCAATGCAGTCTTATTTGAGCAACATGACTGAATTCCGAACAGTTAACATACTATGTTTGCTCTCATCGTTGCAAAGACGTTACGGACAAAATATTCCCCGTGATGTAAGAAAATGTGAGCAAAATTTCCCAATAGCGATGTGTTAACATTAATTGCTTTCTCCTGCCAATTATTATCTCTTTCATTTTTTAAAATTCCCACGCAGAGTTTTCTCCCCAGATAATGTATTGCTGTCTGGTTGCTTAGCTACTCTCACTGCTCTGAAGGAGAAAAGACAATTACAAGAGGTCGAATGAGGAGATTCATTCCGAACGATCCTGCTTTGCATTCTTGCGTCAGAGCAAATTTGGACTCCCTTTCTTTCCTAATCCATGAAAGAGAAAAATATTTTAGTGCAGTGGCGGGTTTAGTAGAAAAGTTTCAAGGGAGGGGCGGTATGTATGACGAAACATTTCACCAAAAGATGGGTTGCGATCGAAGGTGTATTTAACCCCTGAATGGTCGCATTATTTTCAAGAAAACGGTCATTAAAGGACCTATTGTTTATTCCAGAAAATTGAATAAAAATAAGTGCATGTACAATATGTTTATTCATTTTAAGGGTTTCGGACATTTTTTTTCCCCGCGAAATTAACAAAAAAAAGCTAAATTTCTGGGAAAAGCCAACATCCAGGGTGATTATGACTGAACGTGTGTTTCCCAGTAAGCAGGGGATCATTAAAAAGGCATGTTTTAAAGAGTATAGCAGAATTTTATTAAACTTACTTCGCAAAAGAATAAATATTTGTAAAGTTTTCTTTGAGCATGAGTAAAAAAAGTTAGCTAAGATTGCACAGCGCATATCACAAATACACATATTTGAGTACTGCTATGTGCTACCATCTATTTAAAAAAAAAAACTATCTCCGAATTAAGTTAAAAATGGTTTGGTATTGTTATCTGCTGTGTAAAATTAGATATAAAAAAATTCGTGCATGAGAATTGAAATGCTCTTATTTTTCTGGTGCATAACATTTGAACACTATTGCCCGGCAATATCATGGGCGCGAGAAATAGAAGGAGAAAGCTTAGCTCGTGAATTTGAGGGGAGTGAGGCTTAAAGGGTTAAAGAACCATTTTGGCAAGCAACATCGATCCAAGAAGAAGAGTTTTTTCTGTTGCGTTTTTATAATGATAATAGCGAACAGGTTATGTATGGGTTTAAGTTCGCACAAGGGGTTGGGGATGCGATCGCACTCGCTTCAATCCGCCACTGTTATAATGGCAGTTTAGCTGATAGTCAGACAAATCAACTATTATTTTTTGACATTATAAAGATCCTTTTATCTACGCATACGGACAATAAGTCAATAATCCACTATCCAAGATTTCTTTTTCTCTTTACTCACGGCAAAGAATATTTTAATAAACATTTTGGCTATGGTGGGGGAGGGGGGACGGATGAAAGAATGCATATTTCAATGTGACATTTGGCTTCCCCCCCTTTTTTTTGAGCCGTTATACATATTATCCCTTGTTATGAATCCGTAAATAATGAGCAAACGAACGCCGGAATATTTGAAATACTTATATACTTTTACTAATGACGTTGATATCGTGGAGCTTAGTTGAATCCAAATTTTATCTAAATGGTTACGTTCTAACCTTTTGAGTGTGAGACGTAGAATTTTCAGCATTTCATTGAATAGTTTATTATTGTTTAACTAAAATATTTACTTATGATAAAAATTTTAAAGCTTAAAAGTAGCAGTCAGAGATTATTTTCTCTTATTAATGTAGATTTACATGGTTTGCGGTTCTCTCCATGTGTAATATGAATAAGCATTAGAACCCCTTAAAAAGTCCTCCGACCAAGAGACCTCCCTCCCCTCCCCCTAGGTAGATAACCCTTGCGTAGCTTTGCCTCAAGACAACACCTTATCGAGGTAGAAATAGGGTTAAAAGAGAAGAAAGTGACTGATGATAAATGACATGAAGGAAAAAAAAAAGAAAAAAGGCTTGGGTATTAAATGATGTGTATTGACAAGAACAAGCTATATTGTTTCGCACGGCTATAACAAGCTTCATGAAACAGTACCCAAAAGAAAGCTATAATTATTATGATACGGGTACTCCAACTCCAATTGATAGTATTTGTGAAAACAAAAATTATGAAACATATCAGTTAATAGACATGAAATATGAACCCTCCTCTTTCCCGAATTAATACTCCTATTTAAAATCACTTTTTGTCTTGAATGGCGGGAAAGTGACTACCCTATACAAGAGCGATGCATGAAATGTTCACGAAACACTAAAAAGAATTAATTTCTTCCTTTTCCTTAAGACCCTTTCTTAGTCTTTAGACCTTCACCTGTCAGAAGTAACTGAATTTTTCCCGCAAGCCAGAAATAAAACAAAATGTTATCCCTTTCTTTCTCCCTCTTTGAACTTGACATTGAAGTTTCCACCATTTCTCATCATGCTTAGCGCTCTTTGTGTAATAATAAATAGCGAGCGACAAGGAAAATCGAAAATAAAATAACAATAAAAGAGCTATAATAATACTGCTCCGTAAAAGCGCAGATATACATAAAAAAATAGAGAAAAACAGCTTTACGAGCTAATCTCAAAGTGTACGAGGAAACCGGTATTAATACATGTGCGTGTGTGCCAAGACCAGGCAATGGCCTAATTCAATGCCGTTTCAGGACTGCCTATTCACCAGGTGATCATACATTCCCTCCACAACTCTTTTGCCAGCCAGATCCTGTATTAGATATTCCCTACGATTTCCCTATGCTAACTCTTCATGCATGACATCTTGTGATGAGCAATCTCAACAGAGTGAGAATTTCAAGAAGTTATAAATAAACTCTCAGTAAAAAAAAAAAAAAAGGTGGGGATAAAGCAGATCCTAAAATTTAGAATTAAACATAAAAAGTATTGGTACAAAATGCGTAGAAATACAAAGCTTTTTAACTGTACGTTCAAAGGCAGATAAAAATATACGCGAACATGACGAGGTTATGCAAGCTTAAAAATTTTAAGATGTACTTAACCTAAGAATGTATGTCTGAAAAATATATATTGTCCAAAGTAACCTTGAAAAAAGGCGTTTAGCGGCTGAAATTTTAGTCAAATTATCTGGTCGGGAGGATTTAGTTTAAAAAAAAGTATAGGTTTATTTTTTTGAAATGAGCATCATTAAACTTGAATAGATTTATCAATTATTTTATATTTTGTTCGAAAACGATGAGCAGGCTTTTATTTCCCTCCAAAAAACAACGTTAAATAAAACAAGAAAGATAAATCATACCAAACGCATCGATTATAAAACACTTTCCAACATAATACTTTTGCGCCAAATTTGTCGATGTATTATGCTTAAATCTGGCGAGATTTCGGAGAATCTATAAAAAATGTTTTATTATCACAATAAATGTAATTTTGTGAGGCCCTGTAAAAGAGCATTAAAATTTTTTTTCTAGGATATTTAACTGAAGAGTAAACGTAAAAACATTTTTATACATATTGCATTTTGGACATTAGAAAGGATAGATCAACCGAAATCATGAACGCTTCCATACCTTGTTGAAATGTAAAAAAAATATAAATATTCCACTTATGTAAAATAACAGTGTCGCACGAACACGTAGCGCAAGAAATATTCCTTTAAGGGCTAGCAATCTGAAATTAATGTTCCACCTGCTACAAAAATCAAAGTTTGCAGTTTTGTCGCATATAAATCGGCTAATGCGTTAGAACCCCTAATTTTCCTACCAATGCACCCCCCCCCCCATGCAGATAGCCCTTCCGTAGTTCTGCCTTATCACAGCACTATACACTAAATCAATGAGAAGTTAATTAGAGCGCGAGTGGGGAATTTTTAAAGTTATTGAAATTGTCATAGCTTAATATTATCACGTTACTTATTTTTTTATTTCCCGCCAAGTAATGAAAATATCGCCAAGTTGGGTTCATTTTTCGAAACACGTTTTCTGCACCATGTTTGGCAATTTATCGCAAAAGTCGCAATATTGGTAACTTTCGGGGCAATTTTTAGAGGGAGACACACGATCGTCGCCGGACCATTAGTTAATATGATATAGTAGGATAGTATTGTGCTTTAAATGGATGCCTGACTTTAAACTGTCATTGACTATATTGTACTGGAATTATTTTGAGTGCTCCTATAGAAGAATTATGAGTGATGCAGACACTATTTTCGATGGAGAGCTTTATCTTGTAATCTTCAATAACGTGTATCACTTTTGTTTCATTTCAAATAGCCGAATATGTCTAAAATACGCTTTAAATGTCTATAGAGCGTAATTTATAGGAAATCTTTTGAGTTCTCCTGTAGAAGAACTATTAAAGATACAGATGCTATTTCCGATAGAGAGCTTTATCTTGTAATTCTCAATAACATATATCAATTTTGTTTCATTTCAAATAGCGAAATACCTCAAAAATATGCTTTAAATAATGACTGCCCATAGAGCGTAATGTATTTAAAATCTTTTGAGTTCTCTTGTGAGATAAGAACTATAAATGATACATACACCATTTTCAGTCGGATACAAAACACAGTACATAGGAGAATAGCATATATAAATTTCGTAGCAATCCGTGAATATTTACGGGAGCAGGAACAGACGGAGAGACAGAGAAACTGAAATCATAAACACTTTTCAGCTTTGTTGGAAAGTGTTAAAAATAATATATCTTTTAGTGCTTAGGGTCCATAAATATATTTTTTTAAACCAATAGCAGATTTCTTTCCTTCGAGATAAAAATTAAACTTAGTTATTATTTATTGAAGTTATATAACCATTATTGCTACGAAAGAATGAATGTCAATATATTAACAATAAAATACCGTGTTCACTCGCGTAATAGTCGCCCTCGCATAATTGTCGCACCCAGTTTTGAAACAGAAAACATCGTCAATATATTTCCCTGCGGCATAAAAGCCGCAGTCACGTTTTTGACCTTCATTTATGTCTATAAAAATATTCCTATAAAAAGAAAAAAATCCTCTCTTTTGTGTGCAACTGACGAAAAGATTATTTAATATACGGCAGATAATCTGGAAACATTTAATAAATTAGTAATTTATTATAATACCAGTAACGTTTTAGCATTAGAGTGTACAATATTATGTTGTAGATTTCCTCGCATAATAGTCGCACCTAGACTTTCACCATGAAAAATTGGAAAAATAAGTGCGACTATTACGCGAGTAAACACGGTAGTATTATAATTATATACAAATGTTGCCGGAACTTTATGTTTCGTCTTTTTTCTTTCTTTTTTTAAAATATATTTTTAAAATAATTACAAGTAGAGTAGCAGTAGGTTAGTTCTTTACATTTTTTACTGAAATGCATTAGTTTTAGCTTTAAAAAATAAATAAATAATCGCACATTGGAACACTGGTATTTGTACTTTCAACCCCCGTGGTGGAACAAAACTTCAAACAGTATAATATGAACTTTTTCTCTTTTTCCTGAGAAAAACGCTAAAATAATTGAATCGGTGAGTGCAGAAACCACCTCAGTCACAAGCAGGAAATTTTTTTCAGGAGAGAGAAAAAACTTCATAACTCCTCCAAATTTTCAAATATTTAAACTTATTTTTTTCCTCTGTCATAACATGCATTTCTGTTTCTGTCATGCAAATATTACCTAATTTATGAAGTTTTATGAAATTTTTTCTCTCCCCTGAAAAAAAATTCCTGTTTGTGACTGAGGTCTGCACTCACCGATTCAATTTCTAACAGTGTCGGAAAGCTAAAATAAAATAAAAGAAAAGAAAGAAACAAACGGACAATTTTTTTTTCTATGCTAACCAACTTAAACATTTTTCACTACATGGCTGCAAAAGAACGCCGTTGGAAACTTTCCATAACGAATGTCTGTGATCAAGGTAGATGTCTGAAAGAACATTTCCAAGGCACCCAGGTAATAGACTGGCATTCAAGTGAAATGAAAACATAACTGAAAGAGTGTCTACAGTTAAGTTTTTTGAGGGGTTCTCCGAACTGAATCTCAAAAGGCAATGCCCATTTATTTTTGTACTCTCTATTTTCTTTAGATTCAACGTGTGTATTCTCAATATTATCGTCTGCAGGAAGATGCCATGTCAAGAACCTGCCTGTAAAAAATAAAAAGCTGCTAATTTTCACTACAACGTTAGACTTCAACGTGAATGGCATCATCCAACCCGTATTACCCAATTGTGAATCCGAAATAGATCGGAGCACTTAGTGACATACAGATAAGGTTGCCAGGTGTTCAGAATTTCACGGAATTATTGATCTTAATCACGATCTTGCTATTCTCTCTGAAAAGAATATGAATGTCCTAAACCCAGTGTATTAAATTTGTCGAGACAATCGCCACTGTAATTAATTTTCCCTTGTCGATGCTTTATAGTGTCTTTAAACGAACAAAACTTATGAAGAGAAATCAGCGAAAAATTGAATTCCTTTTTTAGTATTTGCATAGAACTGGCAAAGCCTTTGGCCGTGTTGTTATGACAAAGAAGCCAAAGGCTTCCAAAGGCGAGAATGAGAGGACGAGGGACGAATCCATTGCACGTGCAGTGAGCTGCATATCAAAACAGCCCGAGGCTTCACTGAGTGTGTGATAACTTTCACACTTCACGCGATTTCATTTTTACGTTAAAACCATTGCTTGTTTTTAATGCATTCGTAGTTCTCTATTAACATTTAATCTTTTAGAGTTACCTTTCAAAGTTCTTTTAGTTCAATAGTTTATATAAGTATGCTTTAAAAAATTTAATTCCTATAGTTTTTCTGTCTGGTTACAATAATTGATTTCATTATGTTTTTCTAATTATACAAAATCATACTTATTTAATGTTTAAATTTTAGAACGAGAACTGTGATTGATTTGATTTGATTATGGGAATACGGCCGATTATCTACACGAGGGATCTAGGCCGAAGGGGGAGGGGGCTCCTTGGAGGGTCTTTCTAAGGGGTCCTAACCTGTATCTACGCAAAGTTTTGGAGAAAACCACGGAAAACTCCGAACAGCTAGGTCGACGGACGCGACCTGGGTTTGAACCATGGATTTCGTGTAATCTCACTGAACATCGTGTAATTGCGAGTAATGAAAATTCATCTTTCTCTCTTCACCGCATACACTGACATACCACGACCCGACAGCTATGCCGTGGTCATATATATAGTTCAAATAATTACTGGAGTCAGATAGCCCACCTTTGGAACAAACAATACACCACTGATGTTCATACATCATTACAAATATCAATATAATTAACATTATAAAATTAAGTCTTTTTCCTATTTCTGTAAATAAATAATTTCTGAAAATAGGGTATTTTATGTTCATTATTACTGCATTTTTTAACCCTTTGCTTCATTGTCAAGTTCAAAAAAATATTTATTAATTATACTAGATGTTTCAAACTGCTTGATGAATACGGGACTTTTTGACTATAGCACTTAAATGTGTAGTTCGAAGAAACAATATCTGCCTCACGCTCTAGGTACACAAATTAAAATAAACCAATTGCACCAGAGGCTCGAAAAAATGCAGGATTATTCTTTCAGAGGTCTACTACCCATCGTAATAGATGAAACAACTGCGCCTATTATAGAACATTCGCAAAAAATTCTTCAGCATGGAATTGTGTAGCAAAAATTTTCGAAGAGTGAGGCATTCTGCTAAATTTTCGATTTTTAAGAAATTTTTCTGCTGATGAATACGGGACTGAAGTCCAGCAACTGATACAGATTTATCGTTATTACGATGTATACTACAGCTTGAAGAGAGACATTCTAAAAATTTTGAAGAGCATGTCTTAATTAGTTTATTCGTACTTGTGTACCAAAAACACGTGATTTTTTCGATCTACACCGTTAGTTTACAGTTAGATAGTTTTCTAATAGCGTGCAGTTACTTTTAATGCCGTAAATTTTATAAGGCGTTATATATATATATATATATATATATATATATATATATATATATATATATATATAACATTTTAGAGTGAGCCTGTATACAAAAAAGTCCAATGTGAAAAATAAATCTGACCTTTGGAAAGTCATTGGCAAAAATATTTTTCCAAACATAGCATTTAATGAAATATTAAAAGTTCAAGAATGAACTTTCTTGGTAAATTAATGCAGTTTTGGGCTTAAAATATCAGTATAAAATTCTAAATGATTGCTGTGCATTAGTTGAATAAAAACTTTTTCAGTTTTTCTACATGTTTTATACAACTACATGTTTTTCTTTTCTTCAATAATTTTTTATGCTTTGGTTAGTTTTATGCATATTCACTTATTTTAGTTCTTGTTCATTTATTTATTTAATTTTTACTACCACTAAATCTCAAGGCTCAAATAACTCTCAGAAACCACTAAAATGTCCCGAGAATAGCCCACATAGGCACGATCAACTGTTCTCACGGCAAGTTTAGCTGTGATTATTTAAATCTCTAATGGATTACTTCAGTATTTCTTTCTATCTCAAATGTATTTTAAGGTTACAAATCAAACTGCAAAATGCTCACAAGAAAAGTGAAGCATATTTTGTTTGTTTGTTCCTTTGATTGCATTATTGATTTTTTTTTTAAGTGAAAAAATGCAACTGCAGTTGGCTGCTGTTAAGAAAATCAAGGTTTTGCCTTGAACTGAATAGCTTTTGCTTAAAAGCTTCGAAATCTTCTTTCGAGGCTCAGCTACCGCCCATAATCAAAGATATCTTTTAAAATCTATGCGAGCAGAATAATATCTCTGTGTGAATGAAATCCTCGAAAAAAATAACCAGGTATTTATACAGGTTTTATTTTTATCATAGAAAGATATGCTAGTAAAACTTACGTAAAGACTATTTATTTTGTCTGTGAAACTACGAAAAATTGAAACAAAAACAAAGATCTCTGCCCAAACATATTTAAAATCTAAATAGAGTACAATCTTAACATTAAATTACAATAAGCAAGTAATCACTCGTTTTTCCGTACAATGAACTGAAATAATTATTTCACTACGCAATTAATTTATCTGTTAGATATTTAAGAATTGTCTCTTAATCATTGACGGTAACTGCTGAAAGTTTTAAAAATAAAGAACTCGGGAAATATTTCAGTGTTGCCCACACACACACATGTGCAGCTCTCTCTCCATATATATAAATTGTATAAATGTATGGATGGCTTTTGTGAATGAAAGTAACTGCGTGTCATTAGAAAATATTTCTGTACTCGGAAGTATAACTAAAGTTAATAATTAAAAAGCTCCCCACTAATCAAACAATTTGAAACACCCAGTATAATAAAATTTAAATACATTAATTTTTCAAATTGCTGTATACATTTTTAAAAATTATTAAATAATTTGAAATATGTATCATGGGGAATGCCAATCTAATAGATAGAAGACGAAGACTACTTTGATAACAGATACAAAATTTACTAAAAATATTAAGTATCCTCTTGACAAGCATAAAGTTAAATTATTTAATGCATCATTATCAATATTTTCGTTGGTATTAAAATTTTATGTTTCAATATAGATTGGATATTAGTGTAATTATAACCACAGAGTGAACAGATGCTATAGGCAGACAAAAAGGAAGAAAAAAAAAAAATAAAACAAATAAAGAAAAAAGTTGTATGTTATTTATTGGATATGCAAAACATATATTTCAGATTGTCAAACGAGGTATTACAGACAAAAAAAAAAAAAAAAAAAAAACATTTCAAGAACATAAAATGAAGCAATGGATTTCATACAAGTGTATGAGAACAAAGAGAACTTCCTTCTTTCTTATATATAACACTAGCACCTCTGTTCAACTTTACAAGATATTAAATAACCGTCTGCAAAGTGGCTAAACTTTATTGAAGAGACATATGTTTTAAAGAACCTAAACAATCAAATTTTAAAAATTTTAATTTATAAAATTAACTAGTATAGTTCTAGAGATAACTGTAACAATATAAACCAGTATTTTAACAATATTAATGACTATGTCATTTTATCTCTCACCCCCTTTATTGAAAATTGTCCCAAAAAAGCGACATAAAAATGTGACATAATTTTACATATATTTAAATACCATTAGTTCACAACAGCTTTAATCTATAGTTACAATATTTCGTAAGCTGTAGAATATGCATCACATGTATTTTTCTATAAATAGGTTACAATCATAAAAATTTCAACAGGGTTACCGGGGGGAAATACACGAAAGATGAGAGATAAAATGACATACTCAATTAATATCGTTTTAATATGGCAATAATGAAACTAAAAAATTAGGGGGTTCAGGGGGGGGGTCTCCCCCTGACGAGGCTTGTACAGCCGAGTTATATATATATATATATATATATATATATATATATATATATATATATAAACATAAATTATTGAAATACTGTATTTCAAGCCAGAAAAAAAATTTCTGATATGAAAAATGTATCGAATAAGTAAACGGAATTTCTGCACAATATACATTTTATGTTAACTAATCTGAAAAATCTGGAAGGTATATAACTCGATACTCTCTCCTATGTTTATTATGATGTCCTCAATCACGTTCTAATAACAAATAACTAATGAAATGGACCCAATTTTCGTTTGCATCAACCACCGCTGATCAGTACCCATTTGTCACATTAAAACTACGCGATAAATTAAATACTGAAATTGTGCAAGATAATACATGAACGTAAATCTTAAAATTAAAGAGACAAAAACTAATTTATTAGCGTTTAGGAAATGTACTAGGTGCCTACCCTCAAAATACCTACTTCATTGGTATTACTTGAAATTTTGCAATATGTATATCGAAACGAAACTAGGTTTTGATGTGACCTTACAGCCTAAGAAAATGTCACAAATGTCTGATAAAAACTGTGTTACCTAGTTAGTGCTAAAGAACGGAAATTGCTTGTGGGGGTTTGGATTCTAAAGTAGCCAATCCATTTTTGAATATAGGTAGTAAAAGCAACACTGATAAATTCTTTAGTATCTTCAAAAACAACTTGATCAGAAGAATAAGCGATACTTTTGCAATAGCAGGGACGTGCCAACGTCTTGGAAAGTGGGGGGGCGAACGATTTTTTCCGACATCGGGAGGAGGGGCAGTCATTTCACCCGCCCCCCCCCTCCACCAACAAATATTTTTAAAATAAAAGCTGTCAGCCTTGGTACCAGAAAAATTTTTGTTTGTACTTCTATAGCTCAATTACAATAATCATTTTCTTCAGGGACGGGGCAGTGATTTTGCCCCTCCCCCCGCCAATTTTTATAAATAATCGGCTTCAATCTTTTTTAACCCATTTGTGCCTGGATATTTTTGCAACTTCGATTTTTACTGATAACAGAAATAACAGATAAATTTCTGATGTCAACTTCTTGAACAAGAGATGATTTCTTTTAAAATCATTATGCATAAAAATCGAAATATCAACATCCTACTTGGTCATGTTAAACTATTTTGTAGAGTTGAGGCTCAATACTCATGTATAAAGGCTAGGAAAAATAAATAACGTTTTCGACTAATAGCGAAAATGCCGTCCCAAAAAAGGGACACTAGGCATAAATGGGTTAACCTCGTCTGTACACCCTCTCAAAAAAGTATTCGAGTGTAAGCCAAATTTCCTGTATCAGTTTCATATAAACTAATTAATTTACCGATTTTTTTTTAAAATCTCAATAATTTGCTTATAACAGTTTTCTTCGTGCGGAAGGGGATGGGTGGTGGCAGCTATTTTGCCTCCCCCCTTCCGTTTGAGCTAGTAAAATTTTCGTTTATGCCTCATTAGTTTGTTTAAATAACCGTCTTCTTGAGGGGAAGGGCTGGAAAAATTGCTTCCCCCCATCCTGAAGAAGAAAAATATTGTAAGTAAACTATTAAGGGGGCTAAAATACAGAGGGGGCGAATTATATAGTTCGCCCCTTCTACTCATTTACCGAGGGGGCGATAAACCCCCTGCCCCCCCTGTTGGCACGTGCCTCTGCAAAGGTGAGTTCCAGCCCAGCTAATGGGATGATTCCACTACACTCTACGACAGACAGTTAATACTTTCAGTGATGAGATACATTCACTGTGGAGATTCGTGCCCTGAGGATATGTTCAATAACAGACGAAGTTCAATGCAGTACATAAGATTATTTTTTTGCAAGGGAAGCCTTAGAAAATAGGCTCAAGAACATATTTAAACCGGGGCCAAATGGCCTAGTTGCCCCTTCCTTGCCAAAAAAATTCAACAAAGGAAGCATTCCCAACTTTCGCTTTTCCCCACCCTCTGCAAGTTCGTGCAATTCTTTGATTCCCCTCATCCGGGGGAAACATCTCCCCTGCTGCCACAAAAATCGATCATCAGGTCAACAAACGGGAATACGTAATCGTCTGTCCCCCCCTTCCACGTGACCCTGAACAGAGCTTTAGTTGCCATGGAGACGGGTGTTTGTGCTCAAGCAGGGTCAGGGCCAGTCATTCGGATGCCCGCACTCACCCTTGCCTGGAAATACCCATGAACAACGAGGCGCCATTTTTGGTGACAAATCATCTGCTTGGCGACTATATTCCTAATAAAACAAGCACAAGCTAGCAAAAGTGCACACACATAGGTGCACCCGTGGAGATGGGGGCTAAAGCCCCCCGCTAAAAGGGAAGAGTTAGAAGTGAAAAGCTTTTAAATTGTCAATTAAAATATTTTATTTTTAAAAATCGTCTTCAAATTATTTCTAAAATATTTTTTACCAAAAAAGACATTAATTTTTAAATGAGTGTGAAACACATTAATTAGTGTATGAAACACAGTTAAACTTAGTTACAACTTCACTGAAAATCTCGGATAATTATTTATGACTCTCTAACGAATTACACTGAAAGTTGTAAACTGTTGTTCTATGAGCAACACACACTGCTGTTCTATGTATGTGCTGCTATGTTGTTCTAGGTATGTGCTGCACTGTTGTTCTATGTATGTGCTGTATGTGCTGCTATGAGCAACACACACTGTTGTTCTATGAGCAAGCCGACTGGTACCGAATATTTCGACGTTCTGAGAGAGTTGTAACTATAATCGAAGTCAAAATAACCAAGTTTGACAGTATTTATTACCCAGCTCCTCCTAATCCTGGGTGCGCCGCGCCACTGAGTGCACAGGTGGCATACGTGGTATCTTCACTAACCACACAGGCAAAAACTTCGATTATTTACCGTCGAACTTAGAAAATAATAAATGCTAACAAAATAAATATGCTTTTGTTAAAATATTTTCTTAACTATTATTTTTGACACACACATAAAATTATCACATTCACATAAGCTGACAACTATAAAATGTCGTTATTTGGTATGTCATGCATAAATAAAAGAATCAACACAAATTTTTATTTTTGAATTGATCCTTGTTTTTCAGCTAAAGAATATCAAATCATGAAAGCGAGGGAAATTTGTTTAGCTTTAACATAATAAAGAGTATTTAATGAGTTTTTACCCCATTAATAAGGATAAACAGAGAAAGAATGAACACTGACCTTTGTTTTAAAATTTCTATTTTATCTAGTCTTTGGATAAGAAATGCAAAGTACTTTAGATTTCAGGGTTACTAAGTAAAAACTGAAACATAGCTCAAAAATAAAACTGAAATAGAGTGTACGTATTTTAGAAGTATACCCAGCTGCATGCCCGCTCTTTGCACGAAAGAAAATGAATGATTCCCTGCAGAAATGCAGCCAGAAATTTTTCATGGGGGGGGGGGGGGGGGGTTACGACTACTTCAACTCATATAAATGTATAGGTGTGTGTGATAAGGGAGTGAAGAATAATGGCAAAAAATTCCTCATGGGGGGGGGTTATGACCCCCCCGTTGGCTACGCCAATGATTCACTGTAACACAATTCATTGAAAATACAGACATCTTTTAATTGAATCTCAAATATCCATAAAACTCCGAATAAAAAATTTTCCTTGCCAACTTCATTGCACATGTGCAAAATATGTCGGAACGCGCGAACGAGGTTGCAGGGGGGGGGGGGGATTCGTTTTTGCCCCGTATGGATTCAAAGAAGAAAAATACTATTTTTTTCATCAATACAAGTTTATTTTTTCGTTCAATAAATACTAGGATTTTTTATATGCATATAGTTTCAATAGTCTAATCTAAGTAGAATAATATTAACTTAGATAGAGTAAAAATGTGCTACGGTTTAAAAGATGTTTTGGATACCCCCCCCCCCCCCACACACACACCCGATAATAAAAGTGAATAAATAATAAAATTAAATAAATAATTACAATAATAACAATAATAACGCGTTGTTGGGAAATATTGGGCACTAAACGTTTTCTGCTACTACATTAGGGGTATCTGTCAAAGGGAGGAATGGCTTGGGTGGGGACTTTTTAAGGGATTTTAACGCACATTCACGTTACATCTAGAGAAAACCGCCCAATGCTCCATATTGACTGCCGCGCGGTAGGCCATATAGCTCTCGACCTTCACACTACAGCCATCTATCAATGCTCAGCGTCTTATCCACACTGACATTTGTCGGCCCGTAACTACTTTGGTCCATGGAGATGTACGGGGGAAAAAAAGAAAAAAAAATGTTTGTTGATTTTGACAAAAATTTAATTTACGCTACTTTAATCGAAAAATTTATAATTATTTTGGATCACCAAAAAGTTTGTTGAGTCAACAAAAGATATTTGGTTAAAATAACGCTAACAAATTTGTTGACTTCAACAAAACATTTTTTCAGTGTTTCGATCATACGGATTACGTTTTTCGTTTATCCCCGCGGATACGGAATTTTAAGTTAAAAAATAATTTTAAAATATGCATTTTACTTTTCTTTATTTATACATAGTCTTTTTTTTATGTAGAACAATTTATATTATCGGGAAGGAACAATTCTTGAAAGTACGAGCTTTCGGGAAAATGCCCTAATGCTTAAATAACTGTTCCAGTATTTATTTATTTATTTTGTTTAAATTTACATCTCTTGAATATTTCAAACAAAAAGATCTTAAGGATATTTTTTTAAATCAGAATTTTAACAATTTCGGGACTCAATGAATCCTGAAAATATAGTCTAATTTTTACAACTGTTTCAAGTTCTCTAAATAAAAATCAAAATGAAAATAAAAAGCTCCTCACATTTTCTTAATTAAATGTCAGACATAAAACGCGCAAGTCTTATAACTGCAAATTCGTCTCGCATCAAAACTAGCCATTGACAAAAGATCGAGTTAAGTCATGGAAGCCTTATGATCACTAATTGCCAAGGTAATTTGCATATTTCAATGTCATGTAAAGCAAATTTGAGTCCGTGAAAAGTCAGATTGGCGATATTTTTACAACTTGTAACCCTGTACGACGGAGGCTGGCAGGAAAATAATGTACCTCAGCCACTTTAATGAGAACCATAAGATACAGTGACCCCTTTATACGCCACCCTTTCCGAGATGCCTTCCCCCCATTACCCTTGATACACCCCTTACCTTCTTTCAATCTTTTTTTTTAATTCCATCTTAATTTTTTTCTATTATGTTTTTATTATTCCTACCTTTTACTTTGATCACAGCCAATCGGAGGTTTTTACAGTCTGCTTTAATAGCCAATGGGAAAATGGCATTTTCTTCCCACTGTTTCATCAAGCTTTTCACTCCCATGGTGAGTGTTCAGGTTCCGTTTTAACCGGTTCTTCGCATGCAATATCAAAATACCTCAGTAATATTTTATTTGTTCCTTTTCTTCCTCTCGTCGTTTATTTTAGTTAGAAAAAAAGAAGGGTAAAGTAGTAAACGGGAAAAAAGAAAAAAAAAAACCAGTTATATAGGGAACAGAGAAAAATGGAGGGAAAAGCATTCGTCATAAAGTTATGTTTCCTTTAAATTATTGTACCGACTACTTAGTGATTTTCAAGAAGTCATTAACGTTAATGAATGGCGTTTTTTTTTTTTTTTCCCCTTCCATCCCATAAAGTGGGAAGGTTACAGCTTCTCTGAAAGTCTCCATCTCTTATTGTCCGAAAGATATTTATTTTTTCTAAAAAGTAAATTCTTTTCTAGGGAAGGTTTATTCTTTACCCATATACACTAACAGTGGCAGATCCAGAAATTTTTTTTGGGAGGGGCTACATTTTTTAAAAAGCTTATTTCACCCAATTAAAATGTACTATAAATCAAAATTTTAGTCTAAACCAATGTATCAGGCTTTTGGGAGAGGCTAAGTAATAAACTATGACCATTTTAGCTATTTAAAGTGTATAATAAAGCAGAATGTTACCCTTGAGCAATCCCTTTGGGGGGAGGCTGAAGCCCCCTAGCCCCTCCCCTGGATCCGCTACTGTACACCAACATACATTTGCGAGAAACTAATCTTAGAATATCTGTGGTGTTATTTAGTTTACCGTATTTTCGTTTAAGCCAATACCAAAGACGGGTTTACACATAATTAAATGCCTGCGGTATTTGTATGGAATTTTGAAACTGAGGCCCGATGAGAGAGGGAACAGGAGGGGCAACTGCCCCCGGGCCCAGACTGTAAATGGATGGAAATTTTTATCATGAATAAGGTTTTATATATGTGGCTTGCGCGTGTACGGTGAATTTCAAGTGTACTAATTCTACACAGTTTAAAAATAAATATGAGGTGAGAAAAGACTGGAGGTTTTTTTAGTGGGGATGAGGGATCGTCTCAAATAAGCCAGTGCTGCTTATCTACAAGGTTATAACCTATTTTCTGTGTTATTACTGTTAAAATACTGTAACATTTTCTCTATCCCAAAAACATTAATTCCCGAGAATAAATACGAGTTATTTCTCTTCCGAGGTTGTCATATAGTTAACACCAAGTTTCTATGCTCAGTTTGAAAGCAATGTTATTCCTGGTCCCTCTTTGGGGACAACGTTGGCCCACCTATCGACATCCTTATATATAATAAACAAGAAAAAAATTATTGTCCATACGACTCATGCAAGGGCTAATTTTAATGAATGGCAAACACATCGCTGAGACAACAAATAAATAGATACATTTTATCATTTCGTTAGTTTATTTTCAGATAAGGTGTTCAAAAATTCTTTGTGGGAGAATATGTAGCAAATATATTTCCGCCTTTTATCCTATTCAATGTGACAGTGGTCTAAGTTAGAAATTTATAAAAGGAGATGACTGTAGCAGTCGTAAATCAGAATTCAGATAGTGATAAAACTAGAGATCTACGCTATCTAAAAATCCAGTCAGAAGCGTAATAACTTTGAAACCACGCCATAACAAAAAAATATTTTAAAAATGCACGATTTCAAAACAGAAATATGCATTGCAGCTTTAACTACAATAGTCTAATTTTCACATTACTGGCACTAGTCATACTAGATTAATGATCCGCGAGTTCAATACCGAACTACTTCAGCATGTCGCGTGCATATTAAGTCTGTGAGGACGAAACTTCTCGTCTCAGTTGAATCCAACCTTTATGATGAGGTGTGTGAGGTCACGAAACAACACAAGAAGCTTCACCACCGTTCCGTATACTGGAACACTAAATGCCTCTGTAGCATTTTCATACTAAGGAATTTATAAATCCGGAAAAGATTAGGAATCACTAAAATGAACCCATTTAACATTTCCCCAACTACAGTGTATCCTCGATATCGCAAACTCTGATATCTCTGAAAACTTTGACATTTCGAATAAATGTATTGCCACTTACAAACTTACCTTCTTTTTGTTTCACCCCGTGATCTCGGAAATTCGATATCTAGAATTTTTTTAGTGTCCCTGCGACTTTGAAATATCGAGGCTGTGCTTTTTTGAATAAACAGATAAGCTGTTAGTAACTACCGTGTTTACTCGCATTATATTCGAACTTTTTATACCAATTTTTCATGGTGAAAGTCTAGGTGCGACTATTTTGTGGAGAAAGGAAAGTCTACTACGTAATATTGAACACTCTAATGCTAAAACGTTACTGGCATTCTAATAAAAAACTAACTCACTAAATGTTTCCAGTTTATCTGCCGTATATTAAATAATCTTTTCTTCAATTGTACACAAAAAAGAGATTATTCTTTTTATAGTAATATTTATGTAGAGAAAATGTAAGACGAATACGTGACTGCGACTTTTATGTGGGAACAATATTTAGACGATTTTTCTGCTTCTAAACAGGGGTGCAACTGTTACACGACTAAACCCGGTAATAAAAGAGGGTGGAGAGAGAAGGAAGAGAAGGATTTCTTAGACGATTCGGTATCAGGGCCTGTCATATTCATGCATTGACGAATATCTGATTTAAATGTATAAATGCAGCATAATTATTTAGAGTGACAATATTTCCTGATATTTGAATATCTGAATAGCACCCTTATCTTAGAGAAGTATTTCTTTCTAGGTATAGCTACATAGTAAAAGACAAATTTGACTATGCAAACTGCTTTTGCTTTCATATATGACAGCCTATATTTCTTTTTTGCTTTCATATATGACATGTGCAGATTCTAAGCTCACACTCTCCACTTAGTTCTAAGAAATATGAAAAAAAAAACCTGAATATTATTAGTAGTATACTCATAATATATTGGAATATGTTGCGTGTGTGTCTGTAATGTGAGATATATTGTTACCATAACAGCTGTTTGCACATAGTCCTAAACCTGTAATAATTAAAAATCTGGTAAAGCAAGAATTTAAATTAAAATATAGAAAATGTGAGTTCGGGAAAAGTGGATAATGTGACTTTTGTTTCTGTACACTTCATGTATTATTTTAGTTATGTTTCTTCCAAAATCGTCCGCTACCGAATTTAAATGCCGTGGAAGATAGCAATTCAAGAAGATTAAACTATGGAAGACGAGAGCGAATTTAATTTGAGTTTGAGAGATGAGTTGGACTGAGACACTTATACGGGGCTGTCGTCCCGATTGCTCCATGAATTTAATTTTGAAAAGGCCTTAATGTTTTTGTTCACTGTAAAGTAATGGCAGTATTAAGTTTTATGTGTGCAACCAAGTACTTTGTTTTAATAAATAAAATTAATACATCGGTTTCCTTTTATTATCTGCTCTTTGGATTGAAATACGTAGGTTTTTTTTTTTTTTTTTCATGAAAAATTATACTAAAATGCTTATGGATGTCTTTCTCTCCCTTATAATGCTACAGTGCCGCGGAAAATATTTTGCCGAAATATAAAATTTAACAATCTTTGAAAGTAACCTCGTCAGGTTCAATCCTTCTTCTTAAACTACCTCTATAACAATAAAAGTAAGTATGTCGGTTGTCAGAGAAAAAATCACCCTTTTTTCTCTTCATTTTCTGTCAAGAAAACTTGGGTTAGGGGAGAAATGTACTATTTGCTCCGTTTTTATTTATTTATTTATTTTTTTCCCGTTTGTGCCAGCTATGCTGGATGTTAAATGCACGTACCTGAAATCTGGGAAAGAAAAAAAAAAAAAAAAAAAAAAGGACAAGGAGATGCAGTACAGAATATGTATCGTCTCGTCTTATGACTCACTTGTAGAAGCTCAAGCTCTGAGTTCTGTGATTTCATAACTTAGATTTTTCTGTAGGGATGGGCGCGGGATGGAAAATTGGCGTCTCGCGTCTCCCAAAATAGCCTGAAAGCCTTGTCTCGACTTGCAAAATCTCGATATCGTAATGTTAAAAATGTTTGCCTCGTCTCGCAAAAAAGCTATAAATCTCTGTCTCGTCTCGCAAAAAATCCCTATTTTTCTGAACTGTTTCGAGAATTACATTCTAGAAGCAATTTCTTTTAATGAAACAGTAAGCATTAACCCTTTGAGGCGCAACCCTTTCCCAATGCTGAAAAAAGGGCAACCGTTGCCATCGCTGGACTTAACTACCAGCAAGATGGCGGACGATCGAAACGTTCATCGCGTGCCACAGGGGCAGAAGGGGGGATGCGGCACCTCGAGAGGGGGAAACTGTTCTGTTTCATACCACTACATCCCCAATTATTGCTTTCCCCAAGTTTCAAAACTTTATAAAATTTCCCCCCATTTGGTCTAATTTGACTGGACTAATACGAGTGTTCAGTGTCTTATCACTCGATCATGATACATTACGAAACAGGCTTGCTTAACTTTTCCCTATAGACAAGTTAGATTTTGATGGAAGGAACTAGACTCCGAAATTTCGATGAATCTGGCTTATTTGCTATGAATCTGGATTATTCTTATTTCTAACATATTCGTTAATTTATCCTTAAAGAAAAGAGCATAAAAAATTTTAGCACAGATTGTATGTACACGAATTCTGCATGAGTGCGACCCAGTGTCGAGCCCAAAGACGCTCATTACCGTTGGTGGCGTGAGGCTCGGGCACCTTACCTGCAATGTACTGTATATGGAGCCAACAAAAGCGTCTTTTATCGTGATTACACCCTAATCACTAGCAATAATTGCAAAACAGTATCCAAGGAATATTCTTTTTTTCAAAATGCCAGTGGTTTTTCCTTAGACTAGCGAAAATGATAAGTATATGAGAGGTTTAGCAAAGCACAACTGTTTTTAAGCACGCAACTGAAATACAGCGTCAAATCCCGCTGAACAAGTTATCGGTGTTGAAACTGAAAGTTCTTCTGCGGCAAAAAAGAGGCTCCTCTGGGTTACAGAGGGCCTTGAACCTTGAGCTTCGAACCCCCTAGACACTGCCTGTGAGCACGTTTTCCGTCGTCTCCCCCCATTCGGCCCCAAAGAATTTCTCCACTGAAAAAATGACTCTCCCTTAAGCGACAGATTGAGAAATGGCTGATCCCTCTCTCACTTTCAATAACTTTCGATACATATCTACCGGATTTTGATGACAAAACGTCATTTGCACAGACCTTCCTCTTAACAAAAATGGCTCAGTTGAGAGAGCCCCCTCAGAACGGAGTCTCCTTATGACTTTAAGAGTTTTTTTCTCCCTCTCACACCATTTTAAATTTATATTGGTCTGAAATGTCACGTGAATCCATCTGAGCGTCTTTAAAAATGTGGAAATAGACACCGACATGGAGAGGCGATGAAATGTGCTCCTGCTCAGTCTAAGCTCGGCCCATCAGGGGTTCGGGCTTTCCGTAAATTTAGTTACTGAGCTACAGTTGCTCGCAAAACTTTTTAAGACGATATGTTTTACTGCCCTAACTTTTTCTAGAAGCAAAATTTCTTAATGATGCAATTGCTTAAATTGTAGCTTTAGTCATCGCAACTAATAATATATGTCAAAATTTGTAATTTCAAAAAATACCAAGAGTGAATTTGAAAAGTTGAAAGCAAACTTTTGTAACGATTCAATTTTTGTAAACTTTTCTTGAAGTGAATCGTCTTAATGTAGCGAAATACAGCAATCTTTAGTATGTAATTGCTTTGATAACTGCTCCCATCGTCTGGGTATGAAATTCACTAGGCTTTCTTAGGTAGAGCGAGGGAGTTTTCCCATTCCGATTCAACATCCTGAAGGAGTCCACTTCTGCATTTGAAGAAGGTTTCCCTCTCTCGACTTTTCTTCAGATGATAAATCACAATTTCTTCAAAGCTCTTCAATTGGACACGATCAGTCGAAAACGAATTTTTTGCTTTTTCACCATTTTCGAGATGGACTTTGAATCGATAAAGCTTTTCCATCTCTTTCAGATGCAAAGCCATCATCAAAGTTCAAAGAACGTCGCCAGAAGAAGAGTGGTTAGTTCCATACAGCCTTTCTGATGCCACGGTGGTTCTGTAATAATTTAGGATTCTTCTCAAAAAGCTTTGGGAGATACAAATATTCTAGATTTCTGCTGGGCCTTTAGGATAAAAGTTTGTTCCATACGTCCCCTAGAACCGGGCTCCGAGCAATTGCCCTTACTGTTGTTCCCTTCTCTCGGCGGGACTGATTCAAGGAACACATCGCTGTTACAGGGGTATATCCCTGTTTGAAACCTCTTCGCTATATTCTGCAGAGTAGTTGCTCTTAAAAAAGAACTTTAAAAAATTGTCATACTTGATAACATAATTAAAACTTTGTAAAATAACAAAAAGTAATTAAATAAGTAAAAAAAGAAGCAAAAACAGTAAAGAAAATTAAAAAGTGTTGTATATAAATTAACAGATTCAGTTCAAGTTTTAAAAGTTTACAACCAAGGAAAAATAATTATTTTCTATATGCTTAAAAGTAAAAATTTTCTTTTTGTAGACCTCTGAAGAAACTCTTTAACTTGTTTTTGTAAATAAATAAATAAATAAAAATAAGAGTCTTTATTACTCACCACCACCACACTCACTACATACACACAAAAAGGACAAATTTATCAATTAGAGCAGCCTATGAAATACAGTTACATAAAAGTGCATTTCTTTTTTAACGTTTAATATTGCTATATATTTCAAATTTTATCTATTTGTCGTTAAAATATTCACTTTAATAAGTAACCACTGAGATTACTTAGCAAACAGACAATGAGGTAAATACACCTTAGAGCCCCTTAGAAAGTCCTCCAACCAAGACACTCCTCATCCTAGGCAGATACCCCTTGTGCAGGTTTGCCTTAATACACACAAGAATAAAAAATTAGATTTTTTTTTCATTTTCGAAGAGCATTTTGATTTTCAAAACCAAACGAGCGCGAATGAGATATAGAAAGACGAAGAAAAAATAAAAAAAATAACGTATTATTTTGAGATGACAGGAAAGTGTCCAATAAGTTAAAATCCATGCCTATGAGCAGGGTGGAGCCATACACCCCTAGCTACCGTATTACCGTTACATAGCTGGTCAACTCTTCCGATTTTATTGGAAGATTTTCCACCACAATTTTTATCAGTTTAATTTTGCATTAAAAATTTCGACTTATTTTAAGCTTAAATTGCTGAGCAAAAATTTTTGGGGGAAAATCTTCCAATAAAACTGGAAGCGTTGGCAGCAATGCCGTTATGATTTACGTACTGGTATAATGTAGAAGTGGTGCAACACTGAAATATAGAATCGTTCTGGGACAGGACCCTTGACTTGGCACCCCTTACAAACAATCATATGGGCGCCCATGCTAAAAACCTAAAGGTAAAACCGTTACTAAACTGTGAAAAATAAATAAAAGCATGACTCACACTCATTTGTCGAAACCACAAATAGTGTATCAATAAATTTTTAAAAATCCTAAGATTTTATATTCAAACTAAGAAAATATCATCTGGTAAAAATTGGCCACATATTTGTAATTAGGTGTTTCTTTGATTACGAATGGACAGATCTTATTTTTGCTGATGAAAATTAAAGTCTAGACGGTACTTTGGTGGGGATTAATACTACTGGCACAGTAAAAAGAAGCAAGAAAATTTTTACTGAAATCGATAAGATGCGCCGCGTCTTTGTATATGGAGTGAAGGCACGTCCGATTTTCGAAAGTTGCAGACTGAAGTCTGCAGATGACATTTAAGTATTTTAAGTTGAGATTTTCAATTTGAAGTCATATTCATTCCAGAAAATGTATTTTCCAGTAACATGATACATCCATTCATTATTCTACAAAAGCTGGTTTCCAACCTGTAGAAGTCGGTGCAGTTACGTCTTATTTCCGACCGGGGTTAAACTTTTCCGACCGGGGTCGGCTCACTTCCGACCGCTTTTGTTCAAATGTGCAGGACTTAGACAATCATCAATTAAGAAACATGACCAACAAAATTGTTTTTCGAAAATGTTACCGACATGAATCGTAATCATGATTTTCAGAGATAGTCTTTTTTGAAGATGCTTTTATAGTAGAGTAAAAAGTATTTTTCTCCTATTTGCATTATAGTTACATTCTTTTTAAACTTGATGTAAGAAAATAGAATGCTTAAGCATGGCTTGGCTAATTTAGCTGTTTTGTAAAAAAAGTTTTATTTTATAAAATGAGTGACCATTATTTGGCCCGGAAACAGAATGACACTTAAGATGACCCTATGAACATATACCCCCCCCCCCCCATATGAGCCTGTATAATTTGTGTCTGTTTAAACTATATAAACCACTGAAAATATTGTTTTTAAAATGTAAACAAACGTCTTTCGGCTACAATAAAGCTTTAGTTTTTTTACCTTTATTCGAAATGTTTTTTTTAATGCTTTGGTACACTTTTCTAAGAATTTGTTTCAGGTAAACAGTTGAAACTTTCGAAAAAAAAGGTTTTTTTTTTTTTATATTTTTACTGCTACTTATTTTTAACCAAAACAAAAATCGATTCTTATTATTCTCAGACACTGTGTTTTCTGATACCGTACAAAATTTTAAGGTGATAAACTTAACAGTTTTTTTAGAAAAATGTACCAAACTGACAAGCTGTTCAAAAATTTCTTAGATTTGTAAAAAGTTAATTAGTTCTTAAAAACTAATTTTAAAATCAAATTCATTGTTTTAAAATTATATATGGAATGTTATGTTAGTATACATACAGCATACAAAAAATTTTGAAATAAAATACATGTTAAATCTTTTGCAAGAAATGCCTCTCTTAATCGTAGAGATGTTCTGCGTCCTTAAGTGTATATATTAAGTACTAAGATCAGTGCTCCAATATATATATTTTTTCTGAATGCTTTTCAGGTGTTGCATTTTTCTGTAATAGAAAAACTGATTTTTTCCTCCTGTTACTTATTTTAAATTACATTAACTTATTACTAAAAATTACACTAAATATTTCAGTAGTAAAATACATGAAGTTTTAAATACATGTATGTATTTCTAAAAGGAAAACCAAAATCCTTTTAATCCTTTAAACGGAAATCACTAAATTAATCCTTAAAGTTTAATTTAGTGATTTCCGTTTCAGAACACAAGTACATTAATATATTAAACAGATAATTTCAGAAATTTTAAATACATAAGGCGACGAAAAAAGTAACAGTATAGAAAACTATAATATCTAGAAAACAATTATAAGAAAAATGACTATTAGGCATATTTACCGTGTTTACTCGCGTAATAGTCGCTCTCGCATAATAGTCGCGTCCTCGTTTTGAAGCAGAAAAAGTCGACAAACTATTTTCCCCGCAAAAACGCCACAGTCATACATTTGACCATCATTTATGTCTATAAAAAATGTTACTATAAAAAGAAAAATACCTCTTTTTCGTGTGCAAGTAACGAAAATATTATTTGATATACGGCGGATAATGTTGCGACAGCTGGTAAGTTAGTAATTTTATAGTAATACCAGTAATCTTTTTTAGCTTTAGAGTGTACAATATTATGTAATAGATTTCCCGCATAATAGTCGCACCTAGACTTTCACTGTGAAAAATCGGCAAAAGAAGTGCGACTATTACGCGCGTACACACGGTAGTTTATTTCGCGTTTGCTTACACAAACATTTTTAGCCAATTAGAACATTTTTTGTTTCAGCATTTATTTTTAATTATTTTTAATTTACAAATCCAAACTTGCTCCCAGTAATGAACTGATTTTTAAATGGTTTTCTTTGAATATAAGGCTTAAAAATATTATACTTAAAATAGGGGTCAATCAGAGCTCTTATGGTATGAGAGGCTTTAATAAAAGAATGCTTTGGGAAAAATCTTTATTCTTAAAGGGGATGGAAAAAACGGTTGAAATTAGAATGCTGAAGCATAATGTATGGTACAGCTTTAGTATGGTCCCTTTGGCGCGCTTTATTTTTGGCGACTTTTTAGGCGCGATAAAGGATGCCAATATGGTTACCCCGCCGTCGGATGCTCCGGAGCGGTAACCCTAACCTCGGGCGAAAAGTGGATTCTTCCGTGACGTCACGGATGCGCTCGTGTTCGTCCGGCAAATCGTGACCGTTTGTTCCTTTCATGAACTTTTTGAGCCCCGTGTATTTCTTAGCGCGGGAGGTTCGTTCGAATGGTTGATCTGCCATGTGCTTTATGGTTTTATTTTAATGGCTTTATTTTACATTAAATTTTATTATTATTTAATTATTTTTGAAATTTAAAACGGCTGTTCAGGTTCATACTGACTGTTTACATACAGTTTTGTATGAATAAGCATTCTTTTGATAGTACGTTTCAGATTAATATTTGCGTTCTCGATTGTTTATTTGTTAAGGGTAGAAGCAACAAATAATTACGTTATTAATATTTTATACAGTGAAATAATTTTAGATATTTTGATTTTATTATTTCCATATTGCAATAATTTAGAGATTTTAATCAAGGTATGTGATAAGCATTGTTTGTTTTTATTTGTTATTATTACCTTTGTTTATTTGTTAATGGTAGGAGCAACAAATAATTCCGTCATTAATATAATATTTGATATTTTGATTTTATTATTTCAATATTGAAACAATTTAGCGATTTTAATTAAGGTATGAGATAAGCATTGTTCGTTATGATTTGAATTAGTTCTTTATTTTGCTTACGTAGTCTTTTGTCAGAATGCTAAAATGTATTTTAATTAAGCCCTCCCTCACACAAAAAGAAAAGTTATTAAATTTTATTAAACCGAATCTATATGTACATGTAAGCTTGTTATCTGTTTAATTTTTTTTTCATAAAAATATTTAAAAGCCATTAAAATAAATCATAGCAAAATTAACGGCGACGATCAATTATCTCGGAACCAGCGCCATCCGATCCGCCATATTGTTTACAATTGGCATCGGCAAGGCAAACTTGGGTTGGCGACAAGATTTTGTCGCCAAATCAAAAAATCGCCAAAAAGGGACCATACTAAAGCTGTTCCTAATATATTTATGGAAGTTTTTCCATCCAAAAAAGTTGATAAACAAACAGAAGAATTAACTGATGTGAAGTGGGGAAAAAATGCAGAAGTTTAATGACCTTGAAAATAAACAAACCTCAAAAACATTTAATATTTGCAGAAATGTATATTTTAGGGTTTTCAATAAAAATTCTTACGATTTCCTTAATCATTAGAAAATATCCAGGGACCGATCTACACACTTGGGGGCCCAGGGCACAGATAATTTTGGGGGCCCCTGCACAAAAATTTTCCGCAGAATATTACTTAATTAAATTAAGCTAAAACCAATTATCATTCCAAAGTTAACAATACGTAAACATTTACAAATCAGTAAAATGTCACGACATATACCGACGACAGAATTTTTCGATTTTGAAATGTTTTTATGGGTATTTACAGCCGTCACCACACCTTTGAAAAGATAAAAGGAGGAGCATGCTGAGGTGTCTGAACGAATTTGCGAATATCGAATTTATCGAATGTCGAATCGAATGCATAATTTTTAGCGTTACAAGTTGCATTAAATTAAAAATAATGAATATTTGTGATGAAATGAAGTAATCAGAAATCTTTCTCCTGAGAGATAATTTTAGTAGCTATTATGATTACATAAAAGGAAGTTTTGGGGGCCCCTAAAAATCGGGGGCCCAGGGCACGTGCCCCGAATGCCCCGCCGTAAATCAGTCCCTGAAAATATCGTACAATTTTTCGTACAATTTTCAATATGGCCATTCTACCAAAGGGATTTGCTGTATAGAAGCTTTACAAAAAGAGAGAGGGTGTGTGAGAGAGAGAGAAATAGTTTTAATCCTCCAAGAATCTAGTCTATAGTGCACCATTTATATGTGTCAGTTTTGATCTACTATCTATTTGTAAGAAGGGAAAAAAAAAAAAAAAAAAAACGTAGAATTTGTACTATTACCGTGCACAATAAATCTCTAACAAAAATGTCTCAGATAATTGGCACTGAACATTACTCCTTTACTGGGCATCGCAGAGTATAAAAATTGAAGGTCATTTTAGACAAGCGACAGCAAAAAAGGAGACATGTTTCATCATCAGAAATAGGTAAATGGACGCTTGTACAGATCACGTTATTGGTTGTGGGTTCATTCCTATCTGTTGTGCAATGATGACATGGGTAGATCTACAGTGATTTGGGAACCAAACAGAGAGAACAACATTCATGACTTAATCCATCGTTCTATTTTTTAATGTAACCGCTCTTGTGACGTTTCGCTTGGTCAAAGTATCTACTCTCTTTTGGTTCAACATTCTAAAGAACAAGATTATACTGAGTGTTTTACTTTTTCTTCCATTATAATTTTAGAAAGATAATAAAGTAATGGTCCATGACTCATTTTTGATAGTTAATAATCAGAGAAAATGTTAAAAATAGAGTTGAGTTTTGAATTTAAGTTTCAGATGTCAAAATTTAAAAACGTTAAATTGCTGCAGTTTGCATATCTTTGACAATATAATTTGAAAATAAGAGTATATATATGCCCGGGGCAATTAAGGGGCTAAAAATGTACTACCTAATCCCGTATTGCAGGGATCTGTTAGACTTGGTCCGCTACTGCATATGAATTATGAACATAAGCTCTAGAGAATATTAGGGCTCCTGCACTTTTTTTGCTAGAAATCAAACCTGCTTCCGAAACCTAGATGTCTTTGCTGCTATTTCATTGATTAGGAATAACTATCTATTTTTTTTTTTTTATGAAACTGTAAGTTAGATTCCCATAAGAAAGTTTATATTTTTTTAAACAAACAAAGTTGTAATTTACTTCGGAATTTTACAGTGACGCCGAAGCACTCCAATATAAATACTCGGTGATGAGGGCAGATAAATCCACTTGGGGTGAAATTTAACGCAATTCTGAAATTGTGATTTTGAAAATTCCACCCATCACACTTAGGTTTTTCAAAATGGCAAAATACACGCTAAAAAGTGTTTTGTGTAATTTAACAAAATTTGTTTGGTTAAACGGTTTTGTAGTTTTGTTTTGTTGATTTGACAAAAGTTTGTTTGATACAACCAAATCGATTTTACTAAATGCTTTTAATTTTAACAAAAACATTTGGTTGAAATTGGACCAATCGGAACCTTTCAACAATCAATTTGCGCATGCGTCAATGTTCGGAGCTGTGCGAGGCAGATGAAAGGTCAGATTTTTCAAAAACAGATAGTAATTTCCATTTTTTTAATAGGAAACTAGTGTGATTACTAGAAATGTCTTTTTTTCCCCCTCCTTCTCGTTTTTAGATATTTGCATGATATGCAATTTTTGAGCCAGATTCCTGACCTGGGATGATAGCTGAAGCAATTTTGAAAACATAAGTTAAAGTTGCATCATTGCCAAATGAAAAGCGATGAGTACGGAATAAAACCTCTTCTCTTCTCGTTGAATGTGGCCATACTTTGATTGATCTGGTTTGTCACTCAATCTCTTTTAATCTTTACATTAGAAAGTTATTAAATTTATTATGCATTCTTCCTTTCGAGAGAAAGTTCTGTTGCAATTCTTTGGATAGAAAAATAAATATGCCCTTTGAACTAAGCAGCCAGATGTCAAAGAAGGTGATTGGAACAGACCACAATGCCGTTCATTCCCCCCAAATGATCAGTCTGTTGGAACTTTTTATAGTGATCGCCCCCGCTGGAAGTAAATGTGTAACACCATACTTGCAATATTCGCAAGCAAATATGCAGACTATTGAACCCGTTTACCACCTACAGTACCCAGACGCAAAAAGCATCTTGATGGACTGCTGACAACTTCGATGACAACTAAAGGATGCATCAGCATGCCTTGTTGCACCCAACCATCCTACTCGATTGACCCCCAAACCGGCCTACACTCGGCAGGCGCCTACGCTTCCAAAAAATTTTTTATACGTTATATTCGAAGAAAAAGAAAGTATTCATTATATAATTATAACCATCGGTGTTTACTATTATTTGTCGAAGTCTTATACAAGTCAGTAATTTTCAAGCCTACGCTCTCAGAAGTGACAGAAGGAGAATCTGAAGGACGGAGATGTCAGCCAACTAGCAGAATGTGTTTTCAATAATTTGACATCTATCTGTAACTCAAACGAGTCAAAATGCGTTAAGATCATTGTATATCAGAGTTTGTCTGGATGCACGTCACTAAAACTGGTAATTTTGCTTTTGCTTTTCCTTCACGCATAAAACATTTCATTGGGTTTTAATGGGATATGCAACTGTAAGATATTGCGAGGTTATGCTTTGTTTCAAGGTCCGTTCTCTGCTTTTTGGAAGGTAATTTAATTGGTCTGGTTTATTAATGTGTAACATAACAGATTGATTAAATCATGGCTCCAGACACATTCACAACCGAAAAAAGGACCTAACCTATTGTCGAGTGAACGAAAACTTTGCATTTTCAAAGGATGGAGGAGTTTCACAGCCTTTTAAAAAGCTAATAAGAGTTTATTAAGCCAAGAGGTGTAGTAGTAAATTAACCATTGGTGGGTTACTTTGATGTCTGTTGTATTACGTGTGGTGTGGGAATATTTTTTAATGCAGTGAAATGTGTAGATACTGCGGATTTCTTCCACATGAAAGAGCTCCGTATACACTGACGAGCCAAAACATTATGATTTTTAATAACTCGATAATTTTTAATAAACTCGTCTGGATGATATGGAGAGCACGTAGTTAAGTGGGAATGACATTTAACTGTTACTAGAGAAGGTAAGGAATCATTCTTACTCAGACATTTATGAATGGTGGGAAAGGCTGTTGATCTAAGAGAATTGGATAGAGGGCAGATTGTAATGGCCCGAAGACTCGGAACGAGTATCTCCGCAACTGCACGACTGGTCGGTTGATCACCATCTGCCGTTGTTAGTATTTATAAAAAGTGGATTAATGACGGTGAAACTAGCAGTAGACGCCAAGATGTTGGGCGTCCAAGCATTATCAACGAAAGAGGACGTTGGAGACTGTCCCGCCTAGTACAGCAAAATCGGCGGCAGACGGTGGCTCAGCTGAGAGCCCAATACAATGCAGGTCCAAGTACACGTGTTTCGGAATACACAGTTCAGCGGACAAGTTGGGTATAGGACTGCGGAGAAGACACCCCATTCGTGTGCCTCTGCTTATGAAGCGTCATTGTCAATTACGAGTACAGTGGGCAAGGGAAGATCGAGACTGGACCATGGATATCTGGAAGAGTCGGTTGAATCCCGTCGATGGTCATGCCAAGGTACGCCGTCTTCCAGTAGAACAGCTGCCCCCTTCTTCTACCATATTCATATTTGATTAGGGTCAATTTTTAATGCTTTTCATTTCTAACTTTCCACCTTTAGGGAGGGGGGGGTTGAGTTCCCATAGCTGTGGGTGCGCCTATGAAAGTGAGAGAGCAATCCCTGAATAACATGATACCATTGATTTTTCACTTTTTTAAACAATACGAAATCTGTTCACCACTGTCTTCCTGTACGAACATTGCTATATTTTGCCCATCAGCGGACGTTCAGAAGAAAATCGTGTATATTTTAACAGACGTAACCCAAAAATAGGCAATTCATCATTGTGGATAGTCATGGAAACGAATGTTTCGCCGTTTCCCTTTCTGAAAGTGTTAAAAATTCTGAGCATCTTACTGGGAATACTAGGTGCAACATATTTAGGTGCAGTAAGTGCGAAGGATTTGGTCGCAGATTCTTTCAGTTGCAGGATTACGGATTGTGAGTGAAGAGACCAAGGTACAACTAAGAGCTAATGAAAAATCATGTCCGTCATATAGGTAATACAAGGGCAATGCAATAACACAAGCCAGAACTAAACAAAATAAACTGAAGGGAAAGAAAGAAAAAGAAAAAAATCTTTAAATCATTGCCGGATAGAAAGTTTGTTGCTGTACGCCACGCCACATTGAGTACAATAGAATCATAAATGGAACTCTGCATGATTCATGCATTAAAAATAGCTTATACGGTTGTTATCCAAACTGTCAAACATACCTTTCTAAAGCAATAAACTATAAAATAATAATTACGAATAGAAAGATCAATGGTCTAACAATCTATAAAAAACACAATAGTGTTTTCTTAAAACTTTATAATTTAAATCAAGGCATAGGATAAGTTGAATGTGATTATAACGACGGGGTCATTATGACCAGCGGATTTTTTTTTTTTTTTTTTTTTTTTTTTAAATCTATAAATGATAAAGTTTGCCCAGAATTTTAGGCATAAAGCTTATAATTTATTTCTCATGATAGGTATCTTTCATCATTAATTTCAAGTTTTTTTAAGGCCGTAACAATTGCAAAACTGACAGCATGTCAACAGTTGCAATAAACGAATTTGGCAGTTCTGTGTTCAAAGTTATTTGGTGCAAATTGAAATTTTTCAGGTAAGCTCATTCTTATTAAACAGTATGTTTGTAAAGAGCTCCCAACATGTTTTTGTTTCTTCTAACATAGCTAAATATTTTTCAATTCATGGTTATAATTACTTCACTATTTTTTTAATGGCCTAATTATAGTCATGTCTTAAACCATAGTAGAAAAAATCATTCTGACCAGGAAAAGCACATGCCAGTCATCTATACTTTAAAAAATATTAAGAGAAGTAATTTTGAAGTATTTTGTTTATTTTTTATATTCAACGTAGAAATAGGCTATAAAACGAACATTTTGCAATTGATTATTTTTAAAAATTTCAGATGTTTAAAACTTTTTGTCAGTGTTCGTTAACTGAGCCAGCAGTACATTTAAAGACATTAAAAATATACTTAAGTTTGTAATAAAAATAAATGAAACATATAAATACCCCCCCCAAAAAAAAAATTAAATAAAATTAAATTAAAAATTAAAAAAATGATTGAGACCATACGCACACGGTACTTTTTAAAATCCTAATTTCGGTTTTAAAATAGCAAGCCAGATATAAATGAGGTGTTTATTTCCATCACTTTGAGATCTGATTGCAAGGGCAATGTAGGAAAGGGAGTGAATTTTTTCTACAGCACAGTTGTTCTCCAAAGGCAAAACTTCATTCGGAATGTAGAAATGAGATGGATTTTTCCATTGTAGAAGAGTATGAACGTCATTTAAGCAGTTAGTTATATTGCTATGCTCAGAAATGCAAACCCATTTTCTCGTCAAACTTTGAATTGTTTTTTGATTTGCACTCGAAAATTGATTGTATTTCTTACTGGAAAGAAATTACTTTGACATTTCAGCATGGATCAGCTATCTCATTCCCCCATAAAATAGAACGGTATCATATTCAAGAACACAGATTTGAGGAAATGCTAAAACTCACAGCAATTCAATCTCCTTGAGAAGTTACAGTTTTACAATGACTTTTACGAGTTGATCCACTTTAATGAATAATGAATGAAACTTTTCTGATGAATAATGACTGAAAATTCAGTACAGAAATATTACCAATTTTGATGCTATCATTTTCAATAAATTTTACTAAACTTTTGTTTCACAACCATTGTTGTAGCTAGGGATGGACGCGAGACGAGACAGAGATTTACAGCTTTTTTTGCGAGAAAGACACACATTTTTAACATTACGATATAGGGATTTATTTTTGCGAGACGAGACAAAGCTTTTAGGCTATTTTGCAGGACGCGAGACTCCTATTTTTCGTCTCGCGCCCATCCTTAGTTGTAGCACCATTCATCGAGCCTGATAGTTTAAGTTTTAATGAAAAACAAATCATTATTCATGTATCTACTTCTAACATATCTCGTGACTCAATAATGTTTCGTTAAGTAAGTACAGTACCTCTAATTTTCTATCTTTTTAAAATGGACAACGATATCCTTAATAAAAATCACTATCTGTCATATCTATGCTTTCATCCAACGCTCGGTCTTTAAAAAATGTTTTTCATTCTTGCCTAATAATTTAACGAGATAGGTTTAGTTTCGAAAAGCCCCTCTATTCAGACCCAGAGCCCGATCGAGGCAACTGTGGGCCCTTGGCAAAAGAAAAAAAATTGGGCCCCATGCGATAACCTCAATCTTTCCAAAAAACCAATTGTGTTTGGTTTATTGTGAAAAGTTTTAAATATATCTTCCCACCCACCACCCTCGAAACACGAAATTTTATTTTAAGTCATCTCAAGTAAACGAATATGCATGATGTCAGTGAAACGGATGACATCATTGAAACTTTACGTCGAAATGCTATATCACAGTTGCCAACATATACGGAAGAATGAATCACTTTTTGGAAACAGTCATTCTTTTCAATAGATTTTTAAAATAACAACTAATTTACTCATTTAATTCACAAATTTTGCTATTTTATAATCTTAAAAATACTATTTACAAAAAGGGATTAATTATATGCGATACATAATGCTATATCGATTGGAGAGCATTTCAACAAAATGAAAAGAATTTTAAATTTATTTACGTACAAATGTAAATGTGAATTATTTTCATTGTTCATACTTTATAATTAAAAATAACATTTGAGATTTTTTTCTCCTTTGTTATTTTATTGTAAAATTATAAAAGTGTAAAGTATAAGATTGCTGGGCCCTAAAATCTGTGGGCCCAGGGCAGTTGCCCCATTTGCCCTGCCGGTAATATTGCACTGTTCTGGTCTGTTATTTGAATGAATAAATGTTTCAAACTTTTGCTCATTTGACCAAGCTCCGCGGTATAAAGAATGATACCTGCTCTCCGCACATGGCTCGCGGGCCGCATGTTGGCCACCGCCGTAGTAATGTTACCTCATATTACTGGATTCGTATCAATTATTTGGCGACCGGGATGACTCGGATCACTAGCAATGACAAGAATAGAACTCTCAATTGCGCCAACAAAAATTGTACACGTAAGTATCAAAAGAAATCATGTAGTCATAATTCTCCCAATTTTTTGTGATTTTGCAAAATTCATAGGTCCAGATATAAATTATAGGTGTTCGTCTGTGGTGGAAAAGCAAATGATATAGCATCCCCCGTACGTCAGTAAATTTAGCACAAGAATAAATAAGTAAAGTGTGGGATTACAGCCAATTATCAACTCGAGGGATCTAGGCCGAAGGGGGGGGGGTTGCCCTTCGTGGGGGACTTTCTTGAAGAATAAATAAGAAAATTCGAAAGTATATTTCATTTAAAATATTTAAAACAAATAAATCAATAGCTCATCCTGCATTGTGTACACTAGCAGGAATACCTCCAATAGACTAAACATTAAATACAGGAAAGGAAATATACAATATTAAAAAATAATAGAAAAATAATACACTTTGAAAATTAAATAATACCACGACAAGCAATAGAGAAGAAAATATTAAACTATAATTACGATCATACTTGCAATAGGAAAAATTTAACATTATTAAATGAACTTTTATCTCTCCTGTTAAATATATCTTAAATATAAATTTTAAAAGATGGCTCGAAGTGGGACTGGGATGCCACTTTTGCTTTTAATGTAAATAAAAAGTTTAATGACACTTTTGATTATTCACAACGTTTAAGAAAATTGAAGTTTTCCATTCTGTTCACTATCTTAAAAATTTAATCTATAACATAAGAATATTGACAATCATTCAACAGCAGCCGCCATAAAACAATTATATCCATCTTTTCAAAATTCCTTAATATAATAATGAGAAATTAAAAGCATAAATAGTTTGGGTTAAGACATATGTCAGAATAGAGTGCGTGGACAGATTGGCGAAATATTCTTTATTAACCAATCAATCAAATATAGACAAATATACCTCCTTATAATGTATACAAATTAAAATTAACCCACCAACGTTCAGAGTGGATAGGACACTGAATGTTGTTAGATGGCTGAAACATGAAGGTTCAGGGTTCTGGCCTATCGCGTGGCTGTCGATCTAACGGTCTGGCGTTTTGGTTGGTTTTCTCCAAATGTAACTTGAAGACGCGTTAAAACCCCTTAAAAAGAATCTCGCTGAAAATTCCCTCCTTAGGCAGATAGCCTTCGGCCTTAACCAACCATAACCTATAGTAAACTCAGTATATTTAAAAGAATAGGACTGAACGATGCAACAGTAGACTATTTTCCTACGTTTCAATATTGTACAGGTGAAAAAAAAAATAAATAAAAAAATAACGATTTAACGCAATGGCGTTGCCGTGGGATATCTTTTCCCGTTATATTTTTAAGAACTGCCCTCTCCTGTCTTGTACTATACACAAAAATGATCCAAGCGGGAAAAAGTGCTGGAAACCCTTTTTCGGCCAGCTTCTCGCCAGTGCCGGAAAAAAAACAAACAGCTGTGTTATGCCTTCTTATAAATAGTTAATCAGTAGATCTTATCCGACTTTCGAAAGAAAAAAAATTCTTAAAAAACTCTGAAAATAATAATAATTTTGAAAATGTAACATGTTTAAGATTTTCTAAAGCTTTACTGCCTAATTTATTGCTCTTTTAGGTTTTTCACTTATATAAGTGCGCAGCATAACTTGTGAAGAGACATTCGAAATTTGAACCCCATTTCTTTTTAAATCTATTAAAAAATTAGACATGGTTGTAGTGGAATGTGTTACTGAAAACGAAAACGAAACGGCGAAGGGAGTGGGTAGGCGGGGCAGCCAGCCACAGGTCACCGACAGAGCGTGAAGATCACAGCGCTGACAACTGTGGATCCTGTAGAGACCTTCCTTTTTCGAATTCTTCGATTGCCGTTTGTTACGCCAAACACACATATTACTTTTTGCCCTTCACGGCTCTGAGAAGGAAGTAGGCTGTCCATTATCACCCCACAGACTCTTCAACTACTTGGAGGGGCAGTGGCGGATCTAGAAAAAATTCAACGGGGCGAACCATTTTATCAAAGATAGGTCATTCATTTGGTATCTCGAACGCAGGTTCGACCTGATCGCTCTCATCAATGAAAACGTGCAAATTTTCCTTCTGTGACCTACCTGGGTTGCTTCCCAGGTTTGGCCCTTTAAGTTTTACAGGTTAAATCTGAATTCAATGGTGGGTCCAACTCCCTGACAGATTATTAGAATCAAGTGTGCTTGGACCCGCCACTATTATAGGGATTCACCTTTATTTTTCGAAACTACTATGCATCAGACATTCGAAAATATTCATTATGTTTTCGTATAAACAATGTTGTATCGTGTTGAAGCAAAGCTACGCAAGGACTATCTGCCTAAGGGAGGGGGGGGGGTTCTTGGGTGGAGGATTTTTTAAGGGGTTCTAATGCATATTCCGATTACATCTCGAGAAAACCGCCCTGAACACCAGATAGTTAAATCAACAGCCGTGCGAAATAGGATGGGATGAATCAAGCATCTATTCTAAATGATTTTGAAACCTGTTGTGCAATTCTTAGCAGAAAATATTTATGAATTTTGTCTGTAGATGGAAATGAAAAAGTGGAGGCTCAAATCCAGTTATGAAAGCTGAAAACTTCGAAAATATGTGGAACATTTAAATCTAGAATAATTTTTAAAACTTGTTTAAAGGTAAAACTTAAATTTCATAATAAAATGGAGTAAGCTGAGTATTTATGTAGTACTGATTGAAATCAATAAGTAATCCCTTTAGGCCCTTGAATTTTTACTGATTAAATCTGAATTTAATGGTGGGTCCAACTCCCTGACAGATTATTAGGTTCAAGTGTGCTGGGATCCGCCACTATTATAGGGATTCACCTTTATTTTTCGAATCTACTATGCGTCAGACATTCGAAAATATTCATTATGTGTTCGTATAAACAATGTTGTATCGTGTTGAAGCAAAGCTAAGCAAGGACTATCCGTCTAAGGGGGGGCTGGCCCTTGAATTTTTACAGGTTAAATCTGAATTCAATGGTGGGTCCAAATCTGTAGGTTTATTTTACACACTGTAACTTTTTTTTTTTTTTTTTTACTATTCATTTTAGTAAATTAATAAAACAAACGGCAAGATTATAAACTGCAATACTCTCAGAATTAAAAATCACCATAGTTACTCACATAATATAAGCAAGATATTGAAGATCACCCATCATATTTTTGTGAAGTGCACTCACTGGAGGGTAGGGAAATCACGCTCGATGCGATGCTTATCTTGCATACCGTATCATGCCGCCCCTGTTTTACAGACAAAAACGAAACCATAATCCCCCCCTAATGTACATCCAGCGTGGATTTAAAACGAAACTGACAAGACATCTAACAGGTAAAGATTATTTTAGAACAGAAACACAGCTGCAAGGTAAAATGATGGGAGGGGAGGGGATAAGTTTCGAAAGCCGAAGGAAGGAAAAACATGATAATATAAACGAAAAGTTAAATAGTTATTTAAAAAATTGCTTGAATTTCTGTCTGCCCGATATTATATATATATATATATGTGTGTGTGTGTGTGTGTATGATAAAAAAAGTCATTCTAACCTCTTTAAAATAAGTCAACGATAGGGATTTTGCTGCCCTACGCTACGCCACTGAAGAGCCCTTGATTATTGACATCCAATTAATGAAAATTCAAATTTCGGGAGGGGCTTAGACCTTTGTGGCCCAACCCTGTCATGTCTGGCTACATCCCTGTCATGAAAGCAAAATCTGCAATCCTACATTCTTTGAGCCCGAGTAATCCCAGTCTACCCAACTCAGTTTAGAAACTTTCATTGTGAGTTCGGTATAAACGTTTCCGTAAGTTTAGAAACCTGATGCATTTGTGAAATCTTTATGGGAAAGTACTTCATGCCCGTTTCAACTAACGCGAAAGTAAGAATCGTAAACAGTGCCAGTCGGTTACTTTCCCCCACACATCGGCACGCCAAGAGATCGCCAACAATTTCACCCCCTTTTCAAGAAGTATCAGTCCGTGACCCTGCAGATCTAGACTCACGGAAAATATCACGAGGATGGCCCCCGTTCTAAAGTGGGGATGGCAAAAGCGGGAAGATAGCAACCCATAAATTACTCCAGCCAGTGTCATTGTGAAATCCGTGTGTGGAACATGCAACACTTTGAAGTACAGTATTTTTGCAATGAATTTCGTGTATTGATATCGGAGATGTCTAGCAAGGGTATAATAAGAGTTCCCTTATCAGCAGCAGCTAATTAAAACTTGTCTTTAGAAAAATATTTTAAAACGCTAGAAGCATCGCACTTACTATCGCTTGTTTTGAAAAAAATTTTTTTTTAAATATTTTATTCTTTTTTTTCACGATTTTAAAATTCACTAATTTTAATTTAAAATGCGTGCGCTCACTGTCTCAGGAAAAAAGAAAAGAAGGGAAATTTGAAGGAAAAAAAATTGCGTTAACTATTTACATATATTTACCTCAAAATTTACTTATTCGTTTTAGTTGTGGACGCAGGATCTTATTTTAGGCTGGGTATTCGGAGCACGTGACATGGTGCTTCCATTTTATAGTTGTCTTAGAAACTGCACAGATAGTATCAAAACACGTACTAAAATAATCTTTCACACATTATGAAGGTTTAATTTCTACCTGAAAATCAAAGTAAATTATCTGACTATTTTAATTGAATCCAACAAATTATTCGAAGAGTTTAGTTTCATAAATTGACATTTATTTTCTTATTTTATAAAGATAGTTGCAAGTTATGCATAAATGTATAAATTTAATAATATCTGATGCCGATAACTAATAAGTAGTTCGACAAAATCCTCTAAAGTTTTAGACATTCTAAAATTGAAACTTTTGGTCAGAGAAAAGAGAAAATCAGATTTTTTTTTTTTTCGGAAACATATATCGTAATTTAATGTGTTCTCTTGAGTATTTGTAGAGCCTGAAATATTTGACCCATTAACCGTATATAGAACACTGTAAAACTAAAATTAAAAAAAAAAAAAAAAAAACTGTCAAATTTTTTTTAAAGCATTTTCTTAAATTCATGTTAAATATTTTTTGCAATTCCCCTAAAGAACTCTTGAGCAATGTGACAGAGGCGTTTAAAAGTTTAATGTTAAGAAAATCTTCATGCACGGGTGATTTGTGAAACGTAAATTAATTTCATTTAAGTAATATTCCACAATAATTTTTTTTTCAGGGTTTCCCGCAAGTACCCTACAGAGGGTGTTCACACATTTTTGTAACGATTTTGCAAAGATATATATAGAAATAAATATAAGAATTTTATTTTCTAATGTGTTCAGTCTGATAGCCCTTTCTTTGAACCATCATATTACATCTTGATTTCAAAGATGAAAGTCCTTTTCTTAAAACATCAAGGCTGATATTGTTCCACTCCTCCATCACAATCTTGTAGTAATATAATCTTTTGTAGTAATATATGAATGCATCTTGTGTTTGCGTGATTATGGCAACGCTATACTAGGGCAATCTGCCAAGGATGGAGGGGGGTGCCTAGGTAGGAGAACTTTCTAAGGGGTTCTAAAGCGTATTCACGTTACATCTGGAAAAAACCTACCAAAAATCCAGACTGTTAGATCGACAGCTGCTCGATGGGACCCGATCCCGGGACCTTCACTCTTCGGCCGTCTACCATTTTCAGTGACATAACTACTGTGCGATGGTAAGGCTATAAATGTATCTTAAAGTAGAAATATAATTCAACTCATCTTCGTTTAGAAATATATTTAATTTTATATTTCAATTCCATTCATTATCACTGAAAAATAACGTTCAATAAATACTTGTCACACATTTTTGCTTTCATGCCTTTTAAGATGCAATTTATTCCAGGAAAAATTCATGTATATGTAAAAAAAAAAAGTTACTATTACATTTGTTTGTTCATCTTAAAATACACTGGAATAAAATAAACTAGAAGTTTCTGTAGAAAATTTTACTTAATTGAAGTTTTAGACGTATTTCGTATTTTGTGTGTATTAAGAAAATACATGTATTTTTTCAATTTAGAAAGCATTTTGTATTTTGTAATTTTTTGTGTTTGAATAAATGTAATTTGTATTTTGCATCGAAAATACATTTTTTTATGTATTTTGCCCAACTCTGCTTCTGTAGCTGCTTTCAAAGAGCATTGCAGAGCAAGCAGTAATTATTTTTATTTCCAACGGAGGGGAGTAGAAGAGGTGACTCTTCTATCCCCTCCGTTGCACTGGAGAGAGTATGAGGGAACGGTTCCGTGCTCCTAGCGTACGTGCTCATAGCGTACACCCCATTAAGCGTGCTTGTAGCGTACATGTGGTGCTCGTAGCGTACATCTTCCCCGCCACCTGTTTTCACCACAGTAGTAATTGGAAAGAAGAAATAAAAAGGCAAATCCAGCTAAATATAGATCTACTTTAGTAGCGGCCATTTTAGTCCACAAAATTGTAGATTTCATTACTACTATTTATTTTGAACAAATAAGGTGAAGTTTAAATCAACTCAAGAAAAAGTCATTGTACACATTCATTTTTCAAGGGAACTGTTTTACGGCCGATTCCCAATTATAATGAAGTGTTTAAAATAAAAAATTGTATCAAGCGGTGTATATTTCAGAATGTCTTTTAGCATGTTCGAATACTGGATAGAGCTTCAAATATTAAAAACAGTGCTGGCTATGAAACATTAAAGTAAAACAAAAGATATCTCAGACGCAAAAAGAGGCATTTTTCTGTTTAGTAATATTTTTTTATAGTAATATTTTTTATAGACATAAATGTCGAATACGTGACTGCGGCTTTTCTAGAGGAAAAATATTTTTAGAAATTTTGTCTGCTTCAAAACGGGGGTGAAACTATTATGCGAGGGCGACTATTACGCAAGTAAACACGTTATGTTTAATTATAAAAAAATAAATAAATAATAACGAAATAATTTTGTTTTCTTTCTTTCATTTATTCTGAAATATCGTTAAAAGATCCGCTAAAAAATGCGGATCCGGATATTTTTTTTCATCCGTGGATACGGATACGGATATCCGGAACACCTCTAAAAATAATCATATATCGATGTCTTTCAGTGTCCAGAATCCCCCTCCCCCCCAAACCTACTGAATTGCTACGTTACTGAGCTCGATCGGATTGAGGGAGACCTAGCGTTGAGCTATGGATTATTATTACTGGTTTTCTTTTTATAAGTGCAAGAGTTTATTCTGATTCATGGTAATTTTTCTTGTTAGCTCTTTGTTTTTAAATAATAAATTTTAAAATAAGGAAGATTTATAAGTATATATATTTATATAATATTTTTATTTCTGAAAATAATCAATTTAAACATTGGTACTCTTATTTTAAAGATGCCTTTTTAAAAATTAAGTTATGGTATTAATAAGTCAAAAACAACTTTTAAAAATCTTTTTAAATTAAATGTTAGTGTAATTGTAATGTTTTTAGACAACTTTTTAAATGCTGAAAAAAAAACAGCAAGACTTTTTGAAGGAAACTGGCTTAAAATGATTTAAAATTCATTTCTTAAAATGTAAAATATTGGGTATATATAACTGTGATTAAAATTAATAGTTAATTAGCTTTGTTTGAATAGTTTTAATAATTATATGTTTACTATTTTTGATATTGAAAAGCTTATTGCCCCTCACAGACTTTGATTGAACATCTGTAAGCCTTCTGATGAGAAAGCTTAAACTTTCTACATCACCTCATTAATGCAAGGGAGTATATTTTATTTATTGGGAATTTGTGTAAGAGGGCTGTATAAAAAGTAAAAGTTTGTATTTACTTACATTACTTACATTCCTGAAAATTTTATTCGACACCATAAAGTAACTTTGTAATTAATTATATATGTCTAAGATCAATATTTAAAGAAGAAAACCCTAGGTCAGTGCTTGTAAGACACCTTCTCTAATAGGGTATAGGGCTGGAAGAAATAATGATTTTTATTTAATATTAAAACTATAAAACTTTTTACTTTCAGTGTAAGTTATCATGTGAGTTATTTTGATTTTGTGTTTAAGGCAGATCTACATGAGGGCTGCCTGCTTAATTAAGGCATGCCTTGAGCGGAGAACTTTTTGAGGGGTTCTAGCGCTTATTCAGGTTACAACTACTGAAAACAGTCGCGCTGTAGGCCAGAACCCAGATCTACATACTTCAGCCCTTTACCAAATTGCCATTAAATTAGTAAAAAGTATTCATATTATAATGTAAAAAGTTAAAAATATTTTTTTTAAGCTTTATAAGATAAATTTATATCTTATAAAGATCTTACACAATATACAATCATATGTATTTTTGTTTGGCGTCCAATTATTTCTAGGAATCCTACGCATTCATTCCGCCCTTCTTTGTTCATCTTGCGGGAACCTGTATACAAGGGCGGTTCTACAGTTGCAGTCTGGGAGGGGGTTTATAATTTTATATAACCCCCCCCCCATTTATTTTATAATTTATATAAACTCAGTGCCTCAGAGAAGGAGTGACTACTGGGGGACATAGAGAGGAAAAGGGTCACCTTTGACTGCACAATACACTTCATATATGTGAATAAAATGTTTAATCAATCATCAAATGTGAAATAAGTGTTTAATTAATCATATAATTGATGAAGTATGTAAATCCCAAAAGTAATAACCATGCATCTTCGACCCCATCGATCAAAATTGTTCCCCCCCCCCCTACTAAAATGAGACGGGCTCGGACTCTGTAATTCGCGATTGTGAATTTCCTATGCAGAATTATTTTTTTCACTTTCGTTTTCAAAATCCTGGGAGGGGTAATTACCCCCCCCCCGTAAAACCGCCTAATGCCTGTACACTTTTACATTTTCTTCTTTCTGATAGCTTGATTTTCAGCCGGGAACGCAGCAAGAAGGCATTTATACAGATAGAAAAATTAATAGTTTAAATAGCAATATATTTTTAAATGACGGTTTTTTATCATTTTAAGAGGTTTCTAGTATAATACATTATGTACACAGATTGCTTGCACACCTTTAAACAAGACAACAGCAATAGGATGACCAGCAACTCAATTTTCTTGCTAAAGAAGGTGGTTTTTTCCCCATATTTTATTTTTTTTCTAAACTACGATTTTGTGGACTAAAATGGCCGCTACTAAAGTAGGTCTACATTTAGTCGGATTTGCTGTGGTGAGAACGGAAACAGGTGGAGGGGGAGATGTACGCTACGAGCACCACATGTACGCTACAAGCACCCTTGATGGGGTGTACGCTATGAGCACGTACGCTACGAGCACGGCACCGAGGGAACGTCCTCTAAGTGAAACTGTACTCCCCCTCTCTAAACAACGGGGGATGAGGGCGAGAAAAGCAATAAACTTTAGGTTTAGGTTCACCATTGCCGATCTCTGGGAAGGTACGGTGTCGGTCCTAGATATTTTTGTATGTGGTACGAAATACAAAAATTCGCCCCCCCCCCCTCATACGTAGCTAGAAAAGTTTCCAGGGGGATAAAACGAGGATTTCAAAATATATGGACACTCAAATATATAAATATATTTATATATATTACAGTAAGATATTTTAGTGCCCCCATAACGATGTCGCCCGGTGCGGTTGCACCATTCGCTTCACTCTAGGACCGGCTCTCGTAAATTTAAATAAATAAATAAATAAAATAAATTTATAAATAAAACTTTCTCCCGAAAGAAGCACTTATGTAGACCATTCCTGCTGAAGACATTACAGATGCTTTTTATAAATATACAAATAAAGTATTTTTATCATTTTTATCTCAATATTAAAATCATTGATTGCTTAGTTTACTGTCATTCGTAAGAGGGTAACTTTAACCATCAGCTGTAATCTTTGTTTCATTATGCAAAAACAAGGGGAAAAAGTATCCATGAAGAACCATTAACTTTTAAGTCAGAAAAAGTCAGAAAAGAGCAGTAACCTCCGCTCACTGATTTCAGGAACCCAAATAAAAAATACTAAGAGCAAATTTACTTTTCTTGGTAAACTTCTTTGTAATTCGTTTTCAAGTTTTTCTAGGACTTCTGCAAGACTTCTTAAACTTTCGTGTATTTCGCAATAGTGCTGCCATCTATGAGGGAGAAGAGGAACCCTCCTGAAATCCTTTGCGTGTCTAAACTGAGTCAGTAACAATGACTAAGCTTAATGAGGTTGTCCTTTAGAAGAAATTTCCATTGTCTTCTGGATACCTCAATAAGATATGAAAGCGGCTAACCGACCAGCTCTTACGTTTTTATCTTTATAAATAAAAATGAAATTCTGTCTGTAGTCCAGTTTAAAACGTTAAAAGTCCACCCATTCCCACAGTTTAAGAGATTTTTTATGTTTTCCACGTAGAAATCTTTCCGTAATTGTAATCCCTGTAGGGAAAAATGTGGGAAATAAGCATCGTGGTTGCCATGTGTGGCGATTTTGCCGAATAAAATGTTTTAAATTCTTAAAATAAAAATAAAAGAACAATAATGATTTTTTTTGTTAGTGGAAGGTTATTTTTTTAATTATAATATCGTCTGCACACATTTGAAATCAGAGCAGGAATGAAATGTTTTATACGCAAAACAATAAGGCTTTAATATTTCCGAGGCTAATTTTTTACTTTGGCGAAAAATAAAATGGCTGATATGCCGATTTTGAGAAAGTGAGTTCTAGCGGTTTGCACAGTTTTAGGCTTGGCTCAGTTTAAGGAACGATATAATGATAATATAACCAATAGGTCTCGAAATAAAAAGGTCACGTTGAAAGCTGGACTTGCAAAGCCTACACGAAGGCATGCCTTGGGATAAGAACTTTTTCAGGGCTTCTAACGCGTATTCACGTTACATATAGAAAACTGCCAAAAGATCCAGACCGTTAGATCCACAGCCACGCGATAGGCCACAATCCTGGACCTTCACGCTTCAGCCATCTACCATGTTCAGTGTGGCCACATGGGAATTGGCCGACTCTTTTTACAGGATCTATTTTGTGTGATAGCACCATTTCCGATGGCAGCAAATTTTCAATAAAATGATGTTGAATGATTTCAGAAAGTGGTATTAAAAATATTTTTTTCCTAAAAGATATAACCATATAGCGAGAAGAATAAGTTATTAATGTATATTGCAAGAAAAATTGTATGTATATTTACTGGATTATTACGAGTTTCAGAAGCTACATTAATATTTAAAAATACTGAGGGTTTCCCCCTTTTGACATAACTATGTAGGAAATTTAAACTAACTTGCTATATAAAAGAGTAGTCTATTCAAACATCTAATAGTCTAAATTTAAGAAAAAATAGCATTTCATTAAGTAAAGGGATGTCTGCGTTATCCTTTAGGGGAGACATCCGTTTGAAAGTGAACTACGAAGTCAACCAATGGCTCTCTTCAAACTGTCAAGGATGTTCATCTGTAACCTAAGAGTCAATTTACTATTAATATTTTTATTTTCATCAGAAAACTTTCAGAGAAACTTACATCCATCAAAGGACACTGAACATGTCATCGGCAAATACTTTACCTTGAAAAATGATTTTCAAAGAATAAAAAGTGTGATGTTGTAGATGCTCTTAAAATAGACACAAAGTGAGTTATATACATTTAAAAATCTCCAAAATTTTGGCCAAAGAGTGAAATAAAATTTTTTCATGTTATTTCATACTTTGGCCAATAAGATATTGTGTATTGCAGAACAGTCTTTTGTACGCCATTTCCTTTCGAGTCTCACGATGTCCGAGTGCCGAGTGGATAAGACACTGAACATGGAAGATGGCTGAAGTGTGAGGGTCTGGGGTTCAGGTTTATCGCGCGGCTGTCGATTTAATGGTCTGGTCGCCTTTCTCCATATGGTCCTTCGACCAAGTCCAAACCTTTCTCCAAAAGTCCTTCGACCAAGGCACCGCTCCTCTTAGGCAGATGGCCCTCGCATAGACGTCATAACAAAAAACGCACTCAATAGGTACAGTATGAGTATGTAAGGCTAGTATGTGCTGTGTATGTGTTTTTAATAAAGTGTTTATTTTAATGCTGTGTTTTAAAAGAAATGCGATTTAGCCATTACAAACAAAATAAATACAAATCATAGTCTGATATTTTTCTAAAAAACTTTTAGATTCGTTTTATTTTCCGAAGAAAATATATTCCAAGGCGAATATAGTTTTCAAAGCGAAAGGCTGTAGAAAAATAATATTAACTTCAGTCTCTATTTTTTTTTTTTTTTCAACATTCTTCGGACATACCATGAAAATTGAGTTACCTCATCTAATTTTGACACATTTCTTCATATTATAAGCCGTTCATTTACGACTTGTCAGAAATACACTTTTTAGTATTAGGAATATAGATTCCATAAATAAACTCTACAGAAAAATTCTGATCATACTAGTTTGATTCATTACTTCAATGTTTTCGTAAAGCATTATTTTATTAGTTTCAATGATTAGCCGATAGATGGCAGCATCACAATATAAAGTTTTTGTTGGTGCTGCCATCTATCGAAGTTCTCAAAAAATTAATCTGTTTGGAGTTCCCCCTGTTCCGTCACACTAAACGTGACAGCTGAAGAAAACGAAGATTTTTTCTGTCGAAACGATCGTCCCAACCCATAAGTATATTTTTATGTGTGTCTTTTACATAAAGTTTTTATTTATTTCATTTCTAAACTAGTGTTTTCCAAGCAATGGTCGCGGACCGTCACCGTTCCTGAAGACGTTACTGACGGCATGGGCTTTGGCAGCATAGGGAAAGGGGGTTACTTGTCCCCCTCTGGATTTTCGTATGTCTTTTTTCCAAATTGCTTTTTGTCTTTTCCAACCGGCGATATACCAGAACTCCGGACCTTCGCACTTCAGCCATCTACGATGTTCAGTATCTCATTCACTCGGCCATGGTGGGCCCGTAGGAGTTGGCTGCAGTCTTTTGATAAGATCTATTTTGGGTGATAGCACCATGCCGAGGGCTGCATTTAGATCGATAGCTGCGCGATAGGAACGAACGCGGGTATTCCCACTTCAGCCGCCGACCCTGTTCAGTGTCTTATCTACTCGACCATGGTAGGGACACTTTCTTTTCTTATACACATTTATTTAGGTCCTTTTAAGAATCCATTGGCGCCATGCTTTTGATCATCCTATCTCAGAAGCCAACCTTTGCACTGCCAAACCGAATCTTTCTTCATGAATCTTCGTTCCTACCGCGCAGCTGTCGGTCTAAATGCAGCCCTCGGCATAGTGATTGGAGGGCTACCATAGCATAGAACTCTCACGGGGTTGCGCTGGTCAGTTGCGGAGTTTTAGCGGCACGCACAGAAAACTACACTTTCTTTTATAATATATTTATTGATTTGGATCTCAATAGCTTTGTATACTTAATATAGATGAATAAAATATATTAGATGATTTTAAAAAAAAAGTCTTATTTTCATACTCTAAATTAATTAACTGTGCATTCTAGATAATTGTTTCAATTGAAAAAGGGTCTATATTTTCTGGTCGAAAGCAAAGATGAGATCATCAAAAAGTCAACACTGAACGTGAGAAATATTTAGATTTATGGACGGAACTTATTTTTAATTTTAAACCTTTTTGTTAGAAAATATGCATGTATAAAAAATTACACCGAGTTTTTAACCCGAAGATTAAAAAGTGAACATTATCAGTTTTCATAATCTCAACCTATAAAAATTCTCATTATGTACTTATTTCTTCCGTAACATGACAACTCAATTTCAGACTTTTTGTTGAAAAAAGTATTTTTTCAATGCCTCTAAATAAAGTACTTTTTAATATATTATTTTATATTTACTACTTTTTTGATCCACTGTGGATCCCACACACAAAATGCACTTTCCTTCAGCAGTCCGAAAGAAAAAATATTAAATACTTACAATCTCCATAATATTTAATTTAAATGAAATGTATATATTCCTCGCATACAAAAAGTATTCATTATTGCAGCAAGAATTATTCGTTGCATTTTTCATTAGATAGTGATAGTGAGTGATTATGGCAACGCTATACTAGAGCGATCTGCCAACGATTAGGGGTGCCTTGGTAGGAGGACTTTCCAAGGGGTTCTAATGCGCATTCACGTTACATCTGGAGAAAACCTACCAAAACTCCGCACGGTTAGATCGACTGCCGCGCGATGGACCCGAACCACCTTTTTCATTAGAAACGTGAATTTTCGCACAAACGATTTGTGTTATGGCAAGCCTACACGTTGATCATATGTCAGCGGCTGTGGGAGGTGCCTTGGTTGCAGGACCTTTTTAAGGGGTTCTAAAGCGTATTCACGTTATATCTGGAGAAAATCACCAAATGCCAGATCGCCAGATCGCCGCGCGACAGGTCCGAATGCGAGACTTTGACACTTAAGCCATCTACCATGCTCAGTGCCTTATCCACTCGGCCATGGAGAGCCACAAACGCAGAAGCGTTTATCTTTAATAGAAGATGTAGGATTATATACTGTTACTATGTGCTTTGCATTATGTTTCATTTAAAAGCGGTCTCGTTCATTTCTAGTAAAATTAATTAAAAGCTTTTGCAAATTTCTGTGGTCATTGTACACTTTAAAGTTTAAGTTTTCACATTTTCAGTTTCTCATAAGCAAGGCACTCATTGTTTTCAATTTCTTTTATACGCTTGCGCTACGAGTTAAAACTCCTTAGAAGAACCCCCACGGAGGGCACCCCCCCCCCTCGGCCTAGATCCTTCGAGAGTAATCGGCCGTAAACAGTCGAAACAAATGCAAAAATCAAATATATGTTTGAGCAACAATTCGAAATTTATTATATTTGCTTATTAATTAAGATTTTCTTAAACGCTTCTAAAAAGAAACTTGAAACAACCAGTCTTTAATATTATAATAAATAATAATAGAAAAATATTTTCTGTTAAAAAAAAAAAAACCTACAGATACTGGAAGCGAAAAATACCTACTAAGTTTTTTGACGATTATTATGAGCATTTTGTTACTTTTATAAACTCCGATAGATGGCACTACTCAATAATTCGACAGTTATTTCTGCATTTCCACAATAGATGGCAGCACTATGGATTGAACTTAAATTTCTGGTTATTTATTTTGTTCAGCATGATCGATAGTGGAAGTGGAAATTATATACATATAAAGATTTTGGAAGCTGGGCATATTTATACAGTTTGGCACGATTTCAAAAAGCGTTAAATTGGCGCGTTTCTCCTTCATAATTAATTAAAAGCTTTAGGAAATTTCTATGTTGATTGTAAATTTGTAATTTTAAGCATTCACATTTGACAGTTTCTCATTAGTAAGTCACTACCATGGCATCCCCCGTGGGCAGATGTTCCTCCTGTAAGCTTGTCAGAACAAAGAACAACAGCAAAACAAATAATAACCGATTCACTAATCACCGAAGTCACTAATTTTCCATTTTTTTTGTTTTGTATGTCTGTACAGCCATTGAAAGTTTGATGATCGGAAGTTTTGACGCAATTATTTGGATATTACTTAAGATTTTCTTGAACGTTCCGATGGAAACTTTACTATAAAACAAATACTATAGATAATGGATTCGACAAAAAAATGTAGAAAGTTCTGATGATAATGTGCTCAGTACTATGTTGCGTTTACAAAATTCGTCTACCCGAAACTCCGATAGATGCCATGACTTAATTCAATAGCTATGTTTCTACAATTCCACTATAGATGGCAGCACTAAGACTGCACACATCCATTTTTGTGTGTGCGTGTACGCAGGGCACCGTCTACAGTCAATGGGATAAAGAACGGAAATTAAAATTTTTGACGCCATTAAAAAAGGTGGTTGTTGTGTGACAGAGCTACGCAAGGGCTATCTGCCTGGGGGTTACCCTTCCGCCCATCGCCTACTTATATGAGGGATCTGCCCGATGGGATTAGCAACAACAATCGGTCCTTTTTAATTTGATATGTGAAAAGAACGTTTCGGACTTCTACCTCCCCTAAGTTAGGAATTTTGGAAAATGCTGTCTAATACAGCACCTACGTTAAAAATATCACATGCATTTATTAACTTCAGTAGTTTTGGCTAGAAGGAGTGAAATACTGTAGGCGTTACTTATTACGCAAGGTGGGAGGGATCGCCTCCTCCCCAAATTCAAGAAAATTCAGATATTACCTATTTAAAGATAGTATTTACTATAACAGAAAACATTTTGCCCCCCCCCTCCCCCCACGCTAATGCTGACAAACGAATTTAGACTTTAAGAATGAATGCATTTAGTGCTGCCATCTATCGAATATCTTTGAAGACTAAAAAGAAAATGCCCCACATTTCACATAAAAATGCATTGAACGAAGGTTAAAGTAGTTTGTAGTCATGGGCATAGCGCAATATGTTGAGTAAACAGAGAATTTTGGAGGTTACAAAATGAATAGTTAGGAGTGATTGTATTTTGTTAAAGGTAATAGGAAAGGTTTTGTTTTGTGAAGGTTTTGTTAAAGGTAATGGGCATTTACTAAATGACATTAGAGATATGCGAGAGATTTCTAATTCTTTTAACCCGAGGAATATTGCTCAATATTAATATATTAAATGTGTATAAATTTCGCTTTTGTGCTATTCTTTAGCTAGCTACTTTACTGAATTCACTACATCTACTTCTAAAACATCTTATTGAAAGCGGAATCATAAAGAGGAAAACACATCTAAATTACCCAAGTCGGCAATAACATTTTTTTCCTTCAAAGATATGGCTATTTCTTATGTATTTTTGAATGCTTATGGCACAAAAATTCTGTTAAATACAGTTTACATAAGAAAAGAAACTTTCTGAACGGTAGGTCAAGTAGATTTAGCTATTATACTGAGAATACTCCCCTGCAAATAGGACAGTTGTGTTAAACATAGGTACTGAATAGTGTATCAAGACAAATGGAATCCGTGGCGGATACAGAAGACGGGCTAGGGGGCTCCATTCCCCCAAAGGACATTGCTTAAGGGTAATAATTCGTTTCATTGTACACTTTGTTCAGTTCAAATGAGCTTTTTAAAAATAAATTAGCCCTTCCCAAAATGATAGTTTGGTTTGGTTTGTGTGTTATGGCAAGCCTGCACGAGGGGCATCTGCATAGGGATGAGGGTGCCTTGAGCGGTTGACTTTCTAAGCCCAAAATGATTCTATTGCTTACATTTGCTTTATTGTACATGTTGTTTTAAAAAAATGAAGACCCTCCCCCAAAAAATTTCTGTATCCGCCGCTGAATGGAATGTATCCATACCAACTGCTGGATGTAAGAGAGAGCAAGGGAAAGGAAAAGCCGATGAGGAGGATCGCCCCCTAAAGCATAGAGCGAAATGTTCAAATAACTTGTATATTGATTGATTTGGGAAATACGGCCGATTATCTAAGCGAAAAATCGAAGGGGGTCTTTCTAAAGGATCCCAATCCGTATTTACGTGGAGAAAAACACAGAGAATTCCTAACGGCTTGGTCGACACCTGGGTTTAAACCAGGCACTTTCCGCCCACCCGGCATTAGTTGAGCTCGGTCCCTGGTAGGGAAAAAAAAATCTGCATATAGAGTATTAGTGGAAACAATCCAAACCCACAATTGTACAAAGTTGAGAAATACAAGAGCTCAGATCGAAAGATGAATAGTTTTGCAATTTAGGGATGAAGCATAGTCATGCTGCAGCGGCCTCCTTTGAATGTTTGAGGGATACCCGTGGTTTTTTCAAGTAGGTAGGGGAGCAGGCAGGAAAATTTTTCGGAAAGAGGAAAGGAATATGTAACGAAACAAAAAATGGGTGTAAATAAACAAAATTTCTCCATGACGAGAAAAGAAAACACAATTTTCTATCTACTATACGAAAATTTCGGAAGAAGGGGTATATCCCGATATCCCCCACGTCTCTTAGCATAGCTAATGATAATTGTTTTTGTCTAATACTTTTACTTTAAAATCAATTTTTAACACTTCGTATGCGACTGTTGCCGTTCTTTTGAAATTCCTGTAACAAAACGAAAACAAATATTTCCTTATATGCATATATAAAACTACGTAACTTATAAAACAGCAGGGAAAGAACTTCGCATTGAATTTGCAATTTTTCTTTGTCCCAACGAACTATTCTAAGACTGATCCTGGGAAACAACACTGGTCACAGTAGGAGTGTCTTTTCAATGATAAAAGCGAATAATGCAGGACCGATTTCTCCTAGAAATAAACAATCGTACACCCATACCCAGCGAGATACCCTTTAAATTGAAGCTTTGAGTTAAGTCTGTTAGACATCACTGTATGGAAAAGAAACTTTATTATCTGCCAACAGACCTTAAACAGACTGCGTACGATCCGCTCCGGCAGTAATGTTGACAATTTCTCGACTGGAAATTTGAAATTTATATAAGTTTGAGGAATTTGTTTTTCCACCGATGAAGTGCAGGTCAGTTGTACCTCTTAAATGACTTGAAAATAACAAAATGAAAAAACAATAATTAACACACAAACCATTCACTTTTGTATACATCAAAGGGTCTATCATTTGTTGCAGTTGATTAGTGCAGAGATTTCCTAAAACTTTATGGCTTCTTTTAAGCAATGATCGAAAATCATATAATATTTTCGTGCTGCAATATTAACAAAAACTAGTCCGGTGTACGTTCCTTAATTAATCACAAATCATTAAAGAACTCGGCCCCACTATGCTCGAGTAGATAGGAAACTGAGCATGGTAAACGGCTAAGTGGGAAGGTCCCGCGTTCGGCCTAATACGCTGCTATCAATCTAACTGTCTATAGTTTTAGTCTGTTTTTTCCACATATAACATGAATAAACCTTAGAACCCCTTAAAAAGCACCCCATCCCGTAGACACATGCCCCTCGTGTAGGCTTTACATTACACAAAACACTAGTTAGAACGGCTGCTACTGAAAGGGGCATATATAAAATCCCGTAAAAGAAGTCTGAAGTGCTAGATTTGCAATAGCTAAAAAAGTGGTGTCAATTTTAAAATATTATTTTAAAAATATATCAAATAAACTCCAACTAAAAAGCTAGCCTCACCATGGTACAGTGGTACCTGAAAATGGTAGACGGCCGAAGTGTGAAAGTCCCAGGTCCCATCGCGCGGCTGTCGATCTAATGGTCTGGAGTTTCGGTGGGTTTTCTCCAGATGTAACGTGAATACGCGTTAGAAACATTTAGAAAGTCCTCCCACAAAGGCGCTCCCTCCATCCTTGGAAGACCGTCCAAGCGTAACGTTGCCATAATCACACAAACCAATTAAAAATCTCTTTCAGAATTAGTTCAATTATTTCTTTCTTTCTACGATAATATCATTCGAACTTACAAGTACTGAATTAATCGGTGTCTGATTATTGTGCTATACATTTACCGATTTTATTTGCATGGGAAAGTACCTTTATAATCTATCCGTTTGAATTGATTTTTTCCTTTCTTTAAACATTCCCGTATAACCGTCCTGGATAACCGTATATTAAACTGCCAATGTATCTGCAAACATTGAATATTCTTCATAAACGTTATTTCAAATTTTTTTTTTCGCTCTTCATAGTCATAAATATAAATATTTAATATAGAATTTATCTCCCTATTAGCATATGCTTAAAATTTGTTATACTATGCGAAATATAAACCCCAAAGCTCTTCGCAAAATCAATATATCTCTCGAGAACTTGGGATAAACTTCGAGGAAAGAGCCGATTGGACGTGAATTTATAAAAAAGGGGATAGATTTTTTCTCTTCTTAAAAATATTTTAAATCCTTTTGAAATGTCCTTATTTAAATCCGTGTTTCATTTTGAAGGTTTTTAACATAATCTCAAGAAATCTTCGATTTCCGGAAAGAAAATTGTTATTCTGGCGCCAAGGGTATTATAATCGGGGTCGCGACAACTTGTTGAACCATTTATATTAAGGAATTTGCCAATTTTTCATAATTATTAAACTGCTGTGTACCAATTTTTTTTGATAAGATAGTTAAGTATTAAAAACTTAATTTTTTCATTTAAAACATATTTAGCTGAAACATATTGTAATATTATTTCGTACGAATTCTGTGTTGTTTAGAAGAATTTTGTTTACAAATTTATAAACTTCGTAATACAAAGTAGATTGTAGACTTAACTTTCTAACATTGCTTGTAAAGCAACAAAACTCTTAAAAAAATTTCCCTGCATGAAATTACTTTTTTAAAATATTTTTTTAACAAATTAAAAAAAGATAATATTTTGCTTATTTTGAGTAACAATGACCATAATTTTTACAGTGGCTATTTGGAGAACTTCAGATAAAACCAGTTATTAGTAGAGGATATCCGGTGACTGTGTATGAAGGTGCTAACTGATATTTGTGAATAAAAAGAAGTAATAATGAGCTTCGTACAAATGAGCTCATGAAAAATAAATTACAAAATTTCCTTTATTAACACTTTGAAAGGCTCTAATTTAACACTATTACAATTTTAATTAATATAATAATCCTTCATATACTATGAAAGCTGTTACTTCTAATAGATATTATAAACCAAAGCATGTGTTTCAATACGGTCTCTATATACCCAAGCTGAACCAATAAGAAGTTCATTCTAACTTTTCATAAAGACTTTCCAAATTATTAACAAGTCTGGGCATTTTCAACCTGAACAACTGACAATTGAATGGAATTCGATGAAAAGGCACTTTCTGGGATGGTGATATGAAGTTCGTCTGTACAGTGTCTCGCCAGTTCAACTTTCCCCTCCATATAGGCTGAATTGCAATTAACTTAATAGTGACTTGTTGATCTATTTTACTCTGTGAAATTATTCCTATGCAAAATTAAAACAGAAGCAGCCTGGATAGATATCAAAAATAAATATAACAAAAAACTCAAATCAACTAAAGTTAGTGCTAAAATCTTTTATTTTTGTAACTAAAAAGTATTAAAATTGTATTTTAAAGTAGTTAAGATAAATGAACAAGGCCATATTACAGTCTCTGGCCGTATTAATGCAACCATTAGTAGATGTATACAATTTTTACTTTTCGAACATGTACCATGAAAGGAAAGTATTTTAATCATGAAAAAAAAAAATTGGCTATTGATGTACTTATACGTTGTGAGGTATTCTTAATTCATTTATATTATTTTTACGGTGATGTATGTATGCCAGTGAATATATATGTGAGTGAATACGATAGCTCCTAAACCGTGCATTTGATTGAGCTCAATTTGCCTTATATATTACAGATCACCCTCCTATGATCTGCATGGATTTCGGTGTGCATAGGATGCATAGTTTTTTTTTTTTTTTTTTTTTTACAGGATTATAAAAGGAATTCTTATACATTACGGCCTACGGGCGCAAATTCTCGGAAGTGCGCTAATGTTTAAACAGTGCATTTGATAGAGCGCAAATTGAGTATGTCTATTTTAGTCACTGCTACATGATCCGCATAGGATTTCTTCACAGGTTTCGAAAAACAATTTTTATAATTTACGGCCTGTGAACGCAAATCCTTTAAAGAGGGCTAGTGTCTAAATGGTTCATTGGGAGAGGCTAGATTTGTGCATATATATTATAGGTCACCGTCACACAACCTGTACAGATTTCGCTGTGAAGACTTATAGTTTTGTATAATACTACAAAAAAATAATTTTTTTTTTATATATTTCGATCAAGTGCTCCGAAAGTCGAGTGGAGTCACTCCACTTTTTTTGTTCTTTTTCTTCCTTTTTGTAAAGTAAAAATTTTAAGAATAAATTGCTTTTTTATACAGGGGTGGCAACTCTTTCGTGAATATTTGCCGACAAATTTTTATTAGTATAACAACACTGGCGTTGTGAATAGGTGACATTAATATGGCCAAGTGGTCTAGTGGTAACATTAAAATGGCCAAGGACTGAAAGTATGAATAAGAGGCAAAAACGAAATTTATAACTTTACCAGTTGTAACTCATTTTCTGACTCAAGGAATATTATAACAATTATCTGAAACACTGCCAAAACATTATTACTTAATTTAATATATTTATTGAAGCACCAGGTGTCATATTTTTAATTAATGAATAACGTTTCTCACTTTTTTATACACGAAAAGTAAATCACATATATTTTCTGCATAGCGATCAAATGAAGCTCGTCGATTTAGAATTCAATTTTAAACACTTTACAATAAAATAAAAAAAGCCATTTTTTTAATAGAAAAATTTCAGAAAAATTATATTTGAATGTCTGAGATGATTAGGCTTATATTGTTAAATTAATTATACAAAGTAGAGAAGTCAGTATGAAATAAAATTTATTCAGTTCTATATGTTTTGTGGTTCTTTAAGTTATGTTAAGTTAAAGAATGGATATAACCCTTCGGAAAATTTTCTTGAAAACAGAGAATGCATGGTTTTTCAAAAGGATAAAAGAAAAAATGAACCAGGTAAGCTTGCGACACCGAATATATCAAAACTATTGATTGTTGCAACAATAAATTAATGAAAACAGGTGATCGTTAAAGAAAAACAAAACGGGAAATGGCACTTCATTTGATGACAAGATATTGAATTACCGATCAAAGCTGGCTTAGCTTATCGCCTTGAAAACATTTTTGTAAATTGTGTACGGACATAATAGTCAATTTTTCTTTCAGGAGAAATTTTCTAGGTAAATGAAAAAGCCTGAAATAAAGTAAGTATAAGTTCTGAAAGTAAGGATTTTTAGTACATTAGACATTCTGTCGAACATTTATTAATTGCCAATTGAGATCAGCGCTGGAGAGCTTTGAAAATGTCTTTCTTTTTGCTTGTATGATTTTTGGAATGATTCATAGCACTAAACTCATATAGAATCCTTATATTTCGAAAGTTTAAGCGCACAACCTTATTTGCTCGATTTGATTTTGTGAAGAATAGTTTGCGTAAGTTATAAGTATATTGTAATTTGAGAAATATATAGAGAAAATAGTTGATACACTATCAGTACTTACACATGTTGACCTCTTCTTTAATCAACAGATTTTCGGAGCTGGATGATGGCATCACTATTGTAGAAGACGGCGTGGAAGATGCAATGTTGGAAATGGTGGAGGAAGTTGTTATAGAGGAAGTCGAAGCAAGCACAGTGGCCAGTAAACTTGGTCCAGAGCTTTGGGCAGTGCTTGAGTTCAGAGACGGCGATAGCGATGAAGTAAGTCTCTGGTGCAAAAGGGGATTTGAAATCGCCATGTTACTGATACCCTCATTGTATAAGCAAGAGGAATCGGCCATATTGAACGAAGAGGATGATACAACAGCCAAGCAGCCATCTTTTTGCTGTGTCTGCTGCTGCTGTTGAGTTGTTTGCGAATCTGCTTGCTGTTGCCCAAACTCCTCCAGTTGTTGTTGGAATTGTTGTACTGAGAGTATGATAGTTTCATTTTCTTCTTCGGGATTGGTACCCCCTTTTGCAGTAGCTTCCTCGTTAGAAATACTTGCAAAGATACTCTCCAATTCGAAAGACGAATCCGAAATATTACGAAGAATTTCTTCTTCCTCCGTTTCGGGTGCCAAACCGTGCAAGTCATTTTGACTGAGTTCCTGCAGGACGTCATTATTTTGCTCCACCACTACATTCGGTCCACTATCCTGTTAAATAAAATAAATATCTATATACAATCTGAAATATATATACAACATTGACTAGTAAATCCTAAATTATTTTCATATTCATTAAACTTCAAACTTTTTTTGATAACAATGGTGCAAAACGAAAGATAAGTCATGCTAACTCGGACATAATGAAAAGGTTTCCAACACACTTACTTCCTTGGTTAATCCAAACGTAACTAAACGGAAGAGTATATAAAAGGTCTTTGTGTACGATATAAAGCTCTTGCTAACTGATCGGAAAATTTCGGATGGGGGTAAATATATAACTTTTCTCTAACCCCCCCCCCCAAAAAAAAAAAAAAAAAAAAAAATTACGCTTTGGCCACGTATGGGCGGCTATATCGAATAGACACCCAATTTTGAAGGAAAATCGGTTTAGTTTTATTTTTATTCATTTTTCAGTAGCGTCTCAAAGTGGACGGTACTTAGCTTCTTAACACTCAGAATAATTTGAGGAAAGTAAAAACAACATTAGTATTTGATTAAGGCAAAGCTACACGAGAGATATCTGACTAAGGAGGAAATGCCTTGGGCAGAGTTTTGGTTCTATTCCGTATTCATGTTACATCTTAAGAAAATCACCCAAAACTCCAGACCGGTTGATTGACAGTTGCGGGAGAGGCCAGAACCCTAGACCTTCACGCACCAACCACCTCCCAATGTTTAGTGTTTTATCTACCCAGCCACTGATCGGCAAAAACAACACTTGTGATTTAGTAACAAATATATTGAAATTCTTTACATGCAAAATATTTTGCTCAAAAAATAAATAAATAAATAAATAAATAAAATAAAATAAAAGATAAAATTGCAACCCAAATGTTCTAAATGTAAAATTTGATTCAGATAAGATGTTATAAATGTACTTACAGGGTTAATAAAACAGGATTCATAAAATAGCATTTGTAAAACTAAGTAATTTTATTGGAAAATCTCCGGAGTCTAAGCAAAAATCCCAATTACTATTTTTCTTATGATATATTTAATATTTATCACATGATAATCGTATATTGTTTAATATTTTTACTAAATGTTAATTCAATTTGTTATTTACTTATTTATTTTAGATAAAGAAAATCAATTAGTAACAACTGCATATGATAAATCAAATATCGATTATTATTATTTTTTAATATACATTTACCAACACATCAACACGGAAATTTGTTTATGCATTCTAGGTAACAGGATGATTAAATAGAATCTTCGTTAAAATTAAAGTAAAATAATACTGATTAAAAATAAATAAAATTTTTAAAAGCCTCTCAAAAATTTAATATTTCTTTTTTCAACCATGTCAAATATACTGTAGCGCATGTTTCACGCAAGTTTTAATTTTGTTGAGTTCGGCTTATTCTTTCTCTTAGCTATCCTGCAGTGAACGGTAGATCGACATATAAAGATTGATAATAGATGTAATGAATAAAGTTATAAACATATTTTTATGGAGTTAAATGACATGTTAGTCATAGATAAATTTGACTTGAAAGCTCACGTGTTTTAAACAGAACTAAAAGATAAAATACCTTATAGTTAGCGTAATATTTGGGATATTTTTAAAATGCACGAAAAGAAATGGAATTGAACATATATTAGGAGTAAAATTTATTTATATCTTAGTCAACGATACAAAATAATTCTTCAACAATGAGATATAACTGCATTGTTGACGAATAACAGATAGGCTTATTTCAATCCCATTGCATTATTTTTAATCAGTAACCTAGTTCAAAGTGCTAAAAATCTTTTAATTAAACTTTAATTCTTCTTTAAATAAACTTTAATGATCCTTAAGTATGATAAAAAGTTTAAAGCATTTTACAGATAATAAAGCAGACAAAAACACAGTAGTTAATGTTTTAGATATTCCTTGTTCATTAAAATGTCCTTGATCGATATTAATAGCCGTTTAGGAGAAGAATTTTTTTTTTGGGGGGGGGGCAATTTAAAGTGTTCACTGTTTTTATAAATGAAAACATGACAATTTTAATAAATGTTTAAAATTGAGACGAATCACGTCAGAGAAGGCTATATTTTAAATTTTCACTAATCCCTTGTTTCTTTACTTATTTTTTTAATGAAAATTAGAGCAAAGCTAAAACATCGTCAACATAACTACATTTACCATGCAATGTAAATTTGATTTTTTAATACTAAAATTTATCAATAAACTTTTCTGTGTGTCGATATTGTTCTTATCCAAATGTCCGAGCGGATAAGACACTGAACATTAGTATATGGCTGAAATGTGAAAGTACAGGGTTTCTGGCCTACCGCACGGCTGTCGATCTAACGGTCTGGAGGTTCGGGCGGTTTTCTTTAGACGTTTCGTGAATACACGTTAGAACCCATTAAAAAAGTCCTCCGTCCAAGGTATCACCCTCCTTTGGCACACAGACCTCGTGTGCTTTTCCTTAAAACTTACTAAATAAAAAACATTATTATAAAAAAAAAGTTGGTAGCAATAAGAAAATTTATGTATTTTCCTTCGTTCAAGTAATTTACTTAAAAAAAAACACACAGAATAATTATTTCGTTTGAAAACGTCATAAAAGATTTATTTATATGATTAATTGCAGATTCACCTCATTTTCATTTCGGATAGCTTAAGATGTAAATATTTCTAGCATTAGGGTAAGTGCACCAGTAATTGACACTTTGAGAGCAATAATAAGCATTAACTAAAACTAACTAGTAATAATAAGCATTAATTAAAACTATCTGGAAACAAAATTTTTGTTTTCAAAACTTAAGTGAACTCTGAAAATTCACGAAGGGTGTAATTTATTACAAAATATTGGAAATCTCTATTTTTCCTGTATTTTATATGTTGTCATGGTGGCGACACCAGTAATTGACACCAAGACAAATTTTAGCTCCAGTGATTGACACTTCATGTTCCAGTAATTGACACCTAAGAAATGAGTAGAAAAACTTCCTGATTTATTTTTTAATGCAGTGACTTAAAAATAACTAAAGCAAATGAAATGAAATTTGGTGACATGATAGATGGTCACTCAAGTTAAACTATAGGTGTCGAATCGGGAAAAAAATCAGATTTTGAGATTTTGCGAAAATTGTTTCAAACTGAGTAAATTTTTGTTCGCGCATCACTTAATAACGACTAAGGCGAATGAAATGAAATTTGGTGAGGTGATCACGTTACACTTTAAAAGAATTGTGCAACCTCGAACCGCATAAAGTGCGATCCCTGAGCGCACAATACTATTTGAACGATCATTGCACAATAGTTTGACGAACATTTACGTCATGGCTAAAGTCTTGATATCAGATATACACTGAATTTCTGATTTTTAAAAAATAATTATGAATAGATGGACATAGCTTAAATAAAAAATAAGTTTCTTAATTACACATAAATTTAATTTAGTTAAGTACTTCTTGGGGCCATTCGTTAAAGATTAAATTCATATAATTTCTATTGGCAGCTATGCTGCGGAGCTGCAACATGTGCAGCGCCACATTTCTTTACTTCCTTACTGAGCTACGAGGCAATTCAAAACGTGTCTTACCGGGTTTTGTATTTCAGCTATTAAATTAAAATGTAAATCTTGGTTTAAAGTTGCATGAAAATACTACCTTTTTTCTTCTTTTTTAGTGTTTCTTTTAGACAGGAGTGATACTGTGTGCAAAACAGAATGGAAATCGCATACAAGGGGAGAAAGCTAAAGCTGCTGTTTCAAAAGGTTTTCAGAAAGGACACAGAAAACTTCTCAAATCACTGAAAATATGAGTTCTTGGGACACACAAATTTAAAAAGCCAGTGCTATCCCTGCTTATGGAAGTCTTTTTCGTTCAAATATTTATAAAAAACAAGAAGCTAACTATTTTCATAATTATTGAAGCGTTCAAATTCTAAACACACTTAAACACACCTTTACAAATGCAGGTGCGACGAAGGTCGTGGTATAACAACACACTTTCCTGTAATAAGAGGTACACAAGCACTTTTTTCTTTCTTTCTTTTTCATTGCCGCCTTTATTATCAGCATAAAAAAGAGCAGGGGCGTAGCCAGGGGTTGGCTGGTCCGGCAACAGCCATCCCCGAAATGAGTAAATGTAGGATATGAATAAAATTTCGTATTCACGGAAAGATTTGAAATTTTGCCATTGATATTTCCATGGTATACATATTTCAAAGTTCCCCTTGAGAAATTTGAGGTTCAGATACACACCTAAGTCAAATTTTATCCCTCCCCCACGATGTATGTTTTTATAACTGCAAAGATTTAAAACTCGATTTATGAATTTTTTAAAAATTACCTTTCTTTCTTTTATTTAATTCATTTTTATATATGAACACTTTTAGGCTCAATAAAGGGGCAGAATAAATAAATTATATTGTATACATTGGTTTATAAATTATATTGCATTCTAGTTTTTGGGCTTTCAGCCACCCCTGAAAAAAATTCCTGGCTAAGCTACTGAAGAAGTGTGAAAGGAAAAATTATGCAGTTTTCTTTATTTAGATGATTTATATCACCAGTTATTTTAAATTGCTTTTATTTTTTACCATCAAACTTTTAACGGTAGCTTTTCAGGAGACTAATTGGTTATTTGCTTAGTTTTCGATTTCAGGCAACTGACACCCAACCACTGTTCTTTAACACCCTAATATATAATTTTAAATAACTTCATGTACACATCATTAGCATGACAAGCATTTAATAAGAGCCATTCATAATCACTAAGAGTATTTTACAATTTGAAAAGTGTTTAATTTAGTATTCTGTATCTTGAAATTTTTGCTTAGACTAATTATTCTAAATCAAATGTAATCGAGCTTTAAATTGTTAGTAAAAATATAAGAAAATATGCATTTCAGGTTCTATAATTATTCTTTTCAAAAAATAACAAATTCTTTACTTTTTGCGGTCTATTAAAAGTTCAATATTTTAATAATTATACACGGTATCAGTGAGTATTTTTAGATGATCTTATTAGACATAAGTAGGAATTAATAACAAAGTTAAACAGTAAGGATAAGGTTAAATTTCATACGATCCTGATTTTTAACTGAATATTAAGCTGACTAATTTTAAGCTACTTGCATTGATATTTTCTCCATTGGAAGAGATATTTACATTTGGCTGCTTTTATTAATAAGTAAAAAAATCTGGAGTGACTCCATTCGACTTTCCGAAAACTTACGATTAAGATCATTACCAAGCATTTAAATGGATTTTAATCGATGAATAATTCAAACACATATACCAAATTGAAGCTCAATCGAATGCGCCGTTTAAAAGCTAGCGCACTTTCAAGAATTTCCCCCCATAGGTCATAATGTAAAATAAATCGTTTTCGTAGCCCTGTAGAAAAACTATCAGTCCTATACATATCAAAATCAATACAGGTCTTGCGATGGTGATTTATAACACATATACCCAACTTGAGCTCAATCGAACGTACCGTTTAAACGCTAGCCCACTTTCAAGAATTTCCCCCCCATAGGCAATAATGCAAAATAAATCTTTGTTGAAGCCCTGTAGAAAAGCTGTAGTCCTATACACATCAAAATCAATACAGGTCTTGCGATGGTGATTTATAACACATATACCCAATTTGAGCTCAATCGAATGTACCGTTTAGGAGCTATCGTGTTCACACACATACACACCCACATACACATAAACACACACATACATACATACATCTCGTAAAAATATCATAAATGAATTCAGAAGACCTCAAAACGTGTAAATACACCAAAAACCTCGAAGTCGAATTTTTTCATGATTACAATACTTTCCTTACATGGTACATGTTCGGAAAGTAAAAATCAGACGCGTTTACACACATCAGGTACAGGTTTTCTTTTTCAAATAAACTTAAGTTATGATTGATTAGAAAACTTAAACATGTGAGTCAATAGAATGATAAACAAACTACTAAAAGTAAATTATAAAAATGTGTTTATTCTCTAAAGTGCAATTCAAAGCAAGACACTGAATTTTATTCTATTTTATTTTAGGTTCAAATGAATTCATTTTTTCGTTAAACTTTTACTAGCAATTGTTAATAAATAAAACTGGATAGTTATTTTTATATTTATGACAGAACAGTTATTTTAAAAATACTAACTGGTTCTCAATAAGAACGAACAATCAACTTTATTGATTTAAGGGTGATGGGGATTTTGCTGCTTTTCGATAAAATGTTTAAGATTTAGGTAATTTTGTTATAAAAAGTTTCTAGTTTTAATTTTGTGAAAATATTAAGTACACTAGATGCGGATCGCCTACTTTTGGAAAAGATGTTTAAGATATAGGTCATTATATCCTAACAAATTTGCATTTTAATAATATGAAAATGCTAATCGAAATAGAAGATAGGAAATTTACTGCAAAAAATATACTTAAAAGTAAAAAAAAAAAGCCTCGGATAACTTACATTTTTATTTATATGAAAATTCTAACCACGTTACTTGTTAGCATTTTCCCATAAAAGAATGAAAACTGACCATGAATTGATCATTTTATGACATCTAGATCTAGACAATGATGAAATTTCAGAAATCGATATTTTAAGAATTTTATATCACGATATTACGATTAATCGATATTTTTCCAATTTTTACGACTGCAACAAGTACTTCAACTGGTATGCTAGCTGCGAGAAAGCTAGATAACTTATTGGCAACACTATTGGAGGCAAAATAATATCATCCCTGGATCGTAAAAAAAGATTAAAGAGTAACAAAGCAACTTGATGAGCCAAGTTGAAAGAAGAGTTCCTTTTTTCAAAAATTAGTGTACCCGCCCTGCTTTTTGTGGAATAGTCTTTCAACATCAAACGGAGATTTAAAGTTACCGAGGAAAATGCGAGTATTCTTCTCTTCTCTTCTCTACTTATTATAAAAGAAGGTGTCTGTGTGTCTGTCGGCAGCGTTACGGACAAACAGATACACCTAGAAACACCACATTTGGTACGCGGGAAGATGTAAATATGTAGTTGTGCACCTCGAAGCGATTTTTTCATAATTCGACCTAGAATTTTTTTTATTTTATGTTTTATGCGATTTTTGGCATTTTTTCTCACCTAATTCGTAATAACGGCGGAAATTACGCTCGCAACAAATCAGCATTTGTATCATCGAATAGAGGAGGAAATTTTCTTTTAAAAACAGTTCATTCTGAATACGCAACATGATTTACCGATTTTTAGGATTTTTTTTTACTAAGCATCTGCTTCGCGATTGTTTTTCGTAAAATAATTTTAAAACTGTCGCATCTTGAATTCTATCCGTCATAACTTTTAGATATTTTGAAAAATCGTGAAACATTCTTTTCTCCCTCTTTTAAAATAAAAACGAAAAAATTATGTAAATTAGATGATTTTTTACGAATTTTAATGCAGCCTAATGTTTAGAATTTAATAGCATCAACGCGATCTTACGCCATTCATTACATTGCGATCACGGCACCAGAATTTATGTTCGGTTGTTGCCACAGAAAGGATTAGAAAAAAGGATTTTTTCAACCAATCGAGTTTTAAAATGGGATATCAGAATTTCAATTCGCAAGTGAGGATCTATGACGTCAAATGCTTTAAGATGCGTAAAAATTACTCTATAATTTTAACTCATTTATTCCAGCTCTATTTTCAACACAGGGAGACGATATTTTGATTAAAATTTACTGTAGAAATAAACTAAGAAATTCACGATTATTATTATTAGAAGTGGTATTTTAATCCGGTGCTTATTTAAAAATTGAAATGTTTTCACGGCGCTGAAAATGTTCATTTTAAAAGTTACAAAGTTCGTTTCAAAGCGCGATATATTAAATTTTTTCTATTTTCTATTTTTATTTTTGGCATTTAATTTAGCGCAGGCGTTGCCTAACATACGCATGCAGGTTGCGAGTATAGTTTTATTTTAACGTTGAATTACGTTCCTCCATAAAGGTTACATAACGCAAAGTTTTAATGATACCGTTTGAAAACAATTATGCGAAATATCGAAATTAACTCCCTCAACCTACCGGGGTATCCTTTACGGCAGTCAAACAGTGACGTCATAAATAAAAAAAAATGCGTGAAATTTGTAAACTCTGCAACTCTAACGCCCGGTCACAATTAAAGTGGGAATAAGTAGCTCCTCGAGATTACACAGTTTGATGTTTTTCAGGAGACAGGACTATGTAGGATATAAAAGATATCGCTATATTAGATACATGGATATTTAAAATGGCACCCCTTGGATATTTTCTCCCCACAGTAAGATGAAATGGTTTGCGGCGCTAAATACGCCAATCTTATAAAACTATGTATAAATTAAATATATATGGAGAGTTTCCTTAATGGCAACCATTATGTGAAATGATTATTATTTATGCTAATGCGTAAATTCCAAAGAATTGCCACAGAATCAAAAGATCCCATTGAGGCCAAATAATCTAAGCTGTTTCTTTTAAGGGAGCCTTGAAGAGGGAGAAGCGAATATAGATAGTATTAATGTACGTAATAGGTATAGTATTATTAGATTTGTAAAGATAATATGAATAAATCGTAATGTACCACGTTAATAAATATTTCATGAAATTAAAAGTGTTTATCCTGTTTCAACGGTTGTCTTACAACCAACTAAACGAAAAGTAATTCTAATTTGTGTTAATATATCCCGCGGTAATTTCAACAGAGGAGATTACTTGAACTTTTTTTAAAAATGAAATTCTGTTTTGTCACATGCAGATATGATTTTAGTAGTAAAATATTCCCTTCTTCCCGTATGAAGAGCGGGTGCGCAGCTATTTTAAAAACATCTCTTGAAAATAGCATAAATGAATTCAGAAGACCTCAAAACGTGTAAATACACCAAAATCACGAAGTCGAATTTTTTCATGATTATAATACTTTCCTTATATGGTACATGTTCGGAAAGAAATAAATGGTGCTCCATTTCATGTAGTGTCTTAGGTATTTAATGCTACAACTTGAGCCTAAAAAACAGTATGATGTAGAAATAAGACATTTTGAAAGCCAGGAGTTCTCTGCAAACCATTAAGCTTTCCACGTTTTTGATAGTGAATGACACTGACGTAGTTTTTTGAGTCATTATACTGCAATGATCAGGTTAGTACTCATGACACAAACTTTACATTGAGTCAAATAATTTTGCTCTTTTTTTTTAATTCCACATCACGAATAATTTCGAATTACACATGTAAGGAAAATTTTCGTTTCCTACCGTGCGAAGAACGGGCACGCAGCTAGTAAGTTATAAGAGAGACTATCTAAGAAAAGCTTCTTAACAACAAGCAGTCTATATTAAACACTGCAGTATTAGATGATTTAACTTGATGCGCGAATGAAACTTTTTTACAGTTTACGTCATACCTAAAAAAGCATTCTTATTTATAGAAAATTTAAAGTGTATATTTAAATTGAGTAACCAGCTTTTATGCGCATCAAATCTGCACCTCATTCACTTTCGACGTTTTCACATAATACACCCCCCCCCCAAAAAAAAAAATGTACACAATTATCGCAAAAATCTTTTTCTTTTTGTTTTTCTCCCGTTTGAAGAAAAATTCATACATGATTTTTCAACCAGCAATTTTATCGCCAGTCACTAAATTTTATTTGATTAACTGCAGGTACTTTAATATGATGCCTAAAATTTTTTTACACCATTTTCACAAAATCTAAAAAATGTAATTAAAATTGTGCAAACAAAAATATTGACGATTATTGTTGAAGTTGAGTATCCAGATGTCATATTATCCAAGTCACTTCATTTACTCCCGATTCCTTAACGTAATGACAAAACAAATAAACTAAAAGAAAACGTAGTTTTTGCAAAATCTTAAGGATATTCAAATGAATTATCGATTGAAAAAAATTGATAAATATTGTTTATGCTGAGTCACTACCTATTTTGTTTCTATATTTTATTTTGGTCCATTGAGCCGTTTTTGAGGATTCATGAACGAATATTTAAGGAATTTTCACAAAATCACAAAATCTATGAAAATTAAAAAAAAAATCGACGCTTATCGTTTAGTTAAGTTAAGTGACCACATACCATTTTCTTTTTCATTCGCTCCTGAAATTTTTACACCATGCACGAACAAAAACTTACACATTTTGATTAGATTTACGTAAAACTTCAAAGACTATTATTTTTTTTTTTTTTAATGTCGACGTGTGTACTTTAGATTGGTGATCAAGATTACCCTTCATATTATATTTCATTTCATCCCCTTCAGCGCTTTTTACGTAATGCGCGAACAAAAATTTACGAATTTTGAATAGAATTTTGCAAAACTTCATGTTCTATTAAAATTTTGAAAAAAAATCGATGCCTGTAGGTTAAGTTGAGAAACCATCTATCATGTTCCAAAATTTGATTGCGTTTGCTTCTGGTGCGCAAAAAAAAAAAAAAAAAACGGCAGAGACAGAATTACAGGACGGCAGGCAGATATACTTTTTTATAATGTCGTATTGGGTTACCAAGCCTGAAACGGATAGAAATCGGAAATTTTTGTATTCCAAGTTAATGTACGAGAGAAAAAGATTATATATATTCATATTTGAGTATACTCCAAGAAATGCAAAATCCAAAATGAAATGCATGATTTCATAAATTATATTTCGGCTCAAGGCCGCAGTCAGAAAAAAATTCGGGAGGGGGGGGGAACTTAGCGCTAAAATTTTTCCACCTATAAATGATCCCCAGAATCAACGAAAATAAAAAACTACCAACGCACTGACTAACATTTCGGGGGGGAAGGGGGGAATCAAACTCCCCATGATCCTCCCTTTGGCTACGGACTTTGGCCTCGGTTGAGTGATTTTTTAAATAATAAAAAAAATCTTTTACAGAACTAAGAAAATATGGCTTAATACTTTTTTTGGGGGTGGGGATTCTGCTGAGGCTATGCAATTTTCGTAACTGAGACTTCTCAATCCCGCATGAATAAATTAAAAAAAATATTTAAATGAGTTATTTTATCTAAAAATTGGTTTAATAGCAGTGAATACAGCTTTTTCTAGTGAGTATATCAAAATTGATTTATTTTTTTATTTTATTTTATTTTTGTTCTGCTGTTAATGCAGCTTTCCCATAAGAATTCATATAATTTTGTTGGTATTTCCAGCGTGATAAACACTGAAAATTATGGTAAAACAGTTGGTTCTTCCTTAAAAAAAGATTCTTCAGTACTTTTAAAGTGATCTTCACGGCATACCTAATTCCATAGAATTAACAAATTTCTGACATCCATGAGACAACAAGAGAGAGTACTATTCGGGAAAAGCATTTCTCTTTCTCACACATACATATAATTCTCTTCACATTTTCTTTTTTTCTACCAAATGCGCGTAGATCTTTATTAGACGTTTAAAAAATGAATAAGTTTTTTTTTTCTCTTTAGAAAATTTGTGAGAGCGAAAGTGACTGTGGACAGAAAGACATTTTTAAGATCCGTAGGAAAACAACTCACATTGGTCAATGGAACTGGGGAAACAGGTAATTCCTTTGTGGGGTATTGTAGCATGGTATTTCTTTTTTTGTTTTTCCTACTGAAGAAATCTTTGAGTATTCATCTCTAATAATATAGGATGCCTTATTAGTTTTAGACGAGTAAGCAGAAAAGTATGAGAGAGATAAATATAAAAATTTCAACGTCTTTCAGATTTTATTTATATACTAGAGTGCTATCTGACAGACAGTCTCGGTAAGCGAGACAAAATTTATTTACTGAACTCCGACTTTCTCAGTGTTACACTGACAACTTTTGTCAATTAGAACATGCACGTATAATAAACTATTCAGCAATATTTAACCCTTTGAGGCGCAACCCTTTCCCAATGCTGAAAAAAGGGCAGCCGTTGCCATCGCTCGACTTAACTACCAGCAAGATGGCGGAAGATCGAAACGTTCATCGAGTGCCACAGATCTAGAGACCCTTTTTTGACGACAGCTGGCTGTGCGCGCGCACAGCATCAGTATCTGTCGGTACTACAAATTTTTAAAATGTTACAAAAAAAATCTTAAATATCTGTTGTTTTTTTAATCATTATTCGGATCCTTGCAAATATATTTTAACTTCTAAGGTGCATCGTACCTGCATGTTTAATTTTCGAAATTTATTTTGTGAGCCTCCATTTAAATAGCCCATGAGCCGTCACTGCTTCACTATAATTCCTACTTTAACCCTTTGAGGAGCAACCCTTTCCCAATGCTGAAAAAAGGGCAGCCGTTGCCATCGCTCGACTTAACTACCAGCAAGATCGCGGACGATCCAAACGTTTATCGCACAGCTGGCTGCGTCAAAAAAAGGGTCTCTAGATCTGTGGCACGCGATGAACGTTTCGATCTTCCGCCATCTTGCTGGTAGTTAAGTCGAGCGATGGCAACGGCTGCCTTTTTTCAGCATTGGGCAATCTATCCAGCTACTCTCGCGTTCTTCCATTTTTCAGCAGATGTCAGTGCTGTTCAAAATAATCGTGACCCTTTTTTGACGGGAAATGACGTGCTAAAAAGTAAAGGATTCTCGTGGAGCTAGGTCACCCGCAACTATTTTTATAGAAATCCAATCTATTCTTCGTGACTGGCAACAGTCAAAACGTCAGAGTTGGGTGATCCCAGAGCGGGATCACTGCGCGTTAAAGGGTTAAAAGCAAAGAAGTTGTACTATCTAGAGCAGATGTTTTCGATTAGTGGATCATAGTTGTTTTTATTCAAATTTATTAATTTTTTACGTTGCTAAAACTGCCCGAATTTCTGTACCTCAGCAGTATTTTTTCAAGGACGGAGGGTCATTCTTCTTTTTCGTTTTATTTTCAGTCTTGAATCTTGGCGTCACCTGTTTTTTTCCAGAGTCGAAAAGACGCATGTAAAATATTCTGTTTATGTGTAGGGAATGCAATCCCGCACTGTTTTTCGTTTCGCGAGATTTGTTGATCCCGCGGGATTGACGTTTCATTCAACTAAAAATCAATTTCAATACAGAAAAGTAGGAAAAAGCAAGATTTCAAGCACTATCAAGTTTAACTTTAATAATAGTTCATCATACTTGATAATTACAATATCTTACATAAAGATAAAAATTATAGTCATGATATTCGTAATAATATACTAAGTTATTTCTTAATTGATAAATAAGAATAATCTAAACAAGACAACGTAAAGAGGCACGTTTACCTAGTCTTGATCTAATTTTGAAAGAGAATACAAAAGCACTTGACAAAAGTCTTTCTTTTCTTTTTGGTATGAAACTGAAGAAGCCACCCATTTTTGCATGGTTAACTTAAGTTCACCTTTTAGAGACATCATTGGCATGGGCGGTCATATGATTTTCTTGGGGGTTCTGACCCAGAGGGATACAGTATTTAGTGTTGAAGCCTTTCTGCAGTATACCAGTACGTAAATCATAACAGCATGGGAGCTGGGGGAGGCACTATTTCTCCTCCTTGCCAATAGGTATGAGCGCCCATGATCACGGGTTCTTATTCTTCATCTTATGAAAAAATGTTTGGACAATTGATGATTGGGAATGTGGCACGAAATTGTAAAAAATAAATAAATAAATAAATAAAATGTCCGTTTCAATCCTGCAGGATTAGGGCCAGTCTCGCAGGATCCCGTTCGAGCGGGGTCGGGTGCATTCCCTGCTTATGTGTCCAGCGTTGTTTTGGAGCAGTCATCTTTGGATGGCGGGAAGCAACGCTAGGTACAGACAGGGAATCTCTGTGGCTATGCATTGCAACGCTGGGAGTAAACAAGTTAAAGTAGGTTTCAGGTAAAGCATTCGCGGAATGAGGAAGCTTTTAAGGGGGCGGGAAGCGATAAGTATGACAAACCATTTTAGTGGGTTATTCTTTTTTCTTTTCTATTCATTTTTAATATTGAACCCAGGTTTAATCTGTTCCTTTGCATCACTGAACAGATGCTGAGGATAAGCGTCCACTACTGTGAGCAGTGTTGTTTCCCAGCATGAATCTTCGAATGCTCCAATGGGACCTAGTTGGGACCTGTTATGCCACCAAATTTCATTTCATTGTTAACATATACATTGGATTTGTGTGCTTCGCTCCAAGTTCGCTTATAAATCCTCGTCAGAAGGACAACACAAGGTGGGATGCCCTCCGTGGGGGTCTTTCTAAGGGGTCCTAACTCATATTTACGCTAAGTTTCGGAGAAAACCACGGAAAACTCCGCACGGTTAGGTCGACGGACGCACAATGGGACCCGCGAACCCGAGACCTTCACACTTCGCCCGTCTACCATTTCCAGTGACACTGTCCAGTAACCACTGTGGCATGGTGAGGCCATTTCATTTCATTCGCTTCAGTCATTTTTTCGTGATGCGCGAACAAAAAAAGCGTCACGGATAAAACGACAGAACGGCAGAATGACAAACTTTTTTTGACGGCCGTACTGAATTCCCAGGTGCTTCAAAAGGATAGAAATCGCAAAATTTTTGAATTCCAAGTAATATACAGAGGAACGTCTTATTTTATTTAAATAAATTAAAATTTTGTTTGCATATTACTTGGAATTCAAAATCTTTGCGATTTCTATCCATTTCAAGAACTTTAGAACCCAAAACGACCTTCAAAAAAGTATGTCTGTCTGTCGCTCTGTCATTCTGGCGGTTTTTGTTCACGCATCACTTAAAAATTGCCGAAGAAAATGAAATTAACGGTGGTCTTAGGCGTTGAATGTTTTGAAAATTTGGATTCGAGTGAGAAAGTGTGTTGTGTTAAGTCAAAGCTGATCAAGGGCTATCTGCCTAGAGGGGGGCTGCCTTGGTCGGAGAATTTTTGAAAGAGTTCTTACCTGGGGTTAATTTCTAGCCAAAAATGTGCCGAAGCCCGAATATTCTTTAGAAATCATGTTCATACTCAGTGACGTATTGTAAACCCCCGCGATTCCTGCAATACGGGAGTCGGTCTTATAATCTATAACGATAATTCAACGATTTTCCCATGTAACATTGGATATACTTTCATTATTCCCATGTAGTTTCATTATTTCACAGAACGGTGAAAAGAAATAAAATAGTCTGAAATTAGCAGTAGAAATCTAAACAACACACAGAAGACCCAAAATCTGTTGCTCTCTGGACTCTTAGATGGATTTGAGGCGACGCGAGTCGTAATTGGTCTGTCCGCTAAAATCGGTTTGTGTGTGAAAAGGGAGAAATTTTTGAATTAATGTGTTAGTGCAATATTGATGAGCTCCGCAAATTCACTCTGTAAAAAGAATTACAGGAACTGAGCTCCTATTTAAATTAAACCCTGGTTCTAACGCGTATTCAAGTTACATCTGAAGAGAAACTCTAAAAACTTCAGACCGTTAGATCGACAGAACCCTCGACCTTCACACTTCAGCCGTCAATCATGATTGATTTGATTTTGGGAATACGACCGATTATCTACACGAGGGATATAGGCGGGGGAGGGCGCCCTCTGTGAGGGACTTTCTAAGGGATCCTATCCTAACCCGCATTTATGCAAAAGTTTCGGAGAAAACTACAGAAGACTCTGAACGGCTAGGTCGGCGGATGCGACCTGGGTTTGAACCAGGCACTTTCCGTCTCTCAGTTGAGAACGCTGCACGCTCGGCCACTGGTGGGGCGTCGTTTATCATGCTTTGCGTCGAATCCACTTGGTCATGGTGTGGCCAATGTGGACTGGATTTTGAGAAAATTTATTCAAAATGAATAAGTTTTTGTTCGCGCATCACACAATAACGACTAAAGCGAATGAAATGAAATTTAGTGACAGGATAATTAATGGCTCAGCGCACGCGAGTCAAGTTTTTGAAAAGTTTTATTATATTTTCCGATAATTCATTCAAAATGTGTCAATTTTTATTCTCGCATCACTTACAAATACTGAAACGAATCAAATGAATAGTCACCTTTATGATAATAAATTTCAACTTAAAATAAAGGCGTTGTTTTTTTCAAAATGTTGAATGCAATTTGAAAGTTTGGCGAAATTCTATTAAAATGTGCAAATATTTGTTTGCGCATCCCTTATAACCCACTGTTGACAAAGGAAATAAATTTTGAATCATCATAGGCGGTCACTTAAACTATAGGCGTCAAAATCTTTCAAAATTTATTTGCCAGGAGAGGACAGGTCGCGTCACTGAATGGGTCGCTTAGAGCTACATATACGTCCTTCCCGGAATTTGGAACCTCATCAGAAGGAGGAGGGACTTCGGAATATCGGCACCCCTCGGAAACTGCTAGCGACCGCCGAGAGGACTTTAGGAACCACGGATTTAACGTGCACGTACACGGTGGTCTTGAGTGGTACGCCGGTATCGAATCCATAACCTTCCGGTTACGAGTCCAACGCCTTAACCACTGGGCTACCACGGCCCTTTCAAAAATGATTGTAGATTTTGGGAAAATTTCATAAATGATTGTTAGTCCATTGCTGAAAAATGGTGTATTTTGTGTTATAACATGCCTACACTAGGGGCATCTGCCAAGGGGATGGATACTTTGGCCAGAGGACTTTTTAAGGGGTTCGAAAACGAATTCACGGTGATGAAAAATGGAATAGAATGAACTTTCAAATTATATTAAATGCTATTTTAATTGAAACCATAAATGCCTAAATTGTTTCAAAATTTCATAGATTTTGAGAATTTTTTTTTTCTTGAATCTCGCAAAAGCAGCTTAAGAGAACAGAATGAAATTTGATTACATGATCTTCAACGACTGAAACAATAAATGTCGATTTTTTTTTCAAGAATTTCAATAAATTTTTTAATTTTGCAAAACTTGCATTATCTTCCCTGCTCTTTTCTTTTTCTTTTTCTTCTTCTTTTTTTTTTTTGTGTGTGTGTGGGGCATCACTTGAAGGATTCTGGAGACTATTTAATATTTGGCTGTTCAACTTAAAGAAATTACGCCGATTTTTTTCCCCCAAAGTGTTTATTAGCTTTCTTCAGATTTTGTGAAAATTGTGCAAAATTGTTTTGGGGTATAATATTAAAATATTTACATTTTAAATCAAATAAAATTTAGTTACAGGCGAAGAAATTAATGAAGTTGAATAATAATGTTTGAATTCTTCCAAATGAAAAAAAAAAATAATATTGAGAAAATTTTGTGTGACCACTATATGAAAAAGACTAAGCGAATTAAAAGTATTTTTGTTGCTAATTAGGAGGTTTCGAATTAAATTAGTCTTTGCATTTTCCACAAATTTCAATTATTTTTACAGTATGACGTAAAATGTGAAAAGATTTCTCGCGGATCAAGTAATTTTTAAGACAAATCTGCACGAGGGATATCTGTCTACAGGGTGAAATAGTTTGGGAGGAGGACTTTTTACGGGGATCTAAGGCGTATTCAAGTTACATCTTGCGAAAACTGCTCTGAACTCCAAACCACCTCACTTCGGCCATCTACCACGATCAGTGTCTTATCCATTCCATCAAGTATAGTCATCTAAATATAATTAAATCAAATGTTGCAGCTTAATTAAGTGCTTGCTATTAAAAAGTATTTTCCAGATATACTTTTTCCAATTTAATTTTCATTATCAGCATTTTCTCTTAGTTTGAAGAGATTTCTTGAGTCTCAGCAATATTTGTTATTCTCTAAACGTTTAACAATATAAAGAATTTATTACCTTTCTTTCTATATTTCTGCCAGTATGGGAATTCCATTCTTTGTACTCCTACAATGAAAACGAAAATTCACGCTTTTTGAAAATCTGCATTACATACTAACCTGTCAACGATGGGTATTTCGGCTAGTCCATGTAAATAAAATTAGACTTTTGTCTGTACATTAATTGGAATTCAAAAATTTTGGGATATTATCCGTTTCAAGCACCTGGGTGTATTGTGTACTGTGTTTAAGGCTAGCCTAATTGAGGGTTATCTGATTAGGGCGGGTGTCACGTTTGGAAGACTTTTTAAGGGGTTCTAGTACAGTACATATTTAGAAGCCCGTTAAGAAGAACGTTACATGTGGAGAAGCCCGCCCAAAACTTCTGACCGTTAGGTCGACAGCCACGCGGAAGGCCAGAATTCTGGACCTTCACACTTCAGCCATCTGCTAGCCTTATCACTCTGCCATGGTGGGGCCACTCAAGTACCTGGGAATCCAAGAAAGACCACCAAGAAAAGTATGTCGTTCCGTCGTTCTGGCTGTAACGCTTTTCCTTATTCACATATCACGTCAATTTTTTTCCAAATGTTGATATTTTGCAAAAATTTAATCAAAATATCTCAATTTTTGTTTGTGCATGACGTGAAAATGGCAGAACCAAATTAAATGGAATTCGGTGCCACGTGACAGGGGGACAGTCAACTTAAACTGTAGGCGCAATTTTTTTTTCAAAACGTGCAAATGTTTGTTTGCACTTCTCGTAATAACGAATAATTGTTGTAGTTTGTTGAGGCAAAGTACACCAGGGATAGCTGGCAAAAGGAGGATTGTCTTGGGTGAAGGACTTTTTAAGAGGTTCTGATGGGTGTTCAATTTGCATCTGGAAAAAAACGATCGCAAACTCCAGATCGTTCGATCGACAGTCGCGCGGTAAACCAGAACCCTGGACCTTCACACTTCAGCCATCTATCAGTGTTCCGTATCTTATCCGCTGAGCCATATAAAGCAATTTGAAACACCTGGAATTTTATTCTATATAGTTACATGAGATTAGGTTGGGATCGACTTTCCTGAGAATTTCATATCCGTTTGAATTTTTGTTCTAATTTCGAAAAGCATTCAAATTCGCTTGACATAATATGAACGTTGAAGGAAGAGGTCAATGAAAAGGCACAGATTTTATAAAGACTAATTTAATGATTTGAGCTTGCTTTTTATTAGACTTAGTGAATGTTACGCTCATTGATTCCCTCGCACTTCAACCTGTTTGCATATTTTTGAATAATGTATTTACTTATTTATTTTTACCCTCCTCAATCCCCATGTATCGCATGTGATACAAATAACTGTACTGGCTATAAATGTATTATAGCCAATTTTGCTTTTAGATTGCCAAAAAAAAAAATTGATAAGAATTAAGCTTTTTGCTTTAAGATTGTTAATAAAAAATTGAATCGTGTGAATGGGAAAATTCTTCATACTGATACACACATTTTATTTTTGTTTGCCGTTATTTCATTTTTGCTTGCCGTTGCACAAAAAATATTTGAATATCAGAGAAATTTTCTATATGGGTTACTGTTAAAAGTAAGTACGTCATAAAGTCGTAAAATATATAAAAATCTGTAGAATTTGGCAAAAATTGCACAATGATTTAATAACAGCTGTTAAAACAGCGTTTGTAATGAGTGTTAAGTAGTGTTAATAACTAATTTTGTACAGCAGCTCAGAACCTTCTGTTCTTCTCTCTGTGAGTGCCACTGTTAATAAGTCTGAGTGCGATTTGTTTTCATTTTAGCTCATAAATAGGAGCTAAATGCTCATTGCTGATGCTCCGAATATGTTTTTGTTCCTCCCCCTCCCCCATAAGCTGTCTTTTACAAATTTATAGCAGTTTATATTATAAAAAACATTGATGGATGTGTATTCCTTACTAAGCCTGAATCATGCAGACTATCTAACGAAAAATTTGCTATTACATGACAAGGTTAAAATAAGGTTTCAATGTAGGCAAAACTTGCTCTAAAACAGATAAAATAAGAGATCAATGAAAACTTCTATGACACTCGTCAACTTCAATCTTCCCCGTTTAAGATATGCGGTAATTCCGGGACTTACGCCGCATATTTTTTTGAATTTGTGTAAAAAATCACAGGGTGCACATACAGTAAAATGAATCGGGCCGTGCTATTTAATTTAGAATATAAAACATGTATACTGCGAAAAAAACACAAATATAACAATCATTAATAATTTTTAACAATTTCTTTTCTAAAACATTGCACTGCGGAAGAGACGCCGCTCTTGTGCAGGAGTTATGACTCGCCTGTAGTAAGACCTTAATGAAGTAACAAATAAAAATTTTAAAAAAATAAATATTTATATCTGGACTATACCTATTTAATAACAAAAAGAAACTAAATGAGTACAAAGAGACGTAGTAGTACGTTTAAATCAATATGAGTCTGCCGACTTATTCACTACTAAATTTAAATACTTATTTTTTAAAATTGAATTTTAACTGTTATTCCATCAACAACGTAACATCAGTGTATCTGAGAGGGAAAAAAACAGTAAAATAGTGTTCATGTTGTTGGACAAATTAAAAATTTATCTGGTTTTTCAAAGCAATATTTAATGTAAGCCAGAGCGTTAAAATGCAAAATTATCAGTTACAATTAATGACTAATAACATGCTCAACTTGGTGTGAGTCTGTGCAAAATGAAAGGAAAAAAAAAGTTACTAACACTTAATTAAATCCAGAAAATATACCCCAGTAACATACGAGGACTGTTCAATAAGTAATAAGACTAAAATTATAAAAAATACAGAATACCTTTAATCGTCATCATTTACATGGTTTTTTTCAAAATAACTTACGCAGCACGCAGGGGCGTATCCAAGGGGGGGGATAAGGGGGTCATAACCCCCCCATGAGAAATTTTTTGCCATACAAAATGTATATTCTTCACTAAATTATCACACACACGTATACATATACTACACTATATATGAGTACACCATATATGAGTACACTATATATGAGTTGTAGTAGTCGTAACCCCCCCTCCCATGAAAAACTTCTGGCTACGCCTCTGGCAGCGCGTAATGCATTTATCCCAACGTTCTGCCCACTTCTTAAAAACATGTAAAAGTCCATTTTTTGAGCGCTTTTTCAAAACAGCCTCCGCAGCCTTTACACATGCTTTGCTGCTTGCAAAATGTTTGCCTCGTAATAGTTTCTTAAGTTGAGGAAACAACCAGAAATCGCATGGAGCGAGATCAGGACTGTATGGAGGGTGTGTTAAAATCTCTACGTTGTTCTGCTGCAAAACATCCAGTACGCAACGAGCAATATGTGGTCGGGCATTGTCATGGAGCAATGCGATTCTCCTTGATGATAATCGCAGCTGTGTTAAGCATTGTCTCTATGATGGACGTTAGAGGTCGTCCCTCACGTTCAATATCTTCCACATTTTGCCAGCCTTCATTAAAAGCTTTATGCCAGCGAAAAGTATTAGCCCTCGACATTGCTTCATCGTTGAAAGCTGCACGTATCATGTCAAAGGTCTACGATGCTGATTTTTGCAGACGAACACTGTTTTTGCAAAGGAAAGGGGCGTAATCATATGCACAGTGCTCTATAGAGAGGCTACACTTAGTTTTGATTTCGAAATCATGCATGGATTCAGTAATTAGCGTAAAAAAGCACTTATGCGTAACGTGTTTATAAGTTTGGATAGTGAAATCATGCGCTTATCTTAAAATAAGGATTGTATAGCTACAGGTAAAGAATTGAAAAGGATTCCTGCTATACAGGAAATCTTCCCGCACACCTATACTGCGCTTGTGACTGCTATCTATCGACAATTACAAGAAATACAAGGGGTGTGGCATTGATCCGAATGCGGCGACTCTCCCGGAATTACCCTAAGTGCAACAACAACAAAAAAGGTTAAAAATGTATGTGCTAGTTATCGCCAAAAAATGTTCTCAAATTGACATACTCATTCGCTGCTTGGAAGACCGACTCACGAACTTTTATACAACTCTTTTGATGATAAGCATTGTTGTGTCACAACTAATTAAAAATTTTCTTTTTATCGATATTTTGTGTATGAAAATTATTTCGTACGAATTCTGACTAGTCTTTAATTACTTAGTTATAAAATGAAATGTGAGTAAGACATAATGATTTTTTAAAACTAGAATAATAAAATTAACGGAGAAAAAACACGGAAGTAAAAATGGTACAAACAGTAGAGAACTATTCTAGATTAAAAAAAAAGGCCACTCTTCGTCAGGACACTTATAAATTAGAGACAGCAAAATCAAACTAAGCTGTATAATTGTTAGTGAAATCTAACTGTACTTTTTAAGCTTAAGTATACATTTCGAGAGTTGGGTTACGAGTTCTCACCCCTTACCTATGCCATACTGAAAAGCGAATGCTACAAGTTAATCCAGAATGCGAAGTTCCTAATTACATTCTGTCGTGAAGCGTACCTGTTGAAAGTCTTTGTCGGTTTTAATGTATTCAGGGCCGGTTCCGTAGGGGGAGGGGTGTCACACCCCTCACACTACTTTATGAAAAAGTACTTTTGCCGGCAAAATCGTCAGTTACCGAAGGACTGTCGGCAAATTTGAGCTTTAACCACCAATCTGTTAAGTGTTCAGTGTATAAATTATCAGTTCTGTCTAAGTATACATTTTGTCTAGTTCGTCTCTAAGTATACATTCGTTATCAGTTTATTATAAGTTATACTATTTCATGAACATAGTCTTTTTACGATTTTTGTTTTTCATTTTAGTGATATGCGTGCCAGGAAACATGTCCGCTCAAGCCAACTTCTTTCCAGATCATTTTAGTGTAATGTAGTGTATATTTAAGGCAAACCTGCACACTGGGTATCTGCCTGGGGTGGGAGTGCCTCGGACGAAGGACTTTTTAAGGGGATCTAATGCGTATTCTCGCTGCATCTGAAGAAAACCACCCAAAACTCCAGACCGTTAGAACTAAGGCTGCGCGAGAGTCCAGAACCCTGGACGTCCATTTCAACCATCTTCCAATGTTGAAGAATTTTGAGATGATTGAATAGTGATTGTTTACAGTTTACACTTTGCTCGTAATGAAATTGAATACCAGAGCATATTTTGTATGTATTTGTTAAAGTAAAAATGACAGGTAAAATTCGTATATATTTTTGAATATTATATATTTTTGTATATATTTTTGATTGGTACATTTTGTCGTCAAATTTTGACTTTACAGCCCCTCCCCACCCCCACCCAACATTAGTGCTTAAAACCGGCCCTGAATGTCTGCAAGTAACCTACAGAATTGTAACCATAGAAAAGGAAGCTTTAGTAATCTTTGTGTACTTCTATCCAATCATTAACTAACTCTCTGGTTTGGAGAAGTTGGAGCATGTATACTGCTCGCTGCAAGGTCGCGCGTCAAAACAAAAACAAGTTGAAGACCCATGGACGAGAAAACCCGGAAATAAAATGCGAGACAGGGCGGTTGTCCCGTTAACTTCGCGGTAGACCCCCAAGGTTAACCAACTGACTCGACGTAGGATCAGACTAACATTTTAAGGAAAGCGTCCTTCGGGGGTCACGTGACTCGCGCCAAGAGACCGCCAACTAGATGAAGTCATTTCAGGGAATTCCAAAAGGCAAAGCATACGAGTGCCGATCGAGCAGAAAGAACGGATTCCATAATGAACACGGAAGATCTCCAGAGAAGTTCGACTTCTTTTCTCAAAGCCCGAACACCAAGCTTAAATTGGAAAGACGCGTACTTAAAACGTGACGTTTCTGCACACAGCAACAGTCAGAACAGCGAAAATGAAAGAGATCAAGCCTATGTCGGACTAAATCCGTCTCCTCACTGGTACGCAGAGATCGGTAAAAACTAGTTTGCTTCCTCCCCACAATGGAAAAAAAGAATGACATACGAAGGGAGGCACTAAATATTGGATCGATCGACACCTAGTAATTTTCAGTTCGCTTCTAGCCCATGCAATTTTCATTTTTTTAAATTTAATTTCATTTCGTTTATATATTTCAATTCCAAGATAAAGTTTCCCTCGTCCGTTGCAGAAAAACTGTACTGTTCGTAAACACCAAAGTACTTAAATGTATTCGTAACTAAAGATAAAATATTTATTTCAAACATATCTTTCTCATAATAGCAGACTGAGTAATGCGCTTTGATAAGCATATTCTTCTGAAGCATTTTATAAATAAATTACTTCAGTAAAAGGACCTATGTTACAATAGTTCATACCAGGGGCGTAGCCAAGGGGGGGATTAGGGGGGTCATACCCCACCCCCCCCAATGAGGAATTTTTTGCCATACAAAATGTATATTCTTCACCCCCTTACCATACACATGTATGCATATATGTGAGTTGCAGTAGTCGTACCCCCCCCCCCATGAAAAATTTCTGGCTACGCCCCTGTTTCATACTATATAGTTCAATTATATTTCAAAACAATTAACAAGCATTCTGAAGAGTATTTCAATTTTAATTATATTTTTAATAAGAAAAATGATACAGCTATTTCACTTTTCAATTTACTTTTAATAAACTTTTTAATCACGATGAGAACAAGTGATGCACAAAATGAGCTAAAAATGGTAGGCGAGTGAAATCTGAAGGTCCCGCGTTCCGGCCTATCGCGAGGCTGTTGATTTAACCATCTGGTGCTTGGGTCGTTTTCCTCCAAATGTAACGTGAATAGGCACTAGAATCCTTTAAGAACTCCTCCGACCAAGGCAACATCCCCCACCTTCCTCGCCTTTCTTTCAGGCAAATAACCCTCTTGTAAGTTTGTCTAAACCACAATACATACATAAAGAAGTAACATCAGCAACCGGCTATTTTAAGGGGTATGATATAATTTCGTGTACGCTCAACACAACTCCATCAGAAGAAAAAGAAACTCCTGAACTTTGGCACTCCTCCGAAACCAGAAAGCTTCTGATCCTTCGGATTCAATGTGCACATCCACCTCATGTGCACAGGGGTCTTTGCAGATCAGTGTTAATTATACCATATTTCAATTATCACCTTTGTTCCCATCGTAACAAAGACCAACGTTTGAGATTCACCTTTGCGGGCTGCATTGCTTTCCCTCGTTGTTTTTTCATTTCTCCACGGCAGTGGCGTAGCCAAAGGGGTGGGGGATAGGGGGTCACAACCCCTTCCCCCACGAGGATTTTTTTGCCATACAAAATGTGTAAATGTATACGTCAAACATAATTACATATGTGAGTTGCAGTAGTCGTAACTCAGCCCCCCCCCTTATGAAAAATTTCTGGCTACGCCACTGCTCCACGGGGTACAGCGCTAATCAACTAAGCATGTCTTCTTTTCCTTTAATTCAGCCAGATTTTCATGCAAACAGAATTTAAGATACTTCATTTAAACTGATATCTGTTATTATCAATTAGAAATAAACAAATAAAACTATTAACTACAGTTTTGTTCCTATTTTCAAAGAAGAAATTAAATTAATAAAGTTAATAAAATAAATTATACAGAATATCCAGAAATACTCTCCTTCTTCAGATTTTCTGTTCTCCAGTCTGCATTAGAAGTCGTTGGCCACAGACATAGTACATTTCTTATAGCAAAAAAGTGTTTTAAATAAAGTATCATCTAAAACATCGTTGTAGCCTAGTGGTTCAGACTCTGGGCTAGTAACCGCAAAATTGCGTGGGCTATTTTTGACCACTACAGAAGGTCCCGGCGTCTATGTGATATACATGCACAAGCTAAATTTTTGGATCTCAAATATGATTTTATGTTTTGTCTCGTTTCCTACCATTTTTTGAGCATTTTATGTTCTTGCAAACTGAATTTTCATCCGATATATAGTTCTTTTATCATCGGAAAGCCAAGAGAATGCTTTTCACTTGAGCTCTGTTTAAGCATTATACAGAGGAACCGACTATGGACAAAACATTTCTGGGTGTTGTAGATTAATAGTTTTTCGAGAGGGGGGGGGGATAATTAATTTTTTTTTTTTTTTTAATTTCTCTAGAGGATATTTCCTCCTATAGCTATAGATTTTTCATACACAAATGGAAGTAAAAGGTTTTGCAAAAGATAAATTAATATTTATGTAATTTCAATGAATTATTCTGAATCACTACATGTACCTGGATATCATCTTATGCTGATAGTGACACAATAGAGAAAAATTCAGATCTTATTGCAGAAATCTCATAAAAGATCCTTTTCCTGAAGAAAACTGTTTGATTTCTTTCCCCAAATTCTAATAGTTTTTTTTCTTCTACAAAAGTAACTAAAACTGTTTCTTAAAATTTTGTGGGTGCTCCCCATCTGCTTGATTTTTTCTGAGGGTACTTGAGCCCCTTTTGTAAATGTTACAGAATGCAACTTTTTACATGCTACAATAAAAATATTAATCTCATTTTATACAAGTAAATGCCGAGTAAGAACATTTCCAGACAATCTATGAATGAGATTTTTTACATTTAAACCTGCGTTAGATCGCAAAGTGGTCGGAACAGAATCCTACAAAAAATTGATAAACTTGCGCAAGTTTAAATTATAAAAAATAACCTCCCATTTTGATTTATACGGGCTTAAATTAATAAAGGTAACGTTAGACATGCGCGAGGAAAAATATTGAATGAAATAATTCAAATTCCCCGAGAAAGAACGAATGGGTAGAATTATATATAAAAATCCTATTTCAAATTTCTTGAAATATTCAATTTCTTTTAATAATAAAATAAACAAGACAGTAAATGCTTATATGTTAGAACAATAACCAAAAATGATATCAAAATAAAACTTAGTACAATAAAGAATACTTCCTTCCACAGAGCTACATTGTTTCAGAAAAGTCACTTTGAACTTCCTCAATAATACTTGGACAACATAAATAAAAATGAATCTTTTCTTTCTCTAGTTTAGTCAATGCGGAATGCTATACAAAATTGTTTCATATTATATGTCGTAAAATAAGAAAATGAACTATAGCCATGAAGATTCTCGGTATATTTATTTTAAGTAAATTTTAATGACCTTTTATCGTGATAGTTAAAGCTCGTATTTCTCTAATAATAATGTCACTTGATATCTTTAAAGGCTGCTTCAACTTCAAACAAAAATTGTTTTGGGCAGTGTAGTAGGGCTTCAAATGGAAGACACGGATATTTTTTAATCTTGTTAAACGTTTCACTAAACTCAAATTCGCAGAAGAATAGTTTGAAAAGTTAAGAGTGAATGGGTCTATTTTCCAATAAATGTTTTACTTTTTCTTAAAATTTTTAAAGTAATGTAAGTAAGTAATTTTTAAAGTTTTTACACTTTTATGTTCCATCGTTTACAATTAGTATGCGTCACTGTGTCTGGAGAAGGAAAACCAATTGGAGTTACACATACAGAAAACACCAAAACTTTCACGGATTTCTTAAATTTTATACTGTTACAAGAGTCATGTGGCTCCGGCATGTCCTCAGAAGGCATGAAATCAGTGACCAGAGACCAGAAAATCTTTATGATTAAACCCATTCTGTGTTCGAAAGAGAGGCCAGAACTTAGAATGATTGTCCTAAAAAAAAAAAGGAACCTCTGGTTTTAGATTTGCTGAAAGCCAAATAGACACCCAATCTTGCAGTAGAGCAACATAAACAGAAATGGATGAGAGACGATTTTTTGCAAGACGAGACAGATATTTACACCTTTTTTGCAAGATGAGACAAAGCATTTTGGCTGTTTCGCGAGACCAGACAGGCCTAGTTTTAGTCTCGCATCCAACTTTCTGTAATATGATTAATATTTGTAACAACTCATTTAAGGAAACTAATTTGCGGGAGCAAAACATACAGACCGATAAACGAATTCTAGGACAGTTTGAAAGTGTTAATGAAATATATTAATTTTTTTTATGTTTTAAATATAACAATATAAATGAAATGCAGTTTAAGCAATCACTTCCGAAAGGCCGTTATAAAAGATAATTTTTTATTTTTGGGCACCCCTGTAAAAAATACTTTAAAAAACTATCAATTTCAAATGGGCACTGACTGTTGTGCATTTCAATAATATATATTTTATTTAGTCAAAAATAGTATGACATCGTTGAAACGCGCTTCAACTACTGCCTTAGACCATTATGTATCGGTATGTATGCCGCTGAAAAGGAGCTATATAAATGTGACACAATCTAGGACCAGGTGGGATAATTTTAAACAAGCAAACTAGACATTGCAAAAAATTTCGAAGACTGAAATGTTTCTAAAAAAGGAAAGGTAGTAACACTGATGACAGACTGTGATGACCTCGCAATTTTAAATTCATTACAGACTGTCTTCAGTTTTACATTAGATTGTCTGGGTTCGCTTTCAGAAATTTTATTAATCAATGTTTTACATGTTTTTACAGAATCAGCTGAAACACAGTTTGCATGACATTTGTAGCACTCGTTTATTATTACAATGTTAAAAAGAAAATCGCTGATTTATGCTTCAGTAAATATTTATCGTCCTAGAAGTTTATGTTTATAATTACTCAGAATTATATTTGGTCGGTATAATTATAAACGTGATGTGATTCTGGTGATGTGACGTGGTGATGATTTTTAATTATATGAATATTATATTTCCTATATTCAATCGAGCCCTGTTAAAAAGGCAAGAATGCATTTAAGACGTGATACTTATGGTAAAGTACTTCATCACGATAGGCAAAAAGAGCCGAAGAAAGTGATATAAAGAATTTTCCGAAATTAAAGATGACTGATTTAAAGATCGTGAAACATTTTTAGGCGATATGGAAAATGATATTTGTGAAAAAATTATCTATATTAGACCACCAGTTACTTTTTTGTATCCGGGGTAGAGTAAAACACAAGGTAAATGTAAACAGACAGAAATATTTAATTTTTAATTTAATATGTCTTCCTGGAAATACTAAAATAAGACGGTGATCAAGCAATGTGGAAGGGTAAGTAGCTTTTTGTTACTTTATTTTCTATGGAAAATGGGGAATAGAAAGTGAAACACAGACATTTTGTTTAAAATTACCTATCCACCTACCTGTTCCTATTTTTAAATGGAAACATATCCCAGTAACATTAATAACAAATAAATTTTATGACAATTAAGGTACATATACGATTGTTAGAGTTCAGCCAAAGACAAATTATTATTATACGTTGTATATAAAGCATAAAAATAAGTTATGACTTCCAGTAACTTATACATACACACACACACACACACATTAAGATATATATATATATATATATATATATATATATATATATATATATATATATATATATATATATATATATATATATATATCTTTCTAAGTTTCTAAAATCTATTATATACAATCAATGCAGGTAATGTGTCTATTGTTATCATTAAATTACTGGTGGTTGGGAGGGGTTCGGTTTTTAAGGTTTTAATTGGATGGATGGGTCGGGAGGAGGAAGCATTTCTCATTATATAATTAAAAAATGTAAAACATAAAAGTATTGTTCTGGATGTGTATGCATCTTCATGCACATTTAGGATAATATTAAAAAAAGCTCTAGATGTGTATATGCAAGCATATATGAATATATTTAGGAAAAAAAAAAAAGGGAGGGGTTCCTGTTCAGTCATAATAGCATAATATACATTTAATTTTAGTTTTTAAATATTCTATTTCAATATTAGTTTTACTTTTCTTGGAAACAAAGAATTTGCACATATTTAGCTAATACATACATTCATTATAGTTTTAAAATGTATACATACTCTCTCTGATAAATTTTATTTAAATTTGATTGGCTAAACCTTCTACTAATTTGTTTGTTTGTCTGATTATGGGAACATTAAGCTAGGGCGATCTGCCAAGGATGGGGGTGCCTTGGTAGGAGGACTTTCTAAGGTGTTCTAAGGCGAATTTAAGTTAGATCTGGAGAACACCTACCAAAACTTCTGACCATTAGATCAACAGCCGCGCTACCCAAACCCGGTACTTTCACTTTGGCCGTCTACCATTTTCAGTGACATAACCACACCTACTACTAATTAAGTATTATTCATTTTGTTAATCTTAATTTCATTAATATTACTGTATGTTAATAATGCCAAATTACTGTTTTTTGCAATACTTTTATTATCCTAATATTACTATTACGCTTTCATATTCTGAAAACACCGTATTTCACATCTAGATTTTGGCAACATTCGTACATCTAATCTTGCTAACTCATGCTCTCATTACCACGTTTCTCTACTATAGAATGAATGCTTCCATTCATTTTTGTTTCATTAGTGGCTCATGGTATATCGATTCTGAACCTGATTTTGTTGTTGGGTACGTCATTTTTGCAGTGTTTTCCTCGTAATTTCTTTTTAATTATATATATACATCAATTTTTGCTATCTCATCCTTTCATTCCCATGTTTATCTATAGTAGAATAGGGCCCAAACATGTGGAGTGAATATCTCTTAACAGGCCACATAACTGAAATCCTACTATTTTGCTGATTTTAATTAATATCTTTTGGGTGTGGCCCCTGATGAATGCCCCAGACATTATAATTTCCTTGCATTCATTTCTGCTTATTTCATGGTTCAATGCTTTTATTCCTTAAATATTGATCATAGAAATTATACAACAAATCACAACGTAAAAATCAGGTACATAATTGTATGGTATCGATTAAGATTTTCAAGAAATTAAATCTAAATAAATACAAAATTTAAACTTTTATCCTAGCCCCATACAAAAAAAAAAAAAAAAAAAAAAAATTCCCTATTCGTACATGTGCCCTGGTGGACAAAATTTCAACCTTTCATCATAAAAAAGGCTCAGAGATTTAAACAAATTTGGTACGAGAGCTATGAGAGAGGTTTAAACAAATTTGATACTAGAGCTATGTAATAATAATAATAGCAAAAGTATAGTGCATTTAAGCAATAATTCTTTTCTTTCGTAATTTGTGTGCAGACCTTGATACGTGAAAAACTGACGTGGACTCTGGAAAGAAATCTTCCGCTGTGATTTTTTTTCTCTTCAAGAACCAATGAAAAGTGGTTTAAGTCAACATATATTTATTTTAATATCTCTGAGCCTTTTAATGATGAATGGCTGAAATTTAGTGTATTCCTCATTAACGTATGGGTACATTTTACGGATAAGGATTTTTTGCGCCGTGTCGTATAAAAATTAAATTTTGAATTTTTTAGATTCCATCCCCGGAAAATTTTAATCGGTGTACCATAAAATTCTGTACCTTTTTAAAAGTAACTTTGTAATTTATTGTGTCAATATTTAAGAAATAAAAGCCTAGGAAAGTAATTTTGGATTTCTGCTCATATTTTTCAATCTTGTGAAGATATCAGACATCGTGCAAATTTAAGCATTTAAATGAACTTTAACCTTTATAAGTGCAACTAATATTACTATTACATAGTGATACTAATTATACTTTAGTTATTAATAAATGGCATTCTAATTTTTAAAGATCTGATTGTCAATTCATCTACAGTAATTCAAACATTCAAAATGACTAAGCACTAATGATAAAAGGATTTTTTAAAAATTAACATTATAAATTTTTAATTTTTAAATTTATTTTCTAAAGTATTAATTATAGACTAGCAAGCATGCTTCAAATTTATAAACGAAATACATGTGATTAGCACTCACTTTCACACAAAGGCTTTAATTTTCTTTATTAGTTTGTTTTTACTCTTTTTCTTTTAAAAAGGTTATTCATTATAAATTTACTTTTATTTGATGAAAACATGCTCTGCAGTTCTTCCCTACAATATATTCATATATACATGAATAATGAAGTCTTTATCCTCCCCCCCCCCGCCGAAAAAAATCATATAGTAAATAATTTAAGTAATAGACTCATATAAATTTGACTTGAAATTGGGAATATGGCCAATCATCTACACGAGGTACCTAGGACGGGGTAGGGATGCCCTCCCTCGGGGGACAGGGTTGTTGTACCCCGTCCGGGTTTTTTGTAAAAAGCCCAGCCCAGGCGGGTTTTATTAAAAATCCCGGTGTTTAGGGTGAAAAAACCCGGGTTTTATTGGGCAAAATTTAAATTTTGGTACTTGAACTTGAAAATTCTCATATATAGAAATCCAAACTTCAAACCATAGACAAACATAAAATTAAGGTTTAAATCACAAAGGAACTTGGCACTGCGCTCCAAAAAAAAAAAAAATAAATAAAAATAAATCAAAGAATAAATATGCTTCTAAAAACTTTCACTGCATATTCTTTTGAATAAATAGTTATTAGCTTAGTAAATTATAAGTAACAGAAACTTTAACATGCCATTAAAATACATCAAGCTATACATATAAATTCAATGTACAAAATTGTGCAAATAGAAATGTAAAGCAAACATATGTATATCTTTCTAAAATGGTTATATCTTTTCTAAAATAAAAACATTTACATCATCCATGTAACTGTTTACCTCTCCCCTCCTAAAAAAAGTGGTATAAGTAATAATTTTAATTAAAATATATCTATATAGGAAAAATAAAGTTAATGTACAAAATTGTACAAACAGAAATGCACACTCTCCCAAAAATGTATTTGAGGGTAAGTCAAATTTCTTCTATCAATTTCATTTGTAAAGCATTATTCATCATAAAAAGAGCATGGTGCAACAAATAACAATAATTTCTTATATTTCAAGCTGTGCATATTTCGAAAACTGATTAGTTACTCACTAAACTGAAGTGAGAAATTTGGCTTTTACTTGAATACTTTTTTGAGTAGGTAGAGTAAAACAAAGTATACGAATATTTTTTTTTTTTTTTTTGCCTTAGACAAAGGTTTATCTTATTTTGTAATTTAAGAAATTATATTATTAATGTTATTTATAAATTTATTGTAAGAAAATAATAGAGGAACTCCAGTGATTTAAATATGAAAGAAAATGTTAGCAATAACGCAATAACTTTACACAGAATTTCTCGAATTATTTTATTTTCTTTGTTTTTAAAAGCAACATAGAAAATGAATGCCAAAATCCTACTTGCACATTTATTTTTAATATTTAAATAGATAATGAATAACACAGAGTTAAGTTATAATTCCTTTCATTCCATAATGTATGTACTTCTTTATTTTGTGGTATTGATTTATTAATCCGGGGATATCTAATTTCAACAGTTAATGCAATACAGTGCAACCAGACTTGCTTTTATTATACAACCAAGAAATTATTATCACATATTTGATTGCTCGTTTTATTTATTAATATTCTAAAGAGGAAACATATTGGATATTATGTGCATAAACATGTGTGAAATACTTTTTTCTGTGTTTAAAAATGCTGGCTTCTAATTCTAGGTTGGGATCCAAATTCGGAGAAAGATACGTCTGATTCATTGGGATCTGGATCTATATTGAAGGTATCGGTCTAATTAGCTTTTGTATGCATAACATGACTATAGAGTGAAAAGCCATACAAATATATACCATACAAATATACATCAACTACATTATATTTCTCAATTTTAAATTGAAACCACCAAGATGCGCAAATTACAGCATAATTTGAAAATCTAACAAAGTGTATAGCAGCCTTAATTTAAAAGCACATGGTAAGAATTGCAATTTCAGTTAAACATAGGAAAAATGTTTGTTAAAACAAAGTCTATAAACATTATTTTTTTAATAAAAATGTACTAAAACAAATGAACGAAAACAAAAACTAATTGTATACAGTTGTGAAACGTTTTAATTATACTAAGGAAGAAATTAAATACAATTTAATATTTGATATACAAAAATATGAAATGTTCAAATTGCACATCTCCCAAAAATAATACATGTAAGAAAACAAAGAAAAAACCCCTTTTTGAAAATTTAGAACTATCCATCTCTGTGTGTATGCAATATTCTAAAAAAGATATGCAATACTTTCCAAAATGTTCAATATGTGGCTAACCGTAAAAGACTTAAGGCATGGGATGTATAACTAGCAAACATGGTTTTGTTCATTCATCCCACACGAAATACTCATAAAAAAAAGTAGGATTTCAGTATTGTGGCTTAGCAAAGAACCTCTCGAACTAACATTAAACCTAGTAGACCAAAATAATAACAATAACTGACTAGATATTGTAAATCCAATGCAGAAAATAATAGCTATTATGAATAATAAATCCATGGAAATGGTTTAAATTACTAACAGTGAGAGAACAAAATTTGTACTAGAAACCCTATAGTTAGTAAATATGAAATATAGTAGCGAAATTAGGAAATAATATAGTTCATAAAAAATAGTAATGATATTTTCTAAGTTCATGGAAAATAAGCTAAAGTATAACAAGACATTACATTTGCAGTAATGAAACGTTATAAATATATAAGTAAGATTAAAAAATGTAAATAAAGACATTGACCGTTAATTTGCTAATAATACGCAAACATATATTATCTGGCATCTTTTTTATTTCATCTGTCACAACTTTAATGTTTCAGCAATATTTATGCAATAATCCACTGACACTTTATATATAATATGTATGTACATAAATTATTTTTGAAAAAGATTTTAACGCTGAACTCGTTTAGGAATATTACTGTAAAGGTACATGGTGTAATAAAATAAGAGCATTACCGAATACCTTTCACCTGCGAACTTTCTCTCACTTTTCGAACTTACGATAAGTTGCTACGGTCGAGTTTTCTAATGGACAACTACTCACTTTACGCGTCCCTAAAATTTTCTATTCTACTTAGCATAAACTGAAAAAGAGCCAAAGGTTGCGATAAACTTGCCAAGTTCTTTTGCTCTCCATGCAACCGACACGAATGTGGTTGATAGAAGTGACCTTGGACAACAACAGCAAGAGAAAAGTGTTTGTGTTTATCGCGGTGGGTTTCACTACCCCATTTGCTTATGCAACTGTTAAGCACTCCCAGTTGATACCAAAAAACTTGAGGTATGTGGAAGACCGAGACTGCATCAGTGAAGGTGCAAGAAGGCGGTACATTTGAACCTAAAAATCTTTTTTTCAGTAGCGGATCCAAGGAGGAGCAATTGCCCTCTCCCTAAGCGCATCTAAGCCCGCTATTGAACCCATTATTAGCCTGTACGAGCTCATCGTTTAAAAAAAGGACGCAATGTAGAAGACTCTCCGTATGTGACCGATGCTACTTCCCACAATGGTTCTTTGAATGCTCCGCTGGAGGCCAGCATTGCGCTAAGAAGGAGTATCTTCTATGCTGGGTCATTTTGAATGAAGGTTTTTTGTTAGGATTTGTTTAATTTCTTTTAAGTTGAAATCTGAAAGTCGGAGAATTTGTCCATTTTTTGAAAGTTGAATGTATTTGATATTGCGTTACGTCTGTTCCAAAAATAATCGTGAAAATTTAATCTGTTAGTTCTCATTATTAGAAAGACGTAACAGAGGAGGCTCTTTGACCAATGTTGTTTTCCAGAATGGTTCTTTGAATCCTTCGCCGGAACCCAGCGATTGCGCTAAGAAGGAGAATCTTCTCTGTTGCATCTCTCTAATGATGAGAGAGAACATGCTAAACACTAGTTCAATATTAAAAATGAAAAGGTTAAAAAAATCTCTGATAACATGCTTCGACATACTTATGGCCCCTCCTTATGGTAGAAAGGGGTCCTAACTCGTATTTACACTCCGAACAGTTAGGTCGGCGACCGCGGCCTGGTTTTGAACCAGGCACCTACCGTCTCCCAGTTCAGAGCTCGCTCGACCACTGGTCATACAAGGCTACTATCATAAAATAAAGAATTTTTTGAAAGTTATTTTGTTTCTATCAACTAAATTTTTTATATGCAAATTTCTTAAACTTATTACGCAATATTTTTTTTTTCAGAACGTGCTTAAATGTAACATTTTTAAAATGTCACTATAATATGAGATTTATGACTCGCATTTTTCTGTATCTAATACATTAAAATACTACATAAAAATGTTTGACACATACAAATGAAAAAAATTGAAACCTTTTTATTGTTATTATTTGATAAACTTGAATATAAAGAATTAGAAAGTGCATTAAGAGTTTGCTACTATATTTGTCTTTGATTTGTACAAACAGCAAAATTTATGATAGTCTATCAATGAAGTAATTGACTTTTATTTATTTATTAGCTGAAATTTCGGGCTCCAACTTAAATAATATCACTCAGGTTCAGGCGGGCTAAAATTAAAAGTCCTCGAGATCGGACTTCGAAAAAATGAGCTCGAACTCATCTCTAATACAGAGCTTTTGTTATAGGTTGTTCATCTTCTTGTAAAATTACTCCCTGCTAGTAGGGATAATTGTTCTTACCAAATACAATGGATTATGGGATAGCAAACTCCGTCTTCATGCACTCTTTAACCCTTTAAGGCGCAGTGATCCCGCTCTGGGAACACCAAACTCTGACGTTTTGACTGCTGCCAGTCACGAAGAATAGATTTGATTTCTATAAAAATAGTTGCGGGTGACATAGCTCCACGTGAATCCTTTACTTTTTAGCGCGTCATTTCCCGTAAAAAATGGTCACGATTATTTTTAACAGCACTAACATCTGCTGAAAAATGGAAGAATGCGAAGACCAGCTGGATAGACTGCCCAATGCTGAAAAAAGGGCAGCCGTTGCCATCGCTCGACTTAACTACCAGCAAGATGGCGGACGATCAAAACGTTCATCGCGTGGCACAGATCTAGAGACCCTTTTTTGACGACAGCTGGCGTCAAAAAACGGTCTCTAGATTTGTGGCACGCGATGAACGTTTTGATCGTTCGCCATCTTGCTGGTAGTTAAGTCGAGCGATGGCAACGGCTTCCCTTTTTTCAGCATTGGGAAAGGGTTGCGCCTCAAAGGGTTAAAAGACATCTTAAAAAAAAAGCCAATGCAGACCCCAATTTTCTAGATGTAATGAGTTTTTTTGCTGAAACTTATCTGCTATTGGAATCACGAAACGCGTTTTATTTTGGATGATGTAATGCTCGAAGGCTACATCCACTATTACTCACACCTAATTAGCAAAATTGACTAATGCCTTTAAAGTACTTTTTTTCAAAGTATTGAGTGATACATGAATACAATGTTTACGATTTGAATTTCCTTTCATTTACGATTGTATTTTTTCTCATCTTGGTATTTTCTATCAGTCCTTTAATTTGTCGGTGTTGTTTATTTACACTTTGTACAACAGCACACGCTAAACAATAAAATTCATTTTTGTTCACTGCATAACAACAAAATTTGGATTAGTAGTTCCTATAATTGTCCTCTTAAATTGCAATCGCCTTCCGATCTGAATCCGAGTACTAACTATATTTTCATCAAAGAGAATTCCGTTATTTATTAGCAAATTTTCCTTTTTTTACGATCCATCAGTTCCGGTTAGTGTTTTTAGTTAAATTAACGTTTAATATTTATCGTGCGGCATATTGTATCAGCTTGATACTTCTTATATATTTGCAATGTATTAAAAAATTAATATGGTTGCATACGTATTGTATGTGAGGCTGATATGCATGGGAGAGATGGATCACAATTAAATAATGGAATAATTGAAAGCATTAAATTTATTAATGCTTATTTTCATAACATGGAAATTAAATTAAATATTAAATTTACATGAATTATTATTTGACTTTTAAATATATGAAAGTGAAATGTATTTCTTAAATTCTTAATAGATTCAAACGCAGTGTGAAAAATTATTCACACACTATGATTTAAGTTTTTTTTGCAGTAGCTCTTTTGTTGCTATTTAATTTCTTACCACAATAATGGCATTTTACATCAAACCGTGAGCATCCTTCATGAAGCCAACGCAAACAAGGTATGCACTGCATCAAAATCTACTTTTCGCTTTGTCTCAGTGTCATTTTCACAGCCTCACACACATTCATTTTCGTTCCGATATACTACTACATACACACTTAGAAAAAAAGAACAAAAATTCGCTCCTTAGGACTGAAAATCTTGAAAACGTGTCCCGGTTTTAAATCCTTCTGAGTCCTCTCAGCTTCTTCCAATGAAATGGGTTTTTGATAATGATGACATATTTTATTCTATTATAAATTGATATTTAAGATTTGCACCCCGTAGAAAAAATTTCTGGATTCGTGTTTGATCTTTCCAGACAAAAAACCTGGTCCATCTCTTCAGATTCGTCTGGGTGAGAAGTACGCCCCACCCTGTGACTATATACTGTGGATTTCGCGTCGCCATTTTAGCCTATTTGGAAGCCTGCATGTTCCCCGAGATTACATCATCAAAACTAGTTAGATCATAAACTAAACAAAGCCTTTAATTGTATAACCACATGAAAAATCTATTTGACTAACTAACAGCAATACTGATTATTAGCTGAGTATATTATGTTTTTTTGAGAAGCAAATAATGGGATGGAATACAAAATGCCGTTGAGTGTCTTACTGAAATAGTTGCAAAGCTGTAGAGTTTCAGCTTTGTGTTATGGAAAGAGAGGCATCACCTACGGGTGCACATAGGTGGATTTTTTAAATTTTTTGGACGAAACCTACAGGTGGATATAAATATTTAAAAAGCAAAAGAAATCAGAAAAACACGATAAAAACATCGATAATACTTGTTTTCAGTCATGTGTTAAATCTCCTTAACATCCAAAAAATATTTTACTTTGCCGACAAGATTTTCAATTTTTATATCATTATCTTTTGAGTTACAGTCTCTATAATATTTAGTTAATTGCCGACGACATATAACGACATTCTCAGAAGATGAAAATAAAAAAAATATAAACTTTTTTGTTGTTGTTATTTTTGATGTTAATTATCTAATAATACAATCAACACAGATATTAATTTACAATGAGGAATTTTATTATAATCTTTATAACGTAGTCTGATTCTAATGAATTTATAACTTTATAGCTCAATACACTCAATCATTACATGAAATTTAACTAAGATTTGTTTTATTTTGGTTTTTGGAAAAATAACTAAAGAAAAGTACAACATATATTTTAAATACACAAATATAACCCCCCCCCCCAGGCTCGAAATCCATTATAAAAGTTACACCAAACACTGATAAAACACGAGAACTTTTCTTTTTTAATAACATCAAATTTCAACAATAATCAGTTGCTATTTAGGAGACGACAAACTTTTCAATAGTGGTTTACCGCTAAAACATCCGATTCAAATATTATGCAGGCTGTCACTAGATTCAAGAAACCAATAAGAATCGAAAAAATAAGTATATTGGAGTAGATTGGAGTTTTGACCGCGAATGTTGGAAAATTCGCCTGTGTGGGGTGGAGAGACTTGGTGTCGGAGGACTTTTTAAGGGATTCGAACGTGTGTTCACGTTACATCTTGAGAAAACCGAACAAAATTAAAAACCACTAGATCGATAGCCGTGCAATATACCTTCACACTTCAGGCGTCCACTATGTTCAGTGTCTTATCTACTCGGCAAAATCTATAGAGAGACGTATGAATAAAATATTTGACTAGTCCATCCCTTCCGGTATTACCATTCAGCTTTTAAATCGACATCCATCATGTAAAATCATTATCGCAAACATTTATATTTTTATTTCGTCTATTTAAAAAAACTACCCACAAAGATATCACGTTCGTTTTTTCCCCTTTATTGCTCAGTCGGTCCTTCAGAACCTTCATAAGGAAGCAAGCCTTCTTTAAAAATAACTATCAAGTCATTGCATTTTTCCATTATCATTTCATTTCATTTTTAGATTATCATATGCTTTTTTTTTAATGACTCTACAGTGTTCCTTTCTTTTGCAGATAAAATTAAGGCGGCATCTTTCTTCGAAAGCCGCTAAATAATCTTCTCGTAAAATTGAAGTAAAATGTTTACCTGATATCTAATTTTCAAATCTTGCTGTCTAATATTACCTTTGTAATCTTTTCTTTCGTTCACATTATTTAAAATAACTGAGTTGCTCGCGGGTGGTCTTTGTAATTATTAAAGTTAAAACTCGCTTACACTTATTTTTCAAGGACGTCCACATTGGGTCCACTTCAGAGATATAGCCGTAAATGTCGTGTGATTATAGCAACGCTACGCGATCTGCCAAGCATTGGGGGGTGCCTTGGTAGGAGGACTTTCTAAGGGTGTATAACGCGTATTCACGTTACATCAGGAGAAAACCTACCAAAACTCCAGACCGTTAGATCTACAGCCGCTCGATGGGACCCGAACTCGTGACCTTCACACTTTGGCCGTCTAACAGTTTCGGTGACAATACCACTGTGCCATGGTGAGACAGTCATAAATGAATCAATGTCGGAACGCTTTTATGCCTGTCGTATTATTAGTGAAAGTGGGGCTGCTTTCAAAGAGCCTATTGTGTTAATAGTAATGAATCAAGTGTCACGGCAGTAGCCCTATTAAAAACTGCAACGGGAACCCTTTTTTAAAATGAACTCGAGGTACTTTTATACTTTCTACACCTCGGTAAGCAGAGGCCTGGAATTTGCTTCAGAGATTGTACTAAACAAAACATAACCCCCAAACTACACGTAACAAAATTCCCTAATTACTTGTATCTTAATAAATATGGCTCAGAAAATATGCGCCATCAAAATTTCGCTCTTTTGTCACATACTCATTTACCGATCATCAAAATTCTAAGGTACATTGAACCTCGCTATCTCGAACCTTGATTTCGCGAATTCTTCGATATCTCAAAGAAGAAAAATTTTCCTTCAAATTCCCTATACACTTAATGTTTAAAAAAACCTTGGTTTGACAAATTTTTTTTTTTTTTTTGGCTCATCCTTCAATAACTTTAATTTTTTCCATAAATAGTGAAGCATCTTTTTTTTTTTTTTTCCTAAAAACAAAACATATTCTAAAAAATAGAACTTTTTAGAGAATGGAAAAGCTATATATTCACAAACTACAGTGGTAAACTTCGCATAAACTTTAAAATGAAGGAATAAACAGGAGTCATTAACAAAATGAAATCGCTCCTTTTGAACCCACCCCCCTCCCCCCAAAAGGTGAGAGTTGAAGTTTTTATTTTATTGTTTCCTTATTTTTTTTTTCAGTCAGTTGCTATAGCATATGCAGTAACCATTTATCCATTCCCCCCCCCCCCCTTTATATAGAGATATATTGAGAGTAGCTAACAACAACTGAATTTTTTTCAAAGATGTAAAATGTATTTATTAGAATAAAATTGGATTAACTTTTAAAAAGGTATGTAAAAAAGCTTTTATTTTTATTCAAATATTGATAGCATGTCATTTTCGATATTTCGAATTTTCGGTATTTCGAATTTTTTGTCTTTCCCTTCAAGTTCGAGATATCGAAGTTTGACTACTTCTAGCACATCTACAAATGTGTAATTTAGGATATAATTAGTATTTAGGAAGAAGAGAAAAGCATTAACTTTTCTCTTGATTAGGATATTATAACTTTGGCTAACATAAACTTAGTGTAATAATAAAATGATATTTTGGATCGAATAATTTTGAATAAGCTTGAAGTGGTATACCAAGACTTTGGTCTAGTTAGCCGGAGAAGACAGGTTAGAACTGGAAATGAATGAAACTGGAAATTGAGTGAATGAAATTGCTGCAATCTGTATGATGAATTAGTTACTAAACAACAAAAATAATTTTAAAGTAAAATACCTATATTTTGAAAGTTAAATGTATTACTCTTAGAAAGTATGGAAGAACCCAAACCGGGTGATGAAAAACTGATTAACGGGTAGTGAAAACGCCTTATTTTACAACCGAATTACCATTATGTAGGTTTTAAAGTCATCAAACATATGCAATTAACAATTTAACATATTTGGAAATTGCAGCACATCAAGTTAGTTGATCAGATCTGTATACGTTTTAAGAGGAAAAATTAAGAAATAAAATTTTGATAATTTTCCTCTGCATTGCTGCAGGTTTCATGTACCCATCCATTACATTTGAGACAATGTATCCAACTTCAGGAGATTTTGACTTGGAATACAGTTTGTTACAGAAGATACAGACTTTGTCACTTACCACATTGCTTAGTTGAAAAATTATAATGTTTAATTTACTATTTTCCTTTTGTGGTTTGACACTGACAGTTTTGTGTTTCGACAGACCAATAAGAATCGAAAAAATAAGTATATTGGAGTAGATTGGAGTTTTGACAGCGAATGTTGGAAAATTCGCCTGTGTGGGGTGGAGAGACTTGGGGTCGGAGGACTTTTTAAGGGATTCGAACGTGTGTTCACGTTACATCTTGAGAAAACCGAACAAAATTAAAAACCACTAGATCGATAGCCGTGCAATATACCTTCACACTTCAGGCGTCCTCTATGTTCAGTGTCTTATCTACTCGGCAAAATCTATAGAGAGACGTATGAATAAAATATTTGACTAGTCCATCCCTTCCGGTATTACCATTCAGCTTTTAAATCTACATCCATCATGTAAAATCATTATCGCAAACATTTATATTTTTATTTCGTCTATTTAAAAAAACTACCCACAAAGATATCACGTTCGTTTTTTCCCCTTTATTGCTCAGTCGGTCCTTCAGAACCTTCATAAGAAAGCAAGCCTTCTTTAAAAATAACTATCAAGTCATTGCATTTTTCCATTATCATTTCATTTCATTTTTAGATTATCATATGCTTTTTTTTTAATGACTCTACAGTGTTCCTTTCTTTTGCAGATAAAATTAAGGCGGCATCTTTCTTCGAAAGCCGCTAAATAGTCTTCTCGTAAAATTGAAGTAAAATGTTTACCTGATATCTAATTTTCAAATCTTGCTGTCTAATATTACCTTTGTAATCTTTTCTTTCGTTCACATTATTTAAAATAACTGAGTTGCTCGCGGGTGGTCTTTGTAATTATTAAAGTTAAAACTCGCTTACACTTATTTTTCAAGGACGTCCACATTGGGTCCACTTCAGAGATATAGCCGTAAATGTCGTGTGATTATAGCAACGCTACGCGATCTGCCAAGCATTGGGGGGTGCCTTGGTAGGAGGACTTTCTAAGGGTTTATAACGCGTATTCACGTTACATCAGGAGAAAACCTACCAAAACTCCAGACCGTTAGATCTACAGCCGCTCGATGGGACCCGAACTCGGGACCTTCACACTTTGGCCGTCTAACAGTTTCGGTGACAATACCACTGTGCCATGGTGAGACAGTCATAAATGAATCAATGTCGGAACGCTTTTATGCCTGTCGTATTATTAGTGAAAGGGGGGGCTGCTTTCAAAGAGCCTATTGTGTTAATAGTAATGAATCAAGTGTCACGGCAGTAGCCCTATTAAAAACTGCAACGGGAACCCTTTTTTAAAATGAACTCGAGGTACTTTTATACTTTCTACACCTCGGTAAGCAGAGGCCTGGAATTTGCTTCCGAGATTATACTAAACAAAACATAAACCCCAAACTACACGTAACAAAATTCCCTAATTACTTGTATCTTAATAAATATGGCTCAGAAAATATGCGCCATCAAAATTTCGCTCTTTTGTCACATACTCATTTACCGATCATCAAAATTCTAAGGTGCATTGAACCTCGCTATCTCGAACCTTGATTTCGCGAATTCTTCGATATCTCAAAGAAGAAAAATTTTCCTTCAAATTCCCTATACACTTAATGTTTAAAAAAACCTTGGTTTGACAAATTTTTTTTTTTTTTTTGGCTCATCCTTCAATAACTTGAATTTTTTCCATAAATAGTGAAGCATCTTTTTTTTTTTTTTCCTAAAAACAAAACATATTCTAAAAAATAGAACTTTCTAGAGAATGGAAAAGCTATATATTCACAAACTACAGTGGTAAACTTCGCATAAACTTTAAAATGAAGGAATAAACGGGAGTCATTAACAAAATGAAATCGCTCCTTTTGAACCCAACCCCCTCCCCCCAAAAGGTGAGAGTTGAAGTTTTTATTTTATTGTTTCCTTATTTTTTTTTTTCAGTCAGTTGCTATAGCATATGCAGTAACCATTTATCCATTTCCCCCCCCCCCCTTTATATAGAGATATATTGAGAGTAGCTAACAACAACTGAATTTTTTTCAAAGATGTAAAATGTATTTATTAGAATAAAATTGGATTAACTTTTAAAAAGGTATGTAAAAAAGCTTTTATTTTTATTCAAATATTGATAGCATGTCATTTTCGATATTTCGAATTTTCGGTATTTCGAATTTTTTGTCTTTCCCTTCAAGTTCGAGATATCGAAGTTTGACTACTTCTAGCACATCTACAAATGTGTAATTTAGGATATAATTAGTATTTAGGAAGAAGAGAAAAGCATGAACTTTTGTCTTGATTAGGATATTATAACTTTGGCTAACATAAACTTAGTGTAATAATAAAATGATATTTTGGATCGAATAATTTTGAATAAGCTTGAAGTGGTATACCAAGACTTTGGTCTAGTTAGCCGGAGAAGACAGGTTAGAACTGGAAATGAATGAAACTGGAACTTGAGTGAATGAAATTGCTGCAATCTGTATGATGAATTAGTTACTAAACAACAAAAATAATTTTAAAGTAAAATACCTATATTTTGAAAGTTAAATGTATTACTCTTAGAAAGTATGGAAGAACCCAAACCGGGTGATGAAAAACTGATTAACGGGTAGTGAAAACGCCTTATTTTACAACCGAATTACCATTATGTAGGTTTTAAAGTCATCAAACATATGCAATTAACAATTTAACATATTTGGAAATTGCAGCACATCAAGTTAGTTGATCAGATCTGTATACGTTTTAAGAGGAAAAATTAAGAAATAAAATTTTGATAATTTTCCTCTGCATTGCTGCAGGTTTCATGTACCCATCCATTACATTTGAGACAATGTATCCAACTTCAGGAGATTTTGACTTGGAATACAGTTTGTTACAGAAGATACAGACTTTGTCACTTACCACATTGCTTAGTTGAAAAATTATAATGTTTAATTTACTATTTTCCTTTTGTGGTTTGACACTGACAGTTTTGTGTTTCGACAGACTATTTCCGCTTTAAATTTTGTTTTGGGGTATTTTGTTTCTCTTGTTTTCTAAACTTTTGTTTTTTCTTGTTGTCTAAGCCTTTATCGTTTTTCTTGTTGTTTTCTTAGGTTAAAAAGTAAGAATTTGTGTCTTTCCTCGCCGTTTTCGCAATCCATGGTATTTTTGCTTTTGAGTAGGCCTCATTTCCTTCGGGGATATGGAGGAAAAAGATATGAAAAACCGAGTAGTTTCAAGTCCTCTACGATTGAAAAGGTCCCAGGTTTATCCTAAAACACCACTTAACAGAAGAGAAGACTAAGCATACTTCAAATATAATGAAACACCCGATTTAATAATTTAAAATAATGGTCGAAAGTGTCCAAACAACCAGAAACGACAGAATGAAATTCCTTTAGACGTAGTAAAGGAACGGACCATGCAAAACTTAACTTTTTGAGCCTCAGCAATTCAAAATACGAAATTTAATTGTTCTGCGGAAAAAAAACTGAGTGACTCAGCCATTGGGAACTGTCAATATTTAATTGCACTGTTAGTAAACTAAACAATAATAAACGCTTGCTATGGTAATTTGATTATTGGGTAAATTAGGTTTGGAAAACTATTAACATTTTGAATGAATAATTAAGAACTTATGATGATAAATTAATGTCTGTTTGTTATGAAGTAAAAGCTATTTAATTTGTGACTTTATGAGAAAATTCCTAAGAAAACTGAAAGTTCAAAATTAGTTTGGTGGAAACTCGTTTTCAGTATATTTGTGCAAGATTTAAAAAATACATAGAGAACGTAGATATAAATAGCTGGGTCATTCCATGTCAAATCAACACAATTTTGGGAGATTTACCGAATTGATGTCTCCGATTTTCATGATTTTTGGTATGCAGCAATATATCACAGACTTAAGAAAAAATACCAAATTTCAGTTATGTAGCACAATTATTTTTGAATTTTTAAAGATTTAAATTTTTATGAAAAAATCCATAATTTGGCACCTTTAGATGCCTGTAGGCTGGCAACCAGTGATGGTATAAAGCTGAGAGTGGTCTCATTTTACAGCTGTTGAATGGGGCTTTAATATGATATACCACAAGATAGGGGTTACAATTTTAAAAATTGAAAAATTTAAAATTAAATTTTAAAATTTAAATTTCTCAAAAGTGGCAATTTTAAAAATTCCAAAATATTATCAATTATAGTTTGTAATGTCTTAATACATACAGAAAAATTCTATCATGGGATCTCAATGGGATCAGGAGATACTGGGCTTCAGAAAAACACATGTTGTGTTTTGCTTGTTTCATTGAAATGTGTTGCTTGTTTCATTCAATGAAATATTCAAAATTTTCTGAAACGATACTAATTCTAATATTTTTCACAACACGTGTTGTGAAAAATATTATATTTCTATACTATATTTGGTAATATTTTGGAATTTTTAAAATTGCCACTTTTTGAGAAATTTAAATTTTAAAATTGTAACCCCTCTCTTGTGGCATATCATATTAAAGCCCCATTCAACAGCTTTAAAATTAGACCACGCTCAGCTTTATACCATCACTGGTTGCCAGCCTATAGGCATCTAAAGGTGCCAAAATATGAATTTTTTCATAAAATTTTAAATCTTTAAAAATTAATAACTTCAAAAATAATTGTGCTACATAACTGAAATTTGGTATTTTTTCATAAATCAATGATATATTGCTGAATACCAAAAATTATGAAAATCTGACACATCAAGTCTGAATCAGTGTGTTGATTTGACATGGAATGACCCAGCTATTAAAACTGCATTAATATTATATTGAATGATTCGATTTTGCAAGAAAATTGTATTTTTGGAAATAGTGGTGATTTCAAGCTTCAATAAAAGTAAGACATAACATTTTGCACAAATGATAAAAGTTAGGTTTTATACAATAATTATAAGTTTCATTTTTCTTTAATTTTCTTTTTTAATAAATAAGCGGGCACATTTGTATGAACTTCAACACCATAAAAATTCCATTCTCCTAACCAAAAAGAATGATATGCGCATTGATAAATACAAATCTCCATTTTCATACGTTCTACTTTTTTGTATAAATCCAGGGGATGATTGAACTTAATCAGTCAAACCAAAAATTTTGAACGAAAATATCCAATATTCAACAAAATTATTAATTGTTATATAAGATTTAGAAATTAATTGCCACATATGTACCAGAAGTGCAACAGCAAACGATACATCTGCTTAATAATTTTTTCGTTTCACAGAAGGAAAGTTAATATTCTTATTTCTAAAGCAAACAATAAATATCTGAAATTAAGAAATTTTTAAAGCAGGGAATAAAAACATTTATCATAACAAGTCAAAACTATAAATTTGAGTTAATTAGCGAGATAGTTTTAACATTGTAAATGCAATCTAACTTTGAAAAATAAAAAATAAAATAAAGCATTTTAACTATTTCAAAATATTGGTAATGCTTTGAACATTTTGTTCTGGACGTTAATTCAACATTTCTAACAGAAATCTTGCAACTTTTAAAAATCTATACAGCAGTGTGTAAATGAAAATTCAAAAACAGTATTAAAAGAAATTTAAATATGAGACGCCACTTACTCTGTGAGGATTAACTTCTTTAATTTTTTTCGTAGTGACTGACTGTGCCAAGCAACCAGACTTGGCGGAGGCATTTATTATGTAATTAAAGAATTATTTTAAATAGCTGTTAAATGGGAGAATAACAGGCGGAATCAAACTGACTTAAAGAGTCTGTTTTCATTTAAAAAAAAAACCTGAGTACGTAAGCTAGTTTACTGTTTTCCGCAGCAAACGTGCGCAGCATCGCATTTTTTTTATTTAAATAATTTTTTGCACCGTAACAGATATAGTTTTCATGATGAATAAACTATTTTCAATAATTAATTAAAAGAACGTCAATACTGTACAAAACCAGCTCTGGTAAAGTTTCTTTTTTACAATTGTTTCGACTCTGAAAGTTCGTTTTGACATTTTTCTTTTCTACTTCCAAACTGAGCATGCAAAACGGAATAGCAACATCGTTGAAGATTTCTGAAATGTCGAAAGATCTAATGGTAGAAATGCTTTGTGCTTCTGTAGAATTGTTCAAGATTTCATATGAACTTCTGACAAGCAACTAAAACAGATACGAATTGTCTGAGCCGCTAAACTTCTTTTTGCTAGTCTTAACAGACAGCACAATATTTCTCAAAATAAATAAAAATGAAACTATCCCCTCTCCTTTCGCAATGGAATTGAAACTGTAAGTTAACTTATAAAATATGCAATCGATTAAAAAGGAACACTGATGTCGAGAGTCAACTTTTAAGAAATAACTTTAAAGAAAAGTAGAACATAGAAATTTACGCCTAAATAAATGAATTAATTCAATGCATCTCTATGTTTGTGGAATGTGTACATTTCCCAGATTACCGTGAATACCAGGAAACCAGCCCATTTAACGTTATTTATTTCTGGATAGCTGTACAGAATTAATTAACAGCTATGTAGTTGCATAATTAACCCACTTCAATGAATAAAACACTGAAAATAATTTGTCTTACTGAAATATTGTTCTTCACATCTATAAAAAGACAAAGAGAGTTCAGAAGTAAGTGCCATTAAAATTGCTTTGTGTTTGTGAAAAGTATAACGGTGTATTGTTGGATTCTCATTTTTTAAAATTTAAGAAATTCTGCTGCGTGTATTAAGAAATGATATTTTCATTTTTTCTGTGACTAGTATTATTACCACGATCAACCAGCTTTGATTAGTTTAAAACTCAAAATATACTTATTGCATACATGCTACATCACAACATGTAAATTGTGTGTTTCAAACTGTTTGATCAGTGCTACACTTTTCAAACAGCGCTTTCCATATCAACTTTATATTTCCAGTTAGAATTTTTTTAATGACATGCAGCTTCAAAAATAAACGTTTTTAGCAAATTACTGATATTTTGGCGGTTAAAATTTTAATTTAAAATCTCTAAATAAGGGTTTGTACACAAAGTTTTTCAATTTTTGTATGTTTTTTTCTTTCTGCTTGGTCATTTTTTAAATCCTCAGCGTGGTTTTATAAATATTTAATTATCTCATTTTGACTCTTGTTCATTTATTTATTTAATTTCTTACTGTTATTACAGCCCACGATCAAACATATATCTTGAAATAAGAATTCTCTATGGGACAGAATCATGCATCATGTATTAATGAAAGCCTACGAAACGCTAACCGGGTATTTTTAAAGTCTTTATTTTAATTATATAAAGGTAAAAACACTTACTCAAAAACGAACTTTTTGTCCGTGAAAATAGGAAAATAAAGAAAAAAAATCTATATTTGCAATATAAGAATTGTCTTTTAGTCACTAGAGATAATTGATAAAATCTTTAAAGTCGAATATATTGCGAAATTATTTTATGTTTAGTGAATATAATTATGTTTAGTGACTAATACGTTTACACATGTGGAGTTTTTTATGAAAGACTCTAAACGTGTACCTTCATTATCCCCAATAAATATTTTACAAGCAAGGTCATCCTAAAAAGTTATTTTAAATACATTTTTTTAAATGGACGCCTCCTCCATGTACCTGTATGGCATAAAAAATAACAGCATGTCACTTGAACACTGTTTCTAACTGGAAGTATGGTGCCAAAGTCACTAGTTGAAAAAGGGCCACACTGCCAAACATTTTGAAACGCCCGGTATAAAAAGAGGTAATAGAAATTGTGCATAAAGAAACGGATCCTAAGTTGAACATAAAATATGTAAGTTACATCTTTTTTAAACCAAACTTTTTATTCAATTATGAAATAAGAGGCATGAAAAAATACTTGAGAGAATTTTCAAGCACAAACACTTACCGCATTAAACAAATTCATTCTAGCTCACCGATCAGTGGTGGAGGTACATAAAAATTCATTGGAAATAACTTTTTTTTTTAAATGTACAATAACAAACAATTACTACTTAAAAATTGTGCATCTTGAGAATTATTATCATTTTTATTATAAAACAAATGCAATAATATAAAATATTTTTACAGCTATTGTTCTTTTAGAACGTAAAATTCGTAAGTGAAAAGTCTAATCACAGTCTGTATGTTTAAATTGATTTTTCCCCCACTGCTTACCGCTACGACTACCATGAATGATATATATGTCTCGCTAAGAATTTTATATCATTAATTTATTTCCTTTTGAAGTTAAATTAAAAAGGGGGGAATCGGTTTCCTATGCCTACAAGAGAGGGTATCCAATTTTCTAGAAATATATGATGAAGCATCGATTAGGATTAATTGTTCTGTTTAATTCTGTAAGTTGAGTAATGTAAAAAAAAAAACCGAGCAACGGTAAAACACCATAGAATCGGTTTTGCAAGAATTTCATACATAAAATGAGCATATAGTTTAATAGCTTCCAGTTACTTTTTGGCGACAAAAAATTTAAGGCGTTCGAGTCACTTTCAGATATGATAAAATTTGTCAAATTATTAGTTACTGAGAATGCGGTCTAAAGCATTGGTAGAAAATGCTTCAATAAATGTTCACTAATTTCCGTTATGCCACGCATATGCAGTTTTGAAGAGTAAACAAAAAGTCATCAAGATAGATTTTTAGTAAACCTTCGGTATTTTATTAAGAACGAATCTGTTCTATTGCGTGTGAAATATAGTCAACTTTAGTATACTATATCCAGACAACTTTAGTTTTATTTACCCAGCATTTCTTAATTGCTTTTTAGCAAAAGTCCTAACAGTTCTTCCTACACAGCACATTACTATTTTTTTCAAACTATAAGCATCAGATGTTGTCATATTTTAATTCATAATCTGTCTAGGCTTTATTTCTTCTAATACCCTGTATTAGAAATACTATAATGTATAATTATGTATGCATTTATTAATGTAATGTATAACTACTATAAGGTAAACAAATTTTAAGGAATTAAAGAGGCTTTTTCACTTATTATTTGAGCAACTTTTGTGTCATATTGTGTGCAGTAAAAGTTTTTCAATAAATGTTTGCTATTATACGGATGGTTTTATCACCGTTAACTCCCTTTTTTTAGCTGCAGGTAATTTTCCAATCGTTTGCAATTTTGCTTAATCTCTGTTTATTATTCCTGAAGCTGTTATAGTAATTTCAAATATATTCCTTTTCCTTATGAAATCTCTCAGGTATCAAATTCTGAATAAACCGTAGTATTAGGCTATCCATAGTTGAGTTACATCAGACTTTTTAAAGCCATGTGAAAAAAAATTGCACTTGCGTTCAACGGTGAAGCATAAAAATCTGAGGCTCTCTTGCAAAAAATCTCCATAGGCTCTTTGCATCGTATGTTGAAACCTTAGAATTGGATATCCCAAACACTGGTTATCTTTACGCCATGATCCGTATTATCATGATTTGTTTGGACGGAATCATACACTGTCAAAATAAACAGCTTTGATATTGTTTTTTTATATTTCACAAATTATGCAATACGCCTATAGTTCGTACCTATTTTAAGGGTCATACGGATTTTAAGGTCGACTGCATCAAATAGACAAAATTGTTCAATTCATTTTTGTTGAAATTTAATTCAGAAAAAAAAAAAAAGATTACAACATATGCACTCACTTCCAAAAGTTATGCACAAAGAAGCAAAATGCGAAAAAAATGACAAGTACAGATTACACGAAATAAAAAAAAATTAGCGTGAAAAACGCATATAAAATGGTAATAGGGAAAATCTCGACTTATCCATAAACATAAGTAGGTCCAATTACAAACAGTCTAATTCACATGTTACCGATACCTTAATCATGCCCTTCTGGATTAAAAGAATAAAAGAACACAAATTCGTGGTACCTGGGAGTACAATGCACCCATGTGTAGCCTTTGCTGGGCAGTAGCAGTAGATATCATCTTACCAATGGGCGCTTCAACCGTATGTCTCGTTTTCACACAGCCCACTTCCGCGGGAATGAAGCGGGAACATTAAAGAAATCGGTGTTTCGATCGCTACTTGATTTGGACATCGTCGCTCAATAATTTAGAAGAATATATTTACAGCAGAGAAAATGAGGAAAAATTTATAAAAATGCTTTAAAACGTTGACAAAATTATTTTAAAGGCTGATAAATGAGTTGAGATGATTATCTATTATTTATTTTTGCTTCCAAACAGCACTGTTTCGATCGTTACTTTTTGACAAACAGAACTGGCAAAAACACATTATGTGAATCTTGTTAGGATACTTTAATATTGTAAGCATGCTACTGCCATATGTTGTCCGAAATAGTAAACAAATCATCATTTTATTATATGCATACAATAATTTGATTATGAAACATTTATAAACGTGCTAGAATTTTTTTTCCTTATTGTTGCTGAACATCAGTTAACGTTAGAGATGTCCAAAATTAACCATTTGCAGCTAAATTTTTTTAATTTAAGGATATTTACAACAAACTTTTGTAATAAATGCTGCAAGTTCTTGTTTCTGAACAGAACTAAAAATTCACAGAAAAGAAATTCAGTTATAAGATCTTATTTTTTTCTGAGATAACTTTAAGTTAGGACCAGTTAACCCACCTTTTTAGAATCGCCCCTATGCGTATGTGTAAAACATTCAAAATTGCAATTTGTAGACTTACTGAGATATTGGACTAACTTTAAAATGCAAATTAGCTAACAAGGGGAGGTTCAGACGTTGGAATCACCGATTTTAATGAAATGTTGATGGGTTATAGGGGACCGATAGTGAAGTTAAGTGCAAAAGAATTAGCCGCCAATTCTCCTGCATTTTCCAGAAAATTCCATTTAAGCATCTGATGCATTGTTTTATACCAATTATTTTACACCACGCTTAAAGTCCGCATGGCGCAGTGGTTAGGCATCCGATTGCGAGCCAAAAAAGAAAGAAAGCAGTGAATAGAGTCGAATACGAACACGCAACCCTTCGGCTCGCACTCGGATGCAAGCCACGGCGCCACGATGACAACAGACGAGGTGTCAAATAATTGGTATATAACAATCTACCAAATGCTTAAATGGAATTTTCTCGAAAATACACGAGAGTTGGCGGCTAATTCTTTGCTATTTTACTTTACTATCAGTCCCCTATAACGCATCAATATTTCATGGAAATCGGTGATCTCAACGTCTGAGACTCCCCTTGCAAGTAATCAAAACTAAGTTTATTTCTGAGAATAGAAGTTTTTTTTCTATAATAAGAATTTAGGCTATTGGTCAACGAGTTATATAAGGCCATTCCTTGAAGCATTTAATGTATTTTCAATACAAAGTATACAATTTACAAAAGTGTTGCTTTAATAAAAGGAGAAAAAAAATAAAAAACGATGATATAAAACAGTTATACGTAGCATGAAATTGTGTTAAAGTATTTTAATTGTTTGAAACTCATCAATGCATTGTGTTTTCATAATTAAGAGAATATGATTTCTTCGAGGTACAAACTATTTCAACTTGAATGAAAAATGTTTTTGGTGAAAGGTTTCTACAATATTGTATTTCCCAACCAAACTCTCTACTTATCAGACCGAAATCTTTATGAATTAATCAAATAGATTTGTTATGTATAGGAGAAGAAATTCTTCCAAAATTTATAGGTGCTGTGGAATAATCAAAATATATGAAACCAAACTCCAGCTCTTCCATGCACAATATATTTGTAACTCCAATTCTGGTTTTTGTTCCACTTATGCCAATAATTCTACTTTCACTAATTCTTTTCAAAAATTTTTGACACTTGATTCGAGTTCAATGTGATGTATAATTGGCATATGCGTTTCAAAATGATATGGTTATGTTTATAGATTGAACATCTACAATAAGCAAGAATAAAATTGTGAACGCACGCGACATTGGTTGATAGCTGAAGTGTGATGGTCCAGGGCTTTGGCCTACCTCATGGCTGTCGAACTAAAGGTCTGGAATTTCTGGGAGTTTTCTCTAAATGTGACCTGAATAAGTGTTAGGATCCCTTAAAAGTCTTCCAAGTCATTCCTCCCTTTGGCGCAGATAGCGCTAGTATGCTTTGCCTTAACAACATTAAAAAAATATTGAATAATTTAATCACTTATTACATTAAAAATATAATAAGTGAACACAAGGGATATGTTGATTGCTAATTGTAGCAAAAGTAATCTCTACAGCTCAGTACTTCTTATTTCATCATTCTTTCTCTCAATCTACACTCACGCATTTTTAGTGTATGAGGAGAGATATACACAAGGGCGTAGCTAGAAAATTTTCATGGGGGGGGGTTACGACTACTACAACTCATATATATGTATAGGTGCGTGTGATAATGTAGTGAAGTATATACATTTTGTATGGCAAAAAATTCCTCATGGGGGGGGTTATGACCCCCCTAACCCCCCCCCCCTTGGCTACGCCCCTGGATATACATATATATTTTTGACTTAACATTGCAATTTTGAATACACACAATTATTTTCCATTAGGTCGTTTAAGATTTTAAAATATTATTTAGCACAAATATAATATTTCATTGCACTGCTATGTAAATTAAGTGCGTTAGCACTTGGGTATTCCATAAGTATTCAGATATGTACAGCTGAGGGAAAAAAAGAACGCCCACTTGTCCTTCATTCGGGCGTCGTTCGTCGTACAGCAAAGTTATACCAAAGTTATACCAATCGTTTACGATTGACGTACTCTTTCATTTGATATTCATAAAAATTGCATAAGGGACCATGTCCATACTGAAACTTGCACCAGCTTTTATTTTCCCAATAGCAAACCCTAGATTTCACCTCATATTTCAAAAATTTAGCTCATTTTAATCCCGAATACCAATTTTCAATAAATTTGAACTGAAAATAAGGGAGTTATGAGCTTCCAAAATCCCCCTCCCCCTAGGTTAAAATATTTTTTCATACTTTAATTCATATCTAATATAATATTGATAATAAGAAGCTGATTTTTATTTGTACTATTAGAACGAAACGACCCAAACATTATCTAATTCAGCGGTTCTCAATCTTTTTAACGTCGCCCCCCCCCAACAAAGGCTAACTTTCGGTGGCGCCCCTCCCCATCACTTTTTCACATATTTCAGCATTCATTCAGTTTTTAATCTTTAACATTTAGTCGAATTTTCTACAAAATAATGTTATCAGTAAAGTTTGAATGAACATTTTAAGCGAAAATGGATATATTTTTGAGTAAAAATGAGAATAAATAAGATGATTTTTTTTGAAAACATGCATCACTACTTCTTGTTTGGTTTTTCTCGCCCCCCCCCCCCCTGCAAACGCTAAACGCCCCCTTGGGGGTCGCGCCCCACAGGTTGAAAAACACTGATCCAATTAGTATAATTTGTAATAAATATGAATTATGGATTATTAAATTAATATTAAAAAATTATGAATAGCGACCTAGCCAAATTTCGATGGAAATAGATGCAGAAAGTAATATTACATGGCTGTGCAAAATTTAAAATCTTTATGTTCAGTAGTTTAATTTATATTAAATAAAATGCGTTATTTTCATGAGTTAAGGGACCATATATAAATTTATTAAGTGACATTTTTTTTTAATTGCGTAAAATAAATGTAAATTAGATTTCTTTTGCACAAAAATAGTAAAAGTTAGGAGCATTAAAAGACAGCAAATCTTGAAGCAAATAAATTGGAGGTTTTTACAGTTTGGTGGTGATTCTGTAAAGCGTCTATTGTAGCGTCCACTATTTACCCCCAAATGAAATATTTTCCATGTACAGAATTAGATGCAGTAGATGTATGTCTTCCAGTACAACGCCCTATTTCTGATAAACTAACATTCTCAACATTGAAGGCATGGATTTTTAATAATATCTGAAACATCAGGTCTTTGGACTTCGCCATACTTTATCAAACATTCACAATCACATTTTTTCTGTATAAATTTTCATCTGACTATAAATTAAAATACCACAGGGTATCTACCACAAAAAGTAAGCTTGATTTCTTGACCTTTTCTTGACTTTTTCTTGATCTTTTCTTGACCATAACAAATACGAAACTCTAATATCAAAAATACATCGTGGCAGGGATGCAGAATATGTTCTATCCGGCGTTCTAGGATTGGGGGAAATTTTGCAGAAAAATATACAACTGATTTTGATTTAAACAATGAATCACAAAATTCTTCGAGTTTTTATTCCCCCCTTCCCATTTTTAAAGAGTTATTTTTTTTCAACTTTTTCACTGATCAGCCGTTTGCTTTCAGTTAACTTGGACCAACTGCTATTTTGTAAACATGTATGTAGCTAGTACATTGTAAATCTTTTTACATTTATATTTACTAACACAGAACTTATGAAAGTCTATAATATATCATAAAACTTTTGGGAAATTGAAGTTATTAGCTATGAAACATGGGGATCAGCGATAATTATAATTTTAAGTGGAATCCAAGTTATTGTTTTTAAAAAAGAAAATGTGGAAAATAATCAAAACACTGAATTTAACAGGGAATGAAGGGAGAGAAAAAAATTACTCTTAAATCCAACAATTTTAACTTTTTTTTAGGAGAGAAGGTGGATAACTGATATACTTTTCTCAAGGTTTGAAGACACATACTTGCCAACTTTTGAAATTCCCAAGGTGTAAAACAACACGCACTTGACATATTGAAATATTGTCAGTTCACTATACAACTATTTGGCAGACATAATTTTTGATGATTTCTGCTAAATAACATGTAAATGACATTTTAAATGAATTTTATAAATAGCAAACGAACAGTATTTTAATGTTTTCCTATAAAATAAATACATGAAAAACTGTTAAGTTTTGTCTGTCACAAAAGATTAGAAACTAAGAATTTGAATGAAATGGAAAAAGCGTAGTTGAGTCGCTAATCGTGACCTAGTACTTAATTTCTTGACCTTTTCTTGACTTTCGTGACCTTTTTTCCTTTTCTTGACTTCTCCGTGACTTTCGTGACCTTTGCATGATGGTAGACACCCTGTACGACCAAAAGTCTTATAAAATATTGCACAAAAATGTAATTGTATTTTTCACATGAAATTCAAACAAATAAATTTTAAATCATGAAACCAGTCTTCAAGTTCGATAGTAGCCGAGTAACATTCATGCTTGTAGTCAGAAGATGAGAGAACAGAGTCTCACTCCTGGCAACATATCACCTGTCTAAGAGAATCTTTAAATACTCAATAACAATTTCAAAATTAGAAAGATTTTTTTACGATATATTTAGGGTTAGAAAGATACATTTAGGGTTATTTAAAGTTTTTCTTTTGTTTAATAAAGTCAAAAATAGAGTATTGCCATTGAGAAAAACTAAGTTGATGAAGAATTAAATAGTAAGACGGCCCCTTATGAAAATTAAATTAATGGTAAATGAAAGTATGCGTTATTTGCAAACGAATGGTATATATAACTTTGCTGTACGATGAACCACAGCCAAATAAATAGCAAGTGGGCGTTTTTTCCCCCCTCAGCTGTACATGGAAATTCGCATTCAACAATTCAGATAGTGACAGGATCTAATACATGCTACTGGTCTTTTAAAGTTTTCTTTTAAATATATCTGCTGAAAATTTGAAAAATTATGGTCAGAATGATGAAAACATGATGCTTCAAGTCTTTGACTCCAAGAAATGTTCACATTCTTGACCTCTGTGTCTAAAATATTTAATTCCAGCTCTGGTACCTCAAAGATACCTACCGTAAATGCCGACGTATAACGCGCACCTATAATTTTAAACTTCATTTTTTAATTTTTGTGTATATCCTCCGTATAACGCGCACCCTTTACTTTGCAATCACAGACTTGCCCTGTGGAATCCAGAAAGTCTTTTAGTTTGGGACATGCTCAGTTCCCATTTAACGTATAATACAAAGGAATTAATGAAAGAGTATAACACAGACATGGCAGTTATTCCAGGCGGATTAACGCCATTAGTTCAACCTTTAGATGTGTGTATTAATAAACCATTCAAAGGAATTTAAAAACGATTTTGGAATACGTGGATGTTGGAAGGAGATAAAACATTTACGAAAGGAGGTGAAATGCGTCACGCCAGTCTAGAAATAGTGTGTGAGTGGATAATACAAGCATGGGATGAAATTAAACCTGGCATAATTAAAAAGTCATTTTAAAAATGTAGTATATCGAACAATCTAGATGAAACTATTTATTTATGGATCAAAGTAACAGTGATGGTGAAGATGAAACTGAATTTGATCATGTGCCTGAAAATATAACGGAAGATGAATATGATGGACTTTTTATGCTGTCCGATAATGAAATTGAAGTTCATAAGGTATGTCATTTCTTCTAAATAAACAACATTCAGGTACATGTAGAAATCTCATTTTTTTATGCTCATCTTTTCCTTATTTTTAAATTTATCATTTTTATAACCGGCGTATAACGCGCACCCTTAAATTTCGACCTTATTTTTTGTATGAAAAGTGCGCGTTATACGCCGGAATTTACGGTAAATCTACTGTAAGTTCGCCCCCGCCCCGGTACTGTTGTACATAAGCCACTTAGATTGTAATGTATTTCAAAATCGATTCATTCTGAATGGCGTAGCTTTATTGTTAGTATATAAGCAAGTTTCCGTAAACAGTGTTAGAATAGCGGAAATTTTACATTTCACCACTAATGTCCACTGCTTCGTTATTTAAAAAGGTTAAAATCTTGTTTACTAAATTATAAAAAAATATATAAAGAAATTTTAAAACTTCAGCAATGTAAATCTCTTTTCTCAGGTTGCTTTTAAGTATTTCTAAATATCTAGGCTTTACAAAAAAAAAAAAAAAAAAAAAAAGTTTGGTACTTACAAGCCAGGAGAGATCTACGATCTTTCCAGTTGCATCTTGACACCAGAGTATGTCGTCCGGAAGGAACGGCATTGCCTATGACAAAAGGTAACCTGCAGAAAAGAAAAGTATTCATAAATATTCAAAAAGTATTATTTTGTGAAAACCAATTATGATTCTTGAGATTCATAAAACCCAACTGACTTGCGGATTAAGAATTGTTTAGCTCAAATTTTGTTTATTTTATCAGCTATGCAGAGAGAGAGAAAGGGGGGGGGGAGAGCTCAGCTTAGTAAAAAAAATATATAATATAGTCAAAAATGCTCAGTGAGTGTTGCAATCTCATGTATTTGCAAGGACGTGTCTTTAAAAGTTAAGGTGCTTGCCTACATTTAAAATGCAGTTTATGAACAAGCCGATTTATTTTTCACTTAATATTAAACTTTCATATTTTAGCTTTCGAAATCTGTCTGAAGATTTTTGCTATCTTTGTTAGAACTTAAGTTACAAGAATTTTAATATTAGTCATTTCATAGGTAAAATCTGGTATTCAATTATATTTTCTGCTTGTTCTCAAAATGAGGTTTTGCTTTATCGCAAAATATCCTAACTCAAAATTATAATCGTGATGTTATTAAACAATGGTAAAATACTCTTAAGGATTTTATTTATTGAATTAACGTCTGCTGTGCATATAGCTATATTGTTTTTCGTTTTTTAGCTTTTTCAAGTTATGAACTGTCATATATTTTCATGATTTTCCTGCGGATAAAAACTTCTGTAATTTTTCAAATAACTTTTAAAATTATGAGAATGGTTCATTCTCTCAAGAAAACTTCAAGCATAAAAATATCTTCACTTAAACCAAGTTTTGATGTTTTGAAAAAGTGCCATTTTATAATAATTTTTATGCATGTTTTGTCCTTAATAATCAGAATATGTCAAAATATACATACATTAAGATGTTTACAGTCTTTGAGTATATTCTATAATATACTGCACGTAAGTGGGCAATGTTTTAAACATTAAAAAAAAAAATCCCATTTGAAGATAGGCATGTACCAGAAACTGTTTCAATAAGTTGGGCATTACATTGAAGTCTTTACAAATCTGAATTCGAGACTGGCCTCTTCTGCCCTTTCCGTGATTCGCTACCTCATCCATCATCTAGAACAGAGATGGGCAAACTTTTTCGGTCGCGGGCCAAAAATCGAAAAAAAAAAAAAAAAAAGGTTTGGCGGGCCAAGATAATTTTTTCTAAAATTTCAAGAACAATATAGAAGTATTACAATTTAAATATGTTAATGAGTTGAATGAAATTGCTATTTCATTTTTAAAAGTTCCTTATATTGCGGTTCGAAGTGAGATGCACTGATTCTAAGAAACGAGGCTAAATGCTCATCTGTCAGTCTACTTCTGAAAGAATTCTCTCTAAGGTTCATAGTTGAAAACACTTGTTCTCATATATAAGATGAAGCAAACATAGCACTGATTTTCTGGGCGTGAGGTATTAAATTTGGGAAACTTACTTTCGATAATGATTTGTAAAACTCTAACTTTGGCATATTTAGAAACAACTGTTTGAGATGATTGTTAGATTGCAATTCAATTCATTCAAGCTGCAAATCTGACCTCACTTCTTCACAATTTACGTTGAAAGGCACGGTAAAAATATCCAATTCTGTTTGAATGGCACTGAAATCTTGAAATCTGCGTTCGAACTCAAAATGCACTTTTTTCAAGCCATCTTCATAATTCTTAATATGGATATATCAAGGGCGTAGCCAGGGGGCGGGGATATCGGGATATATCCCCCCCCCCGAAATTTTTGGATTAGTGATGAAATTCCGTCTATTTATACACATATAAGTTCATATCCCCCCCCCGAAAAATTTTCCAGGCGCACATCCCCCCCCCCTAAAAATTTTCCTGGCTACGCGCCTGGGATATATAATATATAAATATATATATTCTTTCAATTTCAGTTGGACCGGCTACTTCAAACTCCACCCGCGGGCCGTAGTTTGCCCATCCCTGATCTAGAAGTTTCTTCTTACACATTTTGGGAATTTTTAATTAATTAGACAGATTGCTACCAAAAATATATATAAAATTTGGCTAGGTATGTGAGTGAATAAAATGTGGATTTGCTTTTAGGGGTTATAAAACCCATTCTTCTAATAGCTACGCCTACATACAAGTATACGGTAACGTTTTTGCCATTTTTTTTGTATGCTTGGTTTAAAACCGCAGATGTTTTATAAAAGTGCCATTTCAGAGCATCTTTACGCACGTTTTGAGGCTAAAAACCAAATTTTTTGAAAACAAACATATTTTATCATGCTGTTAAAAGATTTTAGGTATACTCTATAATATAATGCTCATAAATAGGTAAGTTAAAAAAAAATCCACCCGAAAGTAGACAGGCACATTATACACAAAAATAATTAATTGTATGGACTAATCTGCAAATCTGTTTTTGGATACGATAAGGATTTCCAAGGGTCGTTACTTTTAGAAACTTTTATTTTAAAAATAATGTCCTATAAGGCAAAAGTATTTACATTTTTCAGGAATTGGAAAGTTAGAAAAAAAGTATCAGAAGCATTTTCGAATTTATCTAATATGTTCTAATGGTTAGTAAATTAGTTAGTCAAATCCTCATAACAGTATGCCAGACGATGGAATTTGAAAAATTCTATACGTTTCACATTGTTACTAACAATTAAAAACTTAATTAAAAGATAGAGCATTTATATGTCAGAAAGAATACCGAAAAATTTATTTTAAAGTCTATTAACGCCTTAAGATACACGTAGTGAATATACAGGGTGTCCCAAAACGGTGGTAACGGGCTTTCATTCTTTATCTATTAGAGATAAGTGGGCAGTGTAAATTGAAAAATTGTTCAAAATAAGGTCGGAAAGAAGACTCCGTTGAGAAAAAAATCCCCTCTTTCATTTACAAAAAATTACTCTTTTTAAATTTTTATACGACCCCCGTACAAAAGCATTGCCAATTAGTAAAATGTGCCCCATACACTCATGAGCTGATGTATGAAATTTAAGTATTTCATCACATAACGTCGCAGAGATATCTTTAAGAAATGTAATCGGGGAATATACCTGATTTTGAATGTAAACGTTTATTGCTAGAGTGGAAAAAAAAAAGATGTGCTTTCGTAATTTATGTACGAGCCATGAAATGCTACCATGATGACGCGATTTTTTTCCACTTCGAGAGCCATCGAAAAGTGGTTTAAGTCCGCTTTATGTTTATTTTCATATCTCTGACACTTTTTAAGGTATAATTTTCAAATTTTGTATGGCACCTCATGAGTGTACAGGGCACATTTTACTAACTGTGAATTTTTTTTTGTACGGGGGTCGTACAAATTTAAAAAGTGTAACTTTTTGAAAATGAACGAGATGAATTTTTTCTTAACATAGTCTATAATAGATAAATAATTAAAGCCCGTTGCCACCTTTTTGGGGCACCCTATATGTAAGTTCTCAAAGAGGGAGAAAGTTCAAAATTAGTACATATGGGGGGAAAAACTTTTAAAAAACAAACTTTTCATATATTCTGATTTTATTAGTTCAGACCAAAAACAACACACACACACAAGAAACATACACGCACACACACGAGCTTTCGAAGCCTGTTATACATGAGAATAACGAAAATATAATGAAAGATATGAAAATAGAAGCATTTTACTGTGAAGACAGTAAAGAGAATTGCTTTTTGCTGCAGGATAAAAGAAAGAATTTAGAAAAATTCAAGGCCAGCTAGTTCGGCAGTGGATTTAGCTGTTGGCGTACTCTTTCGGAAGATCATGACTACTAATGCCAGAAAAATAAATTTGGGTCTCGTAAAACGACGCTTAGTAATTACAACTTTAAAAACACTTTTTAAAGCCTCTACGTCAGAATTTTCAATTACACTCATTAAAATAAGTTTTTAGTTTTCCAATCAAAAGAAAATTACAAAGTTTGTAAACAGTTTCAGATTTCACTTCTAGTTAGTACATTTAAAAAGTATTTGCCAATTTGATAAAGAATAATAATAATTTAAATAAATATTTGCCCCTATTTGTACCATTTATTTTAAAGGACTGCTGAATTTTTAATAAGAGTCTCTACCGATTTCACTTTCCTCATCACGCAAAACCCCAAAAGACGAATAACAAGAAACAGTATTTGGAAACAATATTAATTACTGAATAAATGCTGGAAGCATTTGCAATGATTGGTTAGTATTTAATAATATTATATTGGGTGTCCCAAAAAAGTGGTAACGCGCTTTATTTCTTTATCTATTAGAGATAAGTGGGCAATGTAGATTGAAAAAAAATGTTCAAAATAAGTGGGAAAAAAGACTACGCTAAGGAAAAATTTCTATCGTTCTTTTTAAAAATGTTACACTTTTAACATTTGTATACGAACCCCGTAAAAAAAAATTCATATTTAGTAAAATGCACCTTTTACACTAATGAGGTGATGTACAAAATTTTTGAGAATTATATCTTAAAAAGTCTCATAGACATGAAGATAAATACATGTTGACTTCTTAAGCCACTTTTCAATGGCTAACGAAGGGAACAATCATGTCGGATGATTATATATATATATATATATATATATATATATAAATTTTTATTTCATGTTTTCAGTTTGTACTTTTTTGTTATTATGTGCTACTACTTAATATTTTACTTGGGATTCCATATTACGTATAAGTTTAGCTATGCATTAGAAGCTTTATGATGAAAAGCTGAAATTTTGTACATCCCCTTTATTGGTGTATAGGGCACAGTTTACTAACTGAGATTTTTTTTTGTACTGGGGTCGTATACAAATTTAAAATATCTAACTTTTGAAAATGAACGAGAAGAATTTTTTCTTAAGGTAGTCTTTTTTCTACCTTATTTTGAATATTTTTCCAATTTGAATTGTTCACTTATCTTAGTAGATAAGAAATTAAAGTGTGTTACTACCTTTTTTGGATACTCTGAATTTAATGAAACAGATTTCATTAAATTGATGCGTACATCATGGATTCAAAGTCCATTCTAGTGTACTGACGTATAGAATAATGAAAATAGTGCGAAAATATATCCAGGGTGTCCCAAAAATACTGACTTAGGCTTTTATTCCTTAAATATTGATTGCAGACATACATAAACTATAGCTATGTAAAAAGAGAGCAGAGTTTTATGATATCAACTAAAATTTTCAAGAGATTATACATAAATAAATACAAAATTTAAATTTCTATATGACAGCCGTACGAAAAAAAATATTCTGAATCAGTAAAATGCGCCTCATAGATTAATTAAGCGATGTACAAAGTTTCAACATTTTCATAAAAAGGCTTTCTTTAAAAAAATCAACGTAGTTTAAATTGAATAGTCAACAATTATAATTATCGGAACTTTTAAAAAAAACCGACGGGCCTCACCATGGTACAGTGGTTATGTCACTGGAAATGGTAGACGGGTGAAGGTCCCGGGTTCGGGTCCCATCGCATGTCCGTCGACCTAACCGTTCGGAGTTTTCCGTGCTTTCTCCGAAACTTAGCGTAAATACGGGTTACGACCCCATTGAAAGACCCTCACGGAGGCACCCCACCCATAGACCTAGATCCCTCGAGCAGATAATTGGCCTTAATCCCACAACACACACACACAAGAATCGACATCTATAATTTAAGTTAAGTGACGACCTACCCAGTCACGAAATTTCATTTCATTTGCTTCGGCCAATTTTATGTGACGCACGAACAAAAAAAAATAAATAAAAATAAAAGCGTCATGTCCAGAGTGACAGACATTTTTTGGGCCCTATTGGATTTCCAGGAGCTTGAAACGGAATGCAAACAAAACATTTTTTTAATACCAAATAATGAGAGACAAAAGTCCAATTTTATTTATATGGATAGGTTATCCGAATAAAATTTTTGACAGATTTCAACTAAAAGACCTTCAGGAAAATCATTTTCATTTCCATCTATTGGCTTCGCTACAATATCACTTAAACGATTATATATTTGTAAATCTTACAAAGAAATAGTTGGACAAAAGGGTTCAGTTAAGTACTTCTTTTGCTACAAAATACCACACCAATGAAATTTTAAGAGGATTTTTTTTTAATCAAACACAACCAGCAATATTTTAAGTACTTAAGAGCAGATTCTGAAAGATTTTCCTGCACAATCAAATTATAGACATTGCTATATATTTGCCTCGTCAGCTGCGTCTTAACTATCACGGCCAATTATTTTAAAATAGATGTTGGTATATAAGTTAACATCATCAATGGTTGTATAGTATTTTTTCTATTACGTAATTTTAAATAACACACCAACTGCATTACTTTTCAGGTTGTATTGTTTTATTATTTTCTCATATTTGATTCTGGTAACTTATAGAATTTCTTCATTCTCCTTTACACAGCAATTTTTCTTCAGCAGAATAGTCCCATTGTGGCGATATTAGCTCTTATGCTATGCCACAATTACGAAATCCCTCCCGACCAGGGCACCCCCTTATCCTTGACAGATAGCCCTTGCGTAGATTTGCCATAACACAACACAACAACTCACTTATTCTAAGTCGTAGAAGCACGAGCGTTAAATTATGAAAGCTAATTCAAAGAGTTACACACACACCAAGCACAGACTATCATCTAAGTTCCCCATAAATATCAGAGCCTCAAAACAATGACACCGTTTGCGAATCACAAAATGTAAAAGCCCTGTGGAAATTGCTGGTTCTCTTTCCCCACAAATTTAAATCATATAAAAAAATTCGATTTTGCAATTTTTTTTATAAGGAATAAATATTTTATAAAAAAATGAAGAAATATACTTTATTCTTGTTATTTTTTAATAAGCAATACCGTAAACCTTTCCGTTTAGAGTTAGTTCACTGTACCAGTTTATCTTCTACAAAAACTGGTGATTCAAAGAGGAAAATGAATATGAAAGAAAGAGGAAAGAAAAATAAAAGCAATCTTACAATACTTTGTTTCAGGCCGAGGTAAATTGCAGGCCGAAAAATAAACAGGTAAGTTCAAAATGAAAAACACAATTTGTGCTTATATTCAAAAACAGAGAGAACTATACCCAAAAAGAAATTATGAAAACCAGGAAATGGAGCTCAGAACAAAAGTCTTTCAAATGATTTTAATAATGCTTTTAAAATATGGCTGTTCTTATTTGCAAGACATAACTGTATTCGTTAGATAGATAGTTTCCACAGGAACTCACAGTTATTAAATGATAGGTCAAATCTCTTTCATGCGCTTTAGCGTCACTTTTTTCGAAAAACTCCAAAGGAGAAAAAGAGTCTAGTGGGTCCATCTGGAAATCATACGACAGTCATTTTATTGGACATTCTTCTCCAATATACTTGAAAAGGGAAGTATATCTCTCTAATAAAAGCTAGCGACTGAATATGGGTCTATTAGTACACCCTATAGACTGCGATTCAATGTGATGTCGGCACAAGACCCACGACGAAATAAACAGGAAAAATCCATATTCGTTTATTATGTTTACTAAGTAAGGTATTTTTACCGAAAAACGAAATGATATAAACTTTCACAGTTAACCTAAGAACGTTTGAAAAATAATTGTGACCTTAAAATTCAGCGTAGCTTGGTTAGATTTTCTCAAACACATGGTAAGTTTAATTAGGTATAATGCACACTCAGTCTTCAGCGCAAGTTTAACGATTGTTTAGAGCACCACAAAATAAGCATTTAAAACAGTAATATAAAACTTTTTCAGGCATGTGTCTGATGAGTAACCGTTGTTTTAGTGTGTGTAGGTCAGTACGGTAAGTTTTTTTTTACCGCGAAAAAGGCTGGATAAAAAAAAATACTGTATCATAGAAAAAAAGCTAAATTGAAACTAATTGAACGCAATTGTTATTCAGAATATCATGAAAATTATATGATATTGACATTAGTTTGGTTAAGAATTAAATGGTTAAAAGATCTCAGAACAAACACGCACAACAGCCCATGTAAGGGCAACGGCCAGCGATGACCAGCCACGGTGTTTTCACCGTGGGCTCTGCGGTGCAGAAGTATATGCCTCGGTCAGATGGTCAGCTGACGGAGTCCCAGTGTGTAGTTCCCGAGCAAGCTTGCTTTTCATTTTATCGACTCACTCAAAGGATGAAGTCGAAGTTAACCTTGCCCAGTCCAAGGACCGAGCCCCGAACCTGCGGCATATGGCAGTGCACTGTACTACCACTGCGCAATTGTCTTCAAGTTAAATGATCACCCAATGCAAAAAATCGTAGTCATTTTCATTGTTGGATTTATTTTTATCCGGAGTGGGCGGATTTAGCAGAAAGGGTATTTTCTATTGAGAAGAGTGGCAATTTTTCCGACACCCGACTGGAAATGATGCATGACGCACTTCTTCTGTCTATTAAAGGCAAGTTGCATAAGTACTAAGAAAACGGGCAGGGCGCATAGGCAGTAAAAAAAAGCAGGCAGAGCGCGGCCCCCTTTGAAAAACGAGAAATGCAAACACTTATGATTTTAACTCTATTTTGCGAAGGTGTTCTTTCAAAATTCATAGAAAAGGAAAGTATGTCTGTATAGGAGGCATAGTTTAAGATATATTTTGAAAACCGTCTTAGTCCCACCATGGCCGTCTGGATAAGACACTGAACATGGTCACATGGCTAAAATGTGAAGCAGGGTGTCTACCACATACAGCGAGCTTGATTTCTTGACCTTTTCTTGACTTTTTCTTGACCTTCTCACAAACCCCTAATATCAAATTCATTATGCTAATACAATCAAAGAAAATTGTACTTTTAAACTTAAAATTAACATTGCCATTAATATATACTATTATGCATATTTTTGCGTAATAGTATTAAGTTGCAGAAACTACTCAATAAAACAAAATAACATAATGTAAACTTTTTTGTTTTTTTAAGCTATGCAACAGAAATTTATGACCTTCAAACCATATGCCGTTTGGTTACATATAAGAAAAAAAGCAATATCTTTATATATTTCTACATGTAATACAAATACTGTTACCATATATGTTCAAATATTAAATTCTTCATACCCAAAATTTAAAAACTAAATAGTAATAAAACATTTAGATATTGAAAATTATTACAAAAAATTAAAGGGGGTATTTAAGGGGCCTGAACACCCTGTTAGTTCATGCAAAAAAGCTAATTTTGGCAGCATATCCACCCTTTGTATCCGTGCTTCAAAATAGCATGCGGTAAAAATATTTTTACATGTAAATTTTGAAAATTGTAAACTAATTTTTAAAAATTACTGTTATTTTATAAACATTTTAATTTAAATAAAGAAAATATATTAAGATTAAAAATTTGTAATGCAACTGAAATTTTCTACAAAATATTTATAATAAAATTTCCTGTTTTTAAATTGAATGACCAACTAATATACCACCACCACACGCTTTAAAGTGGGATCCCCCCCCCCCCCACACACACATACACAATATAAAAATGGAAAAGGGCCAATTTTATCAATTTTAAAATTCATTCAAATTCTTCAAATATTCCTACATTTATTGTTTCATTCATTGCTGATCATGTCACTAAATTTCATTCTATCCTCTTAAGCTGCTTTTGAGGGATTCAAGAACAAAGATTTACACGATTTTCACAAAATCTATGAAATATTTAAAACAATTTTGGTATTGATTGTTTAAATTAACTAGCCATCTAACGCAATTCCCTTCTATAATTCATTCTATTCCATTTCTTAGGAGAGAAACACACATCTTATCAATTTTCAAGAAATTTCAAAATCTATAAAAAAAAATTTGAAATACATTGCGGCCTGTAGTTTAACTGACCATCTATGATGAGGCTAAATTTTATTTCGTTTGCATCAGTGGATTATACGTGATAGACAAACAAATAGTTAAATACTGTAAATAAATTTTCACAAAATCTCAAATTCTAATCCAAATTTTCAAAAAATTCGAAGCCCATAGTTTAAGTTGTATGAACACTTATCATGTTACGAAATTTCATTTTATTTGCTTAAATCGGTATTACGAGATGCGTGAATAAATATTTGCGCATCTTAAAACAATTTCCATTTGGACAATACATTTGTCCCTCAAAACAATACATTTTGGAAAAATCTCATAATTTTATAACATTTTTTTAAAAATTCGACGCCTATAGCTTAAATTGAGTGACCAGCTGTCGTATTACCAAATTTCATTTCATTTGCTTCAGTCATTATTACGTGATGCTCGAACAAAAATTCACGCAGCTTAAAACAATTTCCTCAAGATCCTATCCGATTTTTAAAAAAATTTGGCACCTATAGTTTCAGTCGAGTAAACACTTATGTTACCAAATGCCATTTCATTCGCTTTAGTCGTTATTAAGTGATGCGCGGATAGATTTACGCCTTTGGAAGCAATTTTCGCAAAATCTCAAAATTTGATTAAAATTTTTTAATAATTCGGCGCATACAGTTTAAATTGAACGATCAACTATCATGTCACCAAATTTCATTTCAATCGCTTCAGTCATTTTTTATGGGATGCATGCGAGAACAAACAAACAAACAAAAGGATGGCTTGATGGACAGAATGACAAACGTTTTTGTCGGGTTCCCATGTGTTTGAAGTGAACAGAAATCGCAACATTTTTGAATTCCATGTAATAATGTACAGACAAAACTCTAATTTTATTTATATAGATTTTGAATATTTTACAGAAAATAAATCTTTCATTTTGCAGGCGTAATAATGTGGGTTTAAATTAGCTTCCGTATTAAATGCATCTTTCACTGCAATTGCATCAGAGGCAGGCACGTATCCAGGGGGGGGGGAGGGTTGTGATTGGGTTGCAGCCCCCTCCCCGAAATCCCGACATGTTACTTAGCTCACAATTGAAACTCAGCTAACAATTTGATACCCCCCCCCCCCGAAAATAAAATCCCGGCTACACCACTGATCAGAGGTGAGTGAATCAAGGGAAAGGGGAAAGAAGCAGCAAGGGATCGCGGTTTTGCTTTATTTTTCAGACCTATGAATCAATCAAAAAACACTCTCTAACTATTTCTGGACGAACATAAGTAAAGGTTAAATCCCATCGAAAATTTTCACATCTTGACTTTCTTTTAAGTAGAACATTCCTCTATTCTATCTCATGTGTGTGTGTGACCATGGAAAGCAGAAAAAAAATCATATTATCATCTCTTAAAGCTGCTATCGTTCATCCGTCAACTTAATTTTCTGTGTATGCACTGTACTGTATAGCTGTGTAGTTAGTGTCGCAAATAGAGATAACGTTATCTGGGGCAAGCCCTAGTTTTGGCAACCCCCTGAGCACGGCGCTCGAGGCACGTGCCCCGTTTGCTCCCCTCTAGTTTCAGGCCTGACCTAATCCCACTAAGAAAACTCTTTTTTCTTTTAGAAAGAAACAAAAATGGTAGCCACAGATGGAAAAAGAAGCTCCGACCACTCAGGAAAATACTGTAGAAGCTGGATGCTGACGAAAAAAACAAAAATTCTGAAACTGGTTCCCAATACCAGTTGATGGTTTAATTGGAAAACAAAATGGATTTATTTTCAATGAATAAATTTTTTTCCCGATTCCTTTCGGTACCTAGAAGGCAAGGGGGGTGGGGCAAGTGTCCTCCTTCTCCGGAACTACCCTTCTCTTGAACTTACCGTGCAGCCGGATGAATGTGTGAAGAAAAAATGAAGATTTTTAAAAAAATAGCATTTATTAATTATTTACAATTTCTAAAGTACTGTAAGTTAGAGATAGTTAGTAAAGCGTCATTTACAGCAAGAAATAATTTATTGTTATGACTACTCTTCAGACCCACAGACTGTTTCTCTAAACGAAGTATTTTATTCTCCAAAAGCTACAGCTAACGATTTTAGCTCCTCCTCAGGTCCAGAGAGGGAGAAGAGAGCACACTCGGCACATTTTCTCTCCCCACCACCTTACCACACACATATAGCGTTGCCAGGCGTCCGGATAAAGCCGGACATAGTTAGGCTTTTTGATTGCGTGTCCGGCCAAACTTAACGGTGTCCGGCTTTTGTTGGGCTTTTTACTGGTGACTTAGGCTGATTAGTAACAAAGTACTTGAACTGATTTGGCATTCGATGTTATTTATAATTTCATTAGAATTTAACAAGATTCATGGTAATAATAAAAAAAGCTTGATTTTACATACAATTTTTTGTTGTTGTACCTATTAATACTGAGACAAAATCCTCAATATTGTAGGCTGTCCGGCCTTTTTACCCAAATGTCCGGCCAAACTGGCTGGTCTGTCCGGCTATTTTGCTTGGCGACCTGGCAACCCTACACACATACCATTCAGACAGGAATAAACAAATCAACTTTCTTCTGAAAAAATAGTTTCTCTCGATGGACTTAAACGCTGAAAATCAGAAACAAAGAATTTGAATGAAATGGAAAAAAACGTAGTGCAGACACTCGATAATCCTGACCTGTACTTCAATTTCTTGACTTTCGTGACCTTTTCTCCATTTTTTGACTTTTCCGTGATTTTCGTGACCTTTGCATGGTGGTAGACACCCTGTGAAGGTACAAGGCACTGGTTAACCACGCGGTTGTCGATCTAACGTTCTGGAGTTTTGGGCGGTTTTCTCCCGGTATAATGTGAATACTTGTTAAAACTCCTTAAAAAGTCCTCAACCTAAGACACCTCCTCCTAAGTAGATACCCCTCGTGAAGGTTTGCCTTAACACACAATACACATTGAAAACCGTATTATATAACTGGCCAACGTTTTAGCATTAATTAATCATTCGCGTGATATTCCTCTGTAGTTCGAAAAGTTTGCGTTAAAAGTGTGTGATCTTAGCATGTACCACTTTTGTTGAATATATTTCGCTGTTAAAGCGCTATTATTTAAATTTTATGTCTTAATTTACTAATGCGTTCGTCTTTAGTTGCTTTGAGAATGCTGGTTCTTGATTAAATGGACTAGGAGAAACCCTTTTACTCAAAAACTTTTGACGCTTAAGTAGATTGGTTAATTGCAAGAATAAGGTGTTCCAAAACATCTTTAAATAGATAGAGATTTTGTGGGTGGAGTATTATTAGATGGAATATTTGTAATTGAAATTATATAACAAATCAAGCTCTGATAACAGTTATTTTAAGCTGATATACTACATGATAAATGTAAATTTTCATATTTCTTAAAAATCGTTTCAAGATGATGAGTTTTAATATGGTGAAACTTTTCCTTAACTGTTAGCTAACTGTATGAACTCGAATGCTTACATTATTTGTATCTGATGATGACTCCATAGAAATTGGGAAGAAAGCACTTCAGTTGACGTATAATTAGTTTTTCAGAAATTTGATTTTTTTCAAATGGAAATTTGAATAATTTTTGATATTTTATGGAGAAAGAAATAATTTTTTCTTATACGATTTAAATGTAAGCTATTTCATACTACTTTTAATGATTTCTAAAACTAACCTTAAAAAATTTCACATCAGTAGTGCATTTCGGTAAAAATAACATGATTTTGGTACATAAATACAAAAAAAAATTAATTATGTCAAGCATTTCAACATTTTTAGGGTATCTATTTACAAGCTGCACTATACACGGCAGAAACCGCAGTAACGAAACTTTCAGAAAAAATCCTTACTGAAAGTCGAAAACTTTGCAGAATATGTCACTATGAAAAAATTTGCTGTGCAATTCTATGCTTAAGAATTTTTTCTGAAAGTTTCATAAAAGACCCAGTTTTTAATTTATTTCAGTGTTTAGTAAAGCTTATAAAGAATCATCCTGAATTTTTTTTGAGTCCCAGGTGCAAATTAGTTTATTTGAATTTTAATACCAAGGCCGTGAGGCAACTTTTATTTCTTCGATATACACCCTTTATGTTAGGAGTAAAAATTTTGTGAAATTTGAAATACTCATTAAAACTCATCATTGAAAATTAACAAACATACCCCCACACAAATCAAATCAATTCACGTTTTAACATATAGAAGATATAAATTATTTATAGTTACTTTTATATTATAGTACTTTTTTATAGATTATAGTACTTTTTTATAGATTATAGTACTTTTTTATATTTATAGAAATACTTTTAAATATTTTTCTGCGTGTTCAGACGACATGGACTAATATTTCATTGATATAAAAGGAACTTAAAAGTGCTTAGTAAGGAAGCCTTTACTTCTGTAACAAAGTTCCTGACTAGACTTTGATTTGCAATACAACGTAAAAGAAAAATATTTATTTTTTTAAAAGTAACGCATACCAAATTAAGAAAACTTTTTTCGCAATCAAAGTTAACACGATTTTCATGCATATAAATTCGACGTAATTTGCTAACTTCAGGGTAAAATTTATTTTTTTAATATGTAGATTTGTAACCGTTAAGCGAAGTAATACCATTATAGAGAAACTGAAAGTTACGAAAATTTAAACGAAAGGTTCACTATGTTAAATGATACATTTTAAATGACAACGTGAAACTATTATTTAATAAGGCGATAAAAAGAACTGAAAAAGTCAATACTGTCGGAACAAAAAGAGTGCATAAACTAACACTAACTCATGAAGTATTGACAGTTAAAATTTATGATCATTCTTTTAAGCCCTTTTTTAAAACTTTGTGGCTGAGGTATGTAAGACGAATGACAGATATCTCCAATTTTGAAAGTTTATTTTTGTCACAAATTTCTCAGCTGATTTAAAATTCATTTCTTTGAATAGCGAGTCGTATTAGAAATCTAAAATAAGTCAAGAATATATAATTTGAACGCACTAATGAAGCTGTTAGACCCCCCTCTTCCCTCCCACGAAAGAAGTATACCAAAAAATTATTTCATTCCTAACTTGAAATTAAATTGATGGGTTTTGTACTCTGTACTTAATTATAAGTGGACCGCTAAAATCTGCTTGATGCTTCAAAAAAATTAAACATAACAAAAGTCAAAAGATAAATAATACATATTTTTAGGTGCTTCACTGATATACTATCTTACAAACGGTAACTAAAACATACTTTTACTGTCTGCCGCGAGTTTCCGCCTTGGTATTATCTTAAAATGGAGCCCCTACATGATTTTTTCTCTTCCAAGAATAGATGTTGACGTTTGGCTAGACTAGAGGTCTGCGCCGCACAAAAATTCGCGGCGGCGGCGTAACGACCTCAGAAACCCGGCGGCGGCGGCGGCGCGCCGCGGCGTGAAAAAATTATTGAAAAAGATCATAATGAAAACGGACGTATGCGTACGAACACATGCACACCTATGTATTGACTGACGTCAAAAGATTTTTTAAGACTATGAAAACTAGTCTTGAGTATGAGTTTCTGTTGCTGTGGGATTACGGCCAATTAGCTACATGTGGGCTCTAGAACGAGGTGTAAGATAGTGTAAGATACCCACCGGAGGGGCCGACCCGAGGGTTTACGGCCAATATCGATCCGGGGAAGAAGAGTCCACCCCGCTCGGCAAAGCGACACCAGCCCGTTGCTAAAGCCAAGACCTCCTCGGGCCACAGCCCGACGGGCCCGGCCCCCAAGTCCAAAGCCGCGGAAGGAGCCCGACCGCCCCCCTATCCGTTTATTTGAAACCAAAAAAGAACTACAAACTATACCGCTGGCAAAAAGAACGAGGTGTGGAGTGTTCTCCGTGGGGGTCTTTCTAAGGGGTCCTACCAAGCATTTCGGAGGAAACGACGGAAAACTCCGAACGGTTAGGTCGGCGGATGCGACCTGGGTTTCAACCAGGCTCCTTCCGTCTCACATTTCAGCAGTGGTTGGGCTCCAGAGTATGAGCCTGTCGTTTCGGTGCACTTTTAAAACATTTCTACTGCAAAAGGAACAATAGATTTTATCAAACTCGCATAGGCTTATATTGCTCTTATAGCACATTCACGATACATTTAGCTGTTAGTGTACAATTGATACATTTGCTTTTAAGCGGTTTTTTAAGCAATCAAATTACGCCAATTGATTCAAAAAATTTAAATGGTATCTAGTGTGATGAGTGTACTACTTACTAGTGTTAACCTTTTACAGACCGAATTCAGATCCAGCCATATTTTGAATTCGTTTTCTGCATATTTTGCCTTCTAGTGCGTTAATTAGAGGATATTAGTCATTTAAATGGGGGGACAAACTTTTACATTGGTTTCAAAAACGGAATTAGCATAGCTGCCAAACGTTCCGTTTTTATCGGAACATTTCTCACCATCAGGGATAGACTCCTGTGATTTTTTTCGGTTGTCCGTTGGGCAATCACTGAAATTATTTTGGTTGCCTGCAAATGAAGTTTCTTGCCTATAAAATCTTCGTTACACAATTTTTTAAGAACATGCGACCGTTACAATGAAAATGTGTTGACAAACGTTTATTCATAAAACTACCATTACTATTCGGAAATGAAAATAAAAATAAGTTCAGAATTAAAATAGGAATAGGAAACTGCATTTTCAAGCTAAGGAATAAAAATGGGAATAGTTGTTTTTTCTTGGCTGTCCTAGGGGCATCTGAATTTTTTGTGTTACCACAACACTTCCTAGATAATGAAAGCCTAACAACTCTTACGTCACCAAGCCTTGACGTCATCATTCGGCCTACATTTAAATGTTTCATTTTCAGAAAATAAAACTATAGAAAGTTTCTGGTGAATTTACTCATAAATAACAATAATTTGAGATAAAAAATATAATTTTATGACAAATGGCAGTTTTTAATCATGACTAATTAGATAATATGATAAGGAAATAGATCGGAATGAATAATTTTGTATGAGAAAGGTATTTTAATTTTAATTTTTTATTTAAGGTATTTTCTAATATTTGTAGCATTCACCAGAAATTTTAAATTGTTTTACTTTATGAAAGTAAAACTGTGATGACGTCAAAATTTCAGTTATCAGGCTTTCTGTATCTAGGCGGTGTTGGTTGCGATCGCCTTCTTGCCTGTCATCTATGGAATAATGCAATGAGAGGTTTAACGATAGGTGGTGCTACTTACGTTGCCCACCTTTCCGGTTAGGTGGATAATTTAAATTAATATATTTAATAAGAACTCTTAAGAGATACTGGTGTTAGAATGTAAAATTGATAAAAATTGTATTATAACACACTGTGGATAAATACCATTTATGGATGTTTCATATGTTTTCCTTCTCTAGATGGTTTTTAAAAAATCTAAAACAACTAATCACTCTATTTTAAAAATAGTTTGTTTTCAATTCAAGCGCTCTCCACCCTTTTTTTTAAATGAAATATATATACATACATAACATAATTTCTCCACCTAAAAAGGTCAAAGGATTTAGTTGCAGAACTTTGTTTTTAAGTCTTTATAATTTTTAAACAAGAAAACAAAGCTACTAAATTTAGCTAAAACTCATTATAAATTAACAGCTGATTATTTTATACTCTTACCATAAAAATATGGACATTAACAGTTCCAATATATTTTATTTAAAAAGAAATCATCATGTTAAGATGTGCCTTTATCACGAGTTCTAAATTTAGTAGATTTGGCTTTTCATTTTAAATGTGGTATTATATGCATGTGTTACTATACGAAATTTTTGTCAATTTTACATTCCAACACCAGTATTTGTGAAGAGTTCTTGTTTTAAAACATATTATTTTACATCATCCGCAATTCAGTTATCACTTCATATCTCCCTTTCAGCCCTTGCTTACCACTACTCTTTCGGTGGCAGTTGCATCTTAAGCCAAGTCCACATTTTTAATGTAAAATAAAATTGTTCATAAATAGCGGTGGAAAATGATCCAATAAAATCGTAAAATCGGAACGGTTGGCAGCTATGATATAGTGATGGGTAGCTTAAATCTGTGCACTCCAACCTTTTTATCGCCACGAACCGGTCAACTTTTGATAATTTTACAGCGGCCCGCTGAGAGTGGGAGGGCGAGGGCGTTCAATGTTTCTAATTTAGACTGGTTTGATTTAATAACTTTAATTTAATAGTATTTAAACATGCCTCTAAAATAAAATACAGTTACACACACACACAAAAAATCAATATAAAGTAATGTAGCATTTCAACCGACAGAGTTGTTGTCTGGAATAGTTTTAAGGTAAGAACATTTATTCTCTATTTTATGACTGCAATTTTAATTTATGTTCTTGAAATCTTTAATAGTCAGCAAAAAGAAAAGAGAAATGTTAAAAGAATTACAATATTTCTTCTGTTGCAAAGGTATAAATAAACACAAGTACGACAAAGTCGCAAAACCCGAGAAAAATACACCAAAGTAAATAAAATCCAAAGAATTTAATGTTCCTCGGTGGCCCGGTACTATTTGATCCGTGGACAGGTCCGTGGCCCGGGGTTGTGGACCAATCGCTTAAATAATAAGTGAAATATTAAGAATTCATGAGATATTTATTTTTAAATTTAAATAAAGATGAATTAAGCTTGAAGGGGGGGGGTATCAAGATAGCTCTGTAAAAATTTATGAAAATGGCTATTTTTACGATTTTTGTTTTTCAGTTTCCCACAAGGATAGAAATGCACCTTGCATTTCAACAATCAAGTCAACTTTTAATTTTATCTGCTATTTTTTCTAGTCAATATTGATAACATTTAATTTCTCAAAAATTTTTTAATTTGATGTTCTCAATTGGGAACACTGGCCAATAATTTAAAAGGCACAATTTTTTAAAAAGTTTTGAAGCCGGTTGTACGCTGCGGCAAGCAATCGGCGTTCTTTGTCGGCGCGCCGGCCTAGACCTCGGCGGCGGCGGCGTGGCGCGGCGGCGCAGACCTCTAGGCTAGACACAGCATCAAAGCTTAAAAAAATTATTTTTGAATTTGTAGTCCTAAGAAGAAAAACAGAGAAAAACCCGGTAAGAAGTACATGATCTATCACATCCCCTCCGCACCCCCTCCCCCTCCCAACAGTTTCATTGATGAAGTTCTATTACGGACACATCGAACATAAAATGGGTCACATTTTAACATTCACATTTCAACTAGCGGCGATTATATACGTATATAATTTGTGTCAGTTTAGAATGTATAAACACTCAAAGTATGGCTTTAAAAATGAAAACAAACATGATTCGGCTACAGCAAAGCTTTAATTTTTTTGCCTGTTACTCAAAATGTGCTTTTTGGATGCTTTGCTACACTTTTATAAAAATCTGTTTCAGTTAAACAATTGAAACTTTCCAAAACTGTATAACTAACGCGTTTCTTTAAAAATACCTAACATTAGCGATCTGAGAGAAAAAAGTTTCGAAATAATGACATTATTGTTGTTCAATTTTTAGGATTTTTAAAGTTTTTTTTAGTAAAATATCTCTAACTTTAGTTCTATTTAGTCAAAATGAAAAATCTCTTCTTATTATTTTCGGATAGTATGTTTTCTGATACCAAACCAAATTTTAAGGTGATAAACTCAATAGTTTTTTAGAAAAGTGCACCAAACTAATATAAGGTTCAAAAGATGGTCTTTTTAAACAGTTCTTAAAAACTAATTTATGAATCATATCAATTTTTTTTTATTTTTATGTATGGACTATTATGCGTGTATATACTGCGTACACAAAATTTCATTTCTTCTCTATTTTTAGATAAAATACATGATGTTAAATCTTGCTGTTGAGCAAGCTGCCTTTTGCAAAAAGGCCTGCCTGCAAAAGGCCTGCCTGCCTGCAAAAGCTGCCTTTTTTTGACTCGTCGAGATGTTCCATTTACTCTTAATAAAAGAGTTGCAAGATGTTATTTGCATCAAGAACAACAACAACAAGAAAATAGTTTATCTTAATCTGGAAGGAATAATGATTTGTACACCAGACACATGAGCTTCCACATCTTCACGTTCAAAATTTAGGAATTTGCCGAATGTTTATGAATATTTATGTACATATAACTTTAACAATTAATAGCTTTAAAAGTTGTATAAAGAATAAAAAGCTTAAACAAAGTTTTTTTTTCCAGTATCATCAGATGGACTTGGCATGCGAACGGAATGCTGGGAATGAGAGAACTGGAAAGCGTTGCGTTCTTGCTACGGAATAAGTGAACATGCAGTTGTGTAAATGAAAAAAGGGGCTCTTTATTCGATACTTTCAGCATGATTCACTTTTCTTGTTTATACAATCCAACAAAAATTTTAAAAAAGTTTATGACTTCGGTTTATTGCCTGTCTGTCCGTACTCTAACTGCTGTAAATATTCATCAATTACTACAAAATTTATATTACTCTGTACTGTATAAAAAATCCATTTTACACTTGTATCATGGTAGATTCTAACAACAAGGTAGTCTATTTCCAAGAATATTGGAAGTAAAGAAAAGAAAACAGACGAACAGAAAAGAACGCTTAAATTGCACTAAGTTATTATATTTTAAATGTTTTCTTACAAACTCTAACCCGAAATTTCTGATGTATGTAACATGTTGCAAGATTTAAGAATTCGGTAAAATGTAGTTTGCTCCTTGTAAATAGCAAATAATACAATTTTAGTCTAAAAGAAATTAAGTAAATTAAAAACTAAAAATTTAATATAAATTAGTTAAATAGATTGTTCAAGCCTCATATATTCTAATCTTTTGCTCATGTTTATACATGTGTTATCGATAAAGAGAAATTGGGAAACTCCAAACTATTTTCTGCAATAAAAAATGTGCTAATTTTTTTTGAAGAAGATATTTTAAAATCTACATAACTCTTCAGAATATTTATGTCTGCTGAGAACAAGCAGTTATTAAAGTATTAATAATTTCGAAATTTAAAAATCTAGTTTCTGTTAAGTTTTGTTTAGATATTTGCCTTCAAAGTTCTCATTTTAGTAAGAAAAAGTAAGTAGAGTGACGTACAGACAGACGTTTCCATACATAGATGCACAGATATGCAAAGAAACTGCGAGTTTATAAATTTGTTTTAAAGTTTTGTGTTAAATTAGTGATTTTTTGTAGTTGATGAACAGAGGATTCTTGTTCCTGTTCCTGAATGCTCTTGACACATACATTTTTTATTATAGATTACGTTGTTTTATTTAGAGGTTTTCTTTTATTATTAACTTATTTGGAAAGTTTTAAAAGATTAACTTTCACACTTTGAATTATTCTTTATAGCGTAATATTATTCTTAATCCTTTCGTCACTATTGCCGCCCATTGACAGCAGTCACGAAACGTTCTTTGGTTACTACTGCAGCTTCACCTAAAATCTGCATTCACGGAAAGTTATGTGGGTATGATTACCGCAGATGCAAACAATTCCGGAATATAACTAACCACTTTTGTAAAATGTAATTTTTGTAACATAGATAGTAAAATTCTTGATTTCTCGATGGATGGCGCAAAACAAGTTTTCGCGGATTACGCTTCCGTACAGTGCAAAAACTTTTGTTGGAAACTCCCACGTATTACAAATATAAAGCCGCGGCCAGCTCATCCGTACTGGAAGGGTTAAATTTAGTTTCAGTAATTCTTGAGAAATTACAAAATTTTATCTTACAAATTAATGTGGTGCTCTGCATAGTAATACTGCTGCCAAAACTGGTATGGAAAACTGAAAAATGATCGTTAATTCAAACGTTAGGATTAATTAATGACATTTGGATATTATTTATGCAAAATAAGTCATTCTAAAAGTTCTAATAATGTAATAAAACACTGGAATCGATTGATTTTTACCAACTAGATTTCATACACCGTTAGTTTATATAACAATTTTACATTAATTAATCTAAATGCTTGATGTTTTATGTAAAAGGTTGTCTTACGCAAGATCTGAAATGATTATCTTACGTAAGAAGGCATATATTAAAATGGCTTTTTCATTTTAAGAGCCAGCTTTTTTTAAAAAGTCAGGCAGCCTATGATGGTTCACATTTTTGATTTTTTGAAATTTTCAGAATTCGTGCTTCACGTAAATTTATTTTACCCGTGTTTTTCATATTTTTGCAAAAACAAAACCATAATTTTGAGGTTCCTTACCTAAAAATCGCTCATTTTTTTATAGAAACTAGGGGCTAAGGCCCCAGACTCGCTACGCTCGCTTTTCGTATGAGGCATTCGGTCCCTAATCAGGCTTATTCGTAAAAATGACATAATTTCAACAGACAAAACCCGAAGATTGGATCAGATAGAATATTACTGAGCCACACATTGCTAGGTTCTTGCATCTTCATTGGTACATAAAAATTTTACAGTAGACCCTCTCCCCCTCATAACACGGATGGTATTTTGTTATGGGAATCCGTGTTGTACGGATCCTGAGCTATACTCCACCTGGAGTGCGGACTCCGCTTATAATCTCGGGAAAAATTATTTGCACTCCTCAGAAATACAATGATATTTAATGTTGCCATTCAAAAGTTATATTAATTAGGAGCTAAAGCGTAATAAAATCAGAACATCTGTTTCAGCTGTATTTTTAATAATGTAAAACCTATTGGACACCTTGCGAATTTTGCCACCCATGGGATTTTTCATTATTTGGCGACTTGCGTACATGTAAAGTTAATAAAAGCTACGGAACAGATAGGATAGCTTGCCATTAATGGCGACTTTTCATTATCTGGCGATTTACACATGCTCACAACCTATAATTACTGTTCATTTAAGGTTACCGGAAAACCGTTATCCATATTTTCATTTACATAATCGTTTGCAGATTGGCGTACTTAGCACCACGAATTATAAGATCTCGTCGCGCTCGCAAATATCCAAAGTGTACTATAACTGCTATAATGGCATAGTTAACGCCGCCAAATATTTCTACTGGTAGCAAATAATCCAGCTGGACGAGAACCGGCTTTAAAATAATCTGCATTTTAATTATTTTTCATTTTCAAGATATTAATTATTCTGTTTTGGAAAAACGAATAATCGCTAATTCTAAACTCCTGTTGTCTAAGCGAACTTACTATTTGAAAATTGTGAACTTTGTGTAACGCATTTTGAGTTACTTATTTCATATAGTTTTTATTTTGGCGTAAAATCTAACTCATGTTTGTAAATTTCACGCGATTCTAGATACTTGGAAACGCTTAGTTGCAAAGGAATGAATGATTTTATTACGGGTGGATTTTCAGATTTTTAAAGAAGCGCAGATTGTTTTCTATATTTTTATACATGTTCATGAAAATTTTCAAGTGGATCATGCAAACGGTGAAGAAGTTATTAGGCTTTTGTGTTAACTTTGTAAATTGCACGCGATTCTAGATACTTGGAAACGCTTTGTTGCAAAGGAATGAATGATTTTATGCCAAATCTGGCAACCATTCTGTTTATTTTTTCAGTTTTTTATTAATATCTTCTAAAGTAGTTCGATTTTCGAAATTTAAATCAGCTTAGCAGGTTCCTCGGAATTTTTCGAATCTGTGGGCACCTTAGTCGAAACTCAAATCCCTACGGTTTAGGAGGAGATAGGTCCAGAAGCTTTGACAGCGCCAGCGGCCTTTACTTTTTTTTAGAATAGAGAGAAACACACTGTTTTCCGTAAGCCAATCCTTTCTGTGCCAAGAGAGAAACAGGGCATCGGCAATTATTTTGTGTTCTACTAAGTCTAAACTGACTCATAAGACACACAGAGTCATACTTGACTTTTGTCACAAAAGCCAAGGGTCATTCAAATTTTTTGAAAAAAAGTCTTTTTTTCTGAAACTTAGATCGCCAAACTCTTGTTGCGCGAAAAGTGAACCACAAAGGTGTACACTACAGTAAATACATACTAATGAGAAGTCCTGAAAATGTGTAAGATATGTGTGGTTGACTTTTGGCATGCAGAAATATTTCACCTTGAAAATGCAAAATATATAAAGTTGCATGATTTTGAAGGTCATTTACTGCTACGCCAAGAGTAATCACGTTTGAAATTAGCTGGAAAAGAAGGCTTTAGTCTAACAAAAACAAAAATATTTCACTGATCTTCGGCAAGGCAACAGTCAAATTTTATGTAATCTGGCTCTATACATTGCTCTGAAAATGAGTTTTGTAGTTGTTCATAGCTTTTATTTCAGTATTTATTACTATTATATGTAAAAATTAAACTGGAAAAGAAGCCTCAACTATAACAAAAGCAAAATCAATTCCCAGACCTATGGTAACTTAAAGTTTCAGATAATGCGCCTCAATACTACACTGGTGTAAGAAATTAAGAGAATTTGCAGACTTGGTCAATTATCTCTAGAATTATTGGACCGATATTGATGAAATTTGATCTGTACATACATTGATACAATAAAAAACAAATAACCATTCAATAATTGTAATACACACGCATGATCGTGCGTTGGAGTCAGAAGGTGTGAAACAGCGGTTGCAAGAATAAACAAAAAAAATTGGTCAATAGATGGGTTAATAAGGGGTATGGTCACATCTCACAGATATACAGGTCTCGCAGCGTGATTTCATACTCGAAAAAAGGCAGTTTATCATTTCCTGTGGCAATTGGTCCCACTCGTTCAGCAATGCTATTTTTATTCTCTGGGTGGTTCTCAGACGGGGTTTGCGAGTTGCAATTGCCCTCCCCAGAGCATCCCAGATATGCTCTCTAGGGCTAAGGTCTGTAGATCTGGCTGGCCAATCCATCCGGCGAATAATCACACTCTCGAAGAAATTCCTCGATCAGAAGAGCTCTACGAGGTCTCGCGTTATCGTCCATTAAAATGAACTTCGGGCCAAATGCACCCCTGAAAAGGCAAACATATGGCTCCAAGACCTCATAATCTCCAAGCAAGCTCCAAGACCCTATGCCTCACACTGGCCATCCAACAGGATGCCTGCCCAGACCATTAAACCTCCTCTGCCATAATGGTGGATTTCGCGGACATTTGGGGGTAGGTAGTAGGTCCCTGCACTGTTATAAAAAAATCTGAATTCACAGACGATATCAACCAGGTTTTCACGGGAGAATCTCACTTATTGGTGAATATAGGATTTTTGCTTTTTTTTAAACGGAAGTTCTGTTTAAAAAACGAAGATTATCTGTTCCAAGATTATCATTCTTCTGAAAGTCTAGTTCTAAAAGGGCATTTTCCATTCCCGTTCTGCACCTGCTGGCTTGGACTAATGAAATGTCTCCGAGTGACTTCCACTCGTAATCAAAATAATACCCACAAGCTGATTTTAGCAATTTTGAATATAAGATGTTCGTTGCTCATTCTGCCTGCAGTTCAAGTTGGAGTTAAGATCCCTTACACGTACAAAAATATCGTCGTATTACGCATGTAACAGACGACTGCAGGTAATTGGAGTATAGTATTTTACTTAATGCTAAGTCCTTTTGCTGTGGGTGCTACATTAATGCAGTGGACACGACGAAGTTTATTTCTCGGTGTATTCGCTTGTGATAATTTTATTTTCTATCCAAATACCAAATGCATCTTTTTCATATTCAGAGTTGTGAAATAAATTCAACCTAAATATGGAGGGGGGGCTTTCGGTGAAGATTTTGGTTTAATGGACAAAGTTTCTTACGATTGGATTATAAAAATCTCGTAGCTGTTGTGAAACAAATGAAGTTATGATATCTCCAAAGAAGTAAATATTATTTTACCCTTTTCATGCAAATAAATTTGGTTGCTGTTTTAATTATATCTCACAGCTGGTTTAACCATGATTGCATTTCTGTATTCTGACTGTACTGTGAATTCGTTTTATAACTAGAGACTATAGTGAAAGTCTATTCTATTTATTAAAAAAATTATTTTTTGCATTGTGTATTAAGATATATGTAATGTATTTGCCTTGATTTAAAATTTATTTTCTCGGGATTATAATCATAGATTACAGCTCACATAATAAAAAAATGAAGAAAACGAATAATTCAAACATATTTTTAACTGTGCATTATTTATAACATTATATGTACATGTATGTACACTTTTCTAAAACAACTCTGGTGTTTTACCACCAGACCACCCCCCCCACCCCCCACCCCCCAAAAAATATATTATTGAAGCTGGTGGTGCAGTTACAAAAAACTAATTCTATAATTTTAACAACTAAGAAAGCGTAAAAACTTTGTTAACGTTGTGTATTCATCTACCTAGAACAGCTTTTTCTCACGTGTAAAATAACTACATGAATAAAGTGTTTCAATTTCTATTTGAATGTATTACAATGTATTTGAATGAATTAGAACGTTGTTTTCAAAAATGGCTATTTTTTAATGTATAGAAACTATATTCTAGACTCTAGGGTAATTAAATTATTTTTTGGAAGTATGTAGGTACCCGGTTTTGTCCAATAATGTCGCTTATTAGAAAATAAGGCATAATATCTTTCAATTGTGATACAAAACCTGATTCCATAATTTTATATAATGCTTAAAATCCTTCTTTGTGATATAGGGAAAAAAGAAAAATACCTTTCTCTAATAAGGGGAAAAAAAGGAATTTCCTGCCTGAAAATAACATAAAAAAAACTGATTCTGTGACTGAAATAACGGAAAAAACCTGATTCTGCGACTGAAAATAACGGACAGAAACCGTTTTGTAAGATAACATGCTAACGGAAAATAACCGTTTTCTCCGACACCAGAAATGGGAAAACGTTATTTTCCGGCAGCATTGCTATCATACAATGACCGTTAATTTCAAGAACTTTTTATAACAGTGTGGTTTTCTCCATACTGCTGGCTTGAGCCTGCAGTTAAGAAAAGGTATCTTTTGTAACTCCCCTCAAAAAAAGATGAAATGCCTTAAAAACGGGTACAACGGGCCGACAGGATTGCACCTGCAGAGGTATGTAGGTAATAAAATCTTATGATACAAAGCGTTAAGATTTTAAAACGGCCTGCAAAATATGCATTCGTTCTTTTCATCGCAACAATATGAGAAATAGTTATTAGCGAATATTTCAAATATATGGTTTTAGGGAATATAACTTGTTAGGGGGTCGCGAAACCCAGGTGTTTGTTAGCAAAAGTGTAAAAATTTCAATAATAACGAGTGGGTCGTAAGAAAGAATTCAACAAGGCTTTGGTAAGATAATTTTAGCGAATCTTCTGTTGGGTAAGGCATTTACGAGACTTTTATGAAAATCGAAAAATGTACCGGGTAGCAGAGAGACGGTAGACGGAAAAAAATGAATAGCGTTGATGTTGATGTTTTAATGAGAACCCCTCCTTTGTACGTGATTGAACAGAGGCGAATTGAACAGAGGGAAAATAAATGTGCGCGTCCGATAAAGGCTAAGTTGTCAATAAAGAGTGAAATTGTCAGGGGCACAAAAGACATTTCAGATTTTAAAGGAAAATTATAGTATAGTAAGCTGTAGCACTCCTGTTACGCCTCGCTATAATGGACAAATGGCGATCTTCTCTGGCCCTCGTGGCTCTCGGACGACCTTGCCCAGGCTTTCTCTCGATAGATCCGGCATCCTGGAACTGTTTCCAGAAGTTACACAGGACGCTGGCCATTAAATTGACCTCTCTCTACAAATCTGGGCTTGAGATTGGCCTGCTTCTGCCCCCCCCCCCCACAATTCGTCCCCTCATTCCATCATCTAAACGTTGGTGGTTACTCATTTTTACTGTTACAATTTAAAATTAACCGATTGCTGCAAAATAACACCAAGAAATTCGCCGAGGTGTGCTAGCAAACGAAATGCGTCTTAACTTACGCGCGCTTATAAAGCCTGTTTCTCTGCTGGCTCCGCCTACACACACGCGTACGCTTACGTATTTGAAGTACAAGATTTGCATTTTTGTCTAGAATCAGTGGTTTCACATTCAGTTGAGTTCTTTTCATGAAATTCGATAAGTATGCAAATTCTCTTAATTTATTTCATTAGTGTACATAATAAACAACGCACTTGTTCATTTTATGTCCATTTTATGACAAACTTGTCCAGAACATGTCTATAAAAATATATCTCTAGGACGTAACTTGAACTATACCTTCCATAATATGTCTATAGTGTCACATAAAATTTACATATAAACACCCCAAATGTGTTTCTATGGGCACATTTGAAAATGTAACCAGTTGGTTTTGTGTGTTAGGTTATGTCTGGTTATATGAATGAACTGGTATTTTTTTGGTATCCTGGTCATGTTTAACTTTTTAAATGCTTTTGGTTATTCAGAAAGGTCGCCCCATTTCTTCGATTGTTTACTTGAATCCCTTGGACGTCTTGTGTTTAAGTATATGCTACAGTAGTAGCAGTTTCTATTTTAAAACAGTTTGAAATAAACTAGAAGCCTAACGTCTTAAAAAGTGCAATTGGAAAGAAATATGAGAAGGTTTTATTAAATACTGAATGATGTACTTATGACAAATAATAACTTATCAATGAAACTGGTAGAGGAAATTTGAGTTGCACTCGAATACTTTTTTGAAAGTTGTACACACATATATAAAAGTCCATAATCACAATATAAGTACTAAATACAACTATTTCAGATAAGGCGTAAATTACTTATCAAAGAAATCTTGAAACATATACAGCATAAACTCACTCTAATACCATACAAAGTACTATACCGTAAACTTTATACTACAGAATAATGTATTTTTGTGGGAACGAAACTATTTGAACAAATATTTACATATTTTTGCACAGATAGTATGTATATAATATGTCAGGTATTTAAACGGAGGTATTGCCATTTAATGAGTATCCGGGGTTCGACGAGTCTTTAATATGCTGAAATTCCGAACTTTTGAACAATTGTCCTAAAATGTCCTGTTATTTGAAACGCTAGAGAGAACGTCTTTGCCTTTTATATATATTTAAAAAAAGGACAACTTTTAACCCTTTGTTAGGAGCGGGAACTACGGTCGTAGAGCAGATACACTCACTCAATAAAGTACTCAAGTATTGGCGGAATTTCGTACTTTAGTTTTGTAAATAACTAAGTTACAAAGTTTTTAATAAAAATAACTTTGATAAATTAGAAAGAAATATGAGGAAGCTATTATTATATGACATCATTCGCTTTTAGGGAAAACAATTTTTAAATATGTTGTTGACACAGGACAGTTTGACTTATGCTCCAACACTTTTATGAGACTGTGTACCTCGTCTACGATCGCAGTCCACGCGCCTAACGGAGGGTTAGGATATTTTTGTAGCATACTAAAGCTTTATTGAAGTGTTCAAGAAACAGTTTTATCAATGAAATTTTCAAACAATCATTAGTATTACAATAACCATAACAAGAAAAAACACTGTGTTGTAGTTATGAAAAGTGCGACTGCGGAAGGATGAAATATAATTTGTGTCAAAATATTAATAAATTTTCTTAAGCTGTTTTTACTTATATTATTCTAAGAAAGAATGAGTCATTTAAATAATTTTCTAACCCACTACGACGAATTTATATTGTTTTATTACGCCAGTTGAATATCTGCAACATGGTGATATAAGAGGATCCTTGTATATTATGTCCAGAAAGAAATTCAGTTATCTTTAATGTAATATTTTTTATGTACAATAGTAATAAATATTGAAACAAAAAAATCCACATTTTTTAAGTGTCCCAAAATGCTGCTCCACCCTTCGTGATATAGCACAAACTTGCCTAGAACAGGACAAGCCCATATTTAGAATACTCAAGGAATGTCCATATTTAGATAGACAAGATATGGACATACTCAAATGATCATAACTTACCTGTGCTTTTCCATAAGTCCATAACTTGTTCGGACGCCACAACATAGTGATCTTGTGGGTAAATTCTGGATATCCATAGGCAGGGCCTGACTATAAAATTTTTGTGCCCGCCCCACTTTTCAAATTTTATGCCCATTTACATAGCTGACTCAATTTTTGTTCCCCTGTAACAGCTTTAAACTCAATTTTTTGACGTATTTGTGTATGTATACCCACGGCACGTGCCCCAAGTGCCAGTGCGATAATCAGGGCCTGTCCAGGGACCAGCAGTGGCAGTTCCTTCAAATCCAGTCCAGATGGGCAGTTCCTTCAAATATTTCCACCTAAATATAGAAGCATTATTTGGGGGTTTTGATTTTTTTTAAATGCCGGTCACTTGCCTTATAGGCATTGGCTACTGCGAAGGCCGGAATTACTGGTCTGTTCATTGTCGAAGCACCTATTAAGTGGACCAGCGTTGGAGCAGACGAAATGACATCCAATCCCGAGCCGGAAATCGAACCCGAACCTGCGATGTGGTAGATTGGCTCTCTAACCACTACACAACCCGGGCGGCGGTTTTAAATACCCATTTCCAGGATCCGTACAGCTTGACGCAGCTGGCTATGCCGGCACAGCCAGCTGCGTCAAGAAAGGGTCTCTAGATCTGTGGCACGCGATGAACGTTTCGATTGTCCACCATCTTGCTGGTAGTTAAGTAACGATCGATGGCAACGACTTCCCTTCTTTCAGCATTGCGAAAGGGTTGCGACTCAAAGGGTTAAGTAAGGCTAAATATTTCTATAAAAATGTGTTTACACAGACATACTGCTAACGTACAAAATATCCGTGCAAAAGGCATTGTCGGGAAGATTTATTATTCTAAACATTTCAATTACTTAGATGTAGAATTCATAAAATTCATTATTCAAAAGGGTGTTTCAAGCACTATGCTTCCATACATGGTTTAGAAATCTGTTTCCAAAAAGTCTTGAAGGGTAACTTAAATTTTCTCAATAAAGTTACATTACAAATTATTTTATTTTCCAAAAAAATAGGCATCATTCAAAAATAAAATGCAATTTACAATAATTGATTTTTAATCTCCACTTTTTTGGAAAAAAATGTCAAGCTTTAACAATTACAGCCGGAAATTTCACTAAAACATCAGCACTTTTCTCTAAAGTTTTTTATACGATTTCCAATCGTCTTAGTTTTTTTTCTAACAAACATTTACAAATGTGAAAAATGTATCTAAAAGTGGCAAGTTTTTATTACTAGAGAAGAAACCGCTTTAAAAATTGTCCAGGCCAAAATAGAACGTGATAATTTAATAACTAAAGCTTAGCTTAAAAATCATATATCTTACTACAGAAGTATAAGTTGGTAGTTCATAAAAGAAAATACCTAAAGTACTTTTTATTTATCAGCTGTCTTTTTCTGATATGTATGATTGTATATTCACATTAGCAATTATCTAGAAAATAGTTGGCAAGAACATTTGATAGTCAAAAATTTTAATTATTAATAAATATTACTCTTTAAAAATTCGTTTGAAACAATCAGATTGTGAACTTGATTTGGAATATAAGTATTTGTGCATTTCTCAATACCTATTTGTAAATATCTAATAGAACATGGCGAAACTTATTTGAACAAATAAATTTGCTAAACTTTTTTAATCGTATTAAATTTGTACATTAAAATAATAATGCAGGATCAAATTCGAATAATTATGGTATTTTCAAACACATATTATGTATGCATTACATACAAGGCGTCCTAAACATATGTGACAAACTTTCAGGGGAAGTAGAGCACATAATAATGATTCAGAATCGCATAAGAATGTGGAGGGGGGTCTAAAGCGTTGTTTTCATGCACCTGTTAGTAATCACAAAATATATTTACGTGTTAGCTTACCGAATCATGTTTTATAACATATGTTTTATTCACTGATGATTACAGCATTCAAAATGAAACACTATTTTATACTGGCCAATTTTAGCTCAATAATTTTTACGAAAACAGGTAATCAAATTTTGACAGAAAACGGCGTTTTTGACTTCACACTGCTATGCGATTCTGAATAATTTTTATGTGTCCAATCGCCACTACAAGTTCTTACTCTATCTTTGGTATTCATATATATAATATATAACTGCATATTAGTTGAGATGATTAATATTTTTCTCTTTTCAACTGGTTTTGACAAATCAAAAGAGATACTTTTTAAAAAAGTTTTTTTTTGCAGGATAATAAATACTTACCAACCCTACACATAACATATTTATTTATTTTTGCTAAGGCAAAGCACATTACAGTTATCTGCTAAAAGGAGGAATGCCTTGGGCAGAAGACTTTCTAAGGGGCTCTAACACGCATTCACGTTAAATCTGTTGAAAAGCGCCCCAAGTCCACACCGTTAGATCGACAGCAGTGCGGTAGGCAGGAGCCCAAGACCTACACACTTGATCCATCCACCAATGTTCAGGATCTCCTCCACTTGGCCGTTGGTCAGCCACATTTCTACTAGCATATTTGATTTAGTAGTTATTAGAAAATCTTTCTAAGCCCCGCAGTGGCCTAGTCACTAAACTCCGTTCCCGTAAGAACACGGAAAGTGAAGCAGCACCCGGCTCGGCTAGTACTTGGGAGGGTGCTCGGCTGGACGGCTGTGAGACCGTGTATGCTAATGGGAGCTGGTGCACGTAAAAACCGTCGTGGCTGCTATGTCCTTCATGTTTAAACGATACCTCTAGGGGTGCCGATTTCAGGTATTGGGTCCCTCATCTGGAATTGATTCAAAATTAGTGGACTCGAGCGCCGTCGGACTTCCTCCCACTGGGACTCACTAAAATGGAAGCCGACCCCTTCTGCCCACTGCCGTCCTATACGGAGGATCTGGCAGCGGTTACTAGAGGACATTATATACAAAAACAACAAATCTTTCTGGTGGCTGTTAGAATCAAATTTATCGTTAAGAAAATTAAGCTAGTCCTAAAATTATATCAATGAAATATAAGAATATTTGGGAAAACATATTTTACTATGTAAAAGTGCTCCCATCGCCTATTATAGCATTTTGCGCGAAAAAGTATGGGAGGAATTTTTTTTTTTTTTAAGTTACATGTGAGAGAAAAAGTTTTGTAGAAGTAAAAACTAAAAGTGTGGAATGATGAAGAATCGAGGTAAAGAAATTAAAATATTTATTGCAAAAACTTCAGAAGCTATAAATATGTCAAATTAAGATAATTTGTTGAGTTGAAAATTCTATGTTTCTTTGTGTAGACGAACTTGAAAATCTTGTTCATTTTATTTTACAAACCGTATGAAAATTATAAAAATTCTTTAAATAAAAAATCTCTGAGCGGCTTATGTTTTGTGTTCCATAATGTAGTGGAATGAGCAAAGTACAGGATGAGTACTAAAAAATCATATTTTTGAAAGCCCCGCACGTATTACAATAAGTGATGCATGGATGTAAAGAGAAATATGCCAAGTTATGTTTTTTTCCAGCTACAAATGTTTGATGTGTGACCCTCTTGTCTCACGGCATACGTCCAATCTGTAATTGAGTTCGTTCCATACATTTTGTAGCATCATTGGTTCGTAACGTTGCACAAATGCGTTCTGGCAGTGTTTTTGGCATAGATGGCACATACACAATGTCTTTGACGTAACCCCACAAAAAGAAATTGCATGGTGTTAGATCTGGGTATCTGGGTGGTAATCTGATTAAGGGTATATCTGTTTCCTTAAATCAATGATACTATATCAGAATGCTGTTGTCGTTTGGAACTTCTCTTACGTAGCGATTTCTAAATGATCGTGACACTGAAATAACTGAAAAAACACGTGCATACTCTAATACGCAAAAACTCTTCTCTGCCATTGTTGCCATGTTTGGAGTTCAATCACACCGATTTTGAATGGGCTGCCGTCTGTTAATCACTGGTGGGGGGAAAAAAGGATATATTTCTCTTTACATTCATGTATCACTAATAGTAATATGTGCAGTAGTTTCGAAAATATGATTTTTGAAATTCGGATCCATCATTTGTACTCGCCCATATTTTGTATTATTTTACAAGCACCCTAATTTTACAAGTACCCTAAAAACTTTTACAAGTACCCTAATTGTAATGTAGTATAATACAGCAATGAAACACGATAATTATTCAAATTTCTTTACTGTATTCTGAGGTTTCTACCTAAATTAAATTAAATTATATTAATAAACACATATATAAAATACAATAATACCACGAACATTCCATAGAACTTACGGGAAAACTTCCCCGACACGCGTCATCAAATTTAGAGATTTTGGCGAAAGTTCTAAAAATAAAAATTGTTTTCCGTATTATGTCATCACAGAAGGTAACCCATTTTCATCACCTAGTATAACAAGTAAAAAAAAGGGTTGTATTTATTTCACCGTTTTATTGCACGCACCGTATATATATATATATTTTTTTTTTTCTTAACTCATTCTAATTGTTGAAATAATGAAATCATTAACACACTTTATTCTGAGTTAGTCATGGCAACTTTGAACCGTATTTATCTTGACTGATTTTTTAGCCGTTCACCGAAGATCTTTATATACCCGAGGCATTCAATTTTGCACTATTTCATGTCTAAACGTACAAGCTATTTTAATGAAGCTTTAATACATAAGGAAATTTAACCCTCTCATTAAAAATAAATAAATTGATTAAATTAAATTAAAAAGACCGAAGCGAGAAGGCTGTTTAGGTTCTAACTGACAAACAGACCTCCTAGAAAGGATCCTATTTACTTAGGTAAATGTTATATTTTATTTTATAGATCAATTTATGTCTTAGGGGGTTAATTAAGTATTAAAATAAAACCAAGCTTTGAAATTTAAATGATGAACCTTTCTTTGAATTTGAACCTCTCTTTGATCTCAGCACGTCATAATAATAATAATAATAATAATAATAACAATAATAATAATAAACTAAATAAATAAATAAAAATTATTTTTTATGGAATAGTCTAAGCAATAAACAACTGATTTGGTTTGATTCTGGGAATACGGCCGATAATCTAGACGAGGGAGGGATCTAGGGTGCCCTCCATGGGGGTTCTAACCCGTATTTATGCTAAGTTTTGGGGAAAATGTTTGATGTGTGACCCCGGAAAACTCTAAAAGGCTCGGTCGGCGGGCGCGACCTGGGTTTGAAACAGACACTTTCCGTCTCCAAGTTGAGAGCGCTGCGCGATCGGACACTGGTCCGGAGTAATAAGCAATTGAAAAATGATTCTTCTTATAATGTTAAGTTTCAAATTTTAAGCCGTAACTCTAAAATATTGACCATATTTTATTGTGCTTAAAAGGAAAATGAATGAAAGCTCTTAGGTAGCAGTAAAACCTTTTTACGGATTACGATGTTTTGCTTATTAATTAAGTAGTCTAATTACATTAGAAGTCCTCTGAATTAGAATCATCTAAATCACATTAGAAAATAATAAATGGGAACACACAGAGATTTTGTTTTCGATATGATCAATAAGATAAAAAAAAACAAAAACAGAAAATCAATTTAGTACCATACAGGGCAGTAGTTTTGAAAATATCAGCTAATATTTTTAAAAAATTAAAAATATTTTTAGGCTGCACCATCTTATGCGTTGCCATAATCAGTTTTCTAATAGCGGAGCTAAATATTGATGAGATTTCAATCGCTAACTCCCTCAATTTTCGCGACAAATATTATTTGATATCCAGAATTAACGAGCTTCAGCAAATTAAATGAGGCAATAAAAATGAATGGTTTTTATGGGAAATTGCAAAGTTTAGTAAAAAATAAATATGCAGAGGGCATTTCAAATAGTTTAAGTTAATACAGAAAGTAAAAAAAAAAAAAAAAAATTAATCTATAAATTTAGGTCTGAACAGCAACCCGTGTCAATTAGAACGGAAACTTTGTTTACGTACTGCTGTACTAATCTGAATAATATTACACAGTGTTCGCGATAAATACAATATCAATCCTGTTCTTCCTACTGCATATGCTATTCATAAAAGCATAACTAAGTTTTTGCATCGGAAAATTTTATTGCTTCAAACAATACTTCATAAGATTTTTATGACGTTTAAAAAATTCAACCCAAAATAAACACTTTTATATGAGAATTTTTATCCATTCGAAAAGGATACATTTTTTATTATATTTTAAAAGTTATTTCTAAATAGTATACAAATTAGACGGCCTCAAAATTCAAGCATTTAATAAAAAAAGTTTTTAGCGTTACATGACCGGGGGTATTTGAACGATGCTGTTAGACTAGGGAGATTCTTCATAATATAAACAGGAAGAGAATTGCTTTTGAAAATAATAATAACAACCATTGAAGTTTTCTTAATATACTCGTAATTTTTATCATACGGTATGGATCATAAAAAGATCCTACTATTTAAAAAGTTCAAAAAATAGGAAATAGCAAAAGCTTTTGCCAAAAATGATTAAAGTATCAAAAATTCTGCAGCACAAAAAGACGTATAAAATAGTTTTAAATAAATAATATCAAACAAAGGTAACTAAAACTTTAAAAAAGCTTTGTTCGGTTGATTGAATCTAAGCATTTTACATTTTAAAATGCTTTTGCATTACTCATATTTATCTTATTTTTCTACGTGTTGGAAAAAAAGGGAAAATAGTCACAGGGTAAAAATGAACGAAAATAATTTATTATTAAAGAGTTTTTATAACTGGACTGTTATTTAATATATGCTTCCTGAATAAGTCGTTGTCCTGATAACCTCATCTAAGAGAGATTCCTTCAACATGGATAAAATTTAATTATCTTAATTTATAGTATATGAGCAGTTAAAGCAATAAAAATTAAAGAATAGTTGTAGATATATAAATTCTCAATCAGAAAAACACAAATTACTATTTCAAGCTTGTTTTACGAGAGTTTTGTTTAGGCATGAAAATTGAGAAACATAGGTTTACATAAATATCAGTGATTGAGGTTTAATTCACAATCTGCAATTTTAAGGCTCTTTTTGTGAACGCTAATTTTTTGTGACTATGCACTTTTTAAAATACGCCTTAAATCTAAATGTTTACTAATTGAAAATATATGAAAATGCAGCGTTCTTTTCTTACGATTTAAGTTACTCGTAAAATATGAGTAGAAAGAATTAAAATTCAATACTTTGAGATGGACTAAAATGGATAATATAATAAATGAGTAATATGTAATTTGAGAGAATTTTCAAGCCTGAACACTTATTGCTACTTACAAATCCAAGCTAGCTCACAGATCAGCGATGGAGGTACTTAAAAGAGTCATTAAATACTAATCTTTTTAATATAAAATAATTCAAAATGTACAAAATTTCTCAGGCTTTTAAGTAGCACTTATTTATGCATGAGGTAAAAAGAAGTTAACGCCTCAAAATTTGAAAATTGTACATTCGTTTACATTTCAGAATACGTAATTTTTACTCATCATAATAAATTTTTACTCATCATTACGTAATTAAAACTCATCAGTGAGTTGGGATGAAATAAATATTGCAATAAGTGTTTGAGTTTGAAAATTCTCTCTCTCTCTCTCTCAAAAAAAAAATAAAAATAAAAATATAAAAATAAAAATAAAAATAAAAAATAAAATATGCCATTTGATTCATATTTAAATAAAAAGCTTGATTTAATTTTTTAAATTCGATTTTATGTCTTTTTTTTTCCGATGGCCTGGTCAACGGCCTACTTAACACTGAAAGTTGTTTAGCGAATAATGCTATCTTTGATATTAAGAAAGTGAAAGTATGCTGCGGTATATTTAGGGTATATGGTGACAGTTACCATTTACATGAAATAAATACCAAATAGGCCACCCGTTGTTGATAGGTCTCGAGCCTGCACGCAGTGAATTTCGTTCCATCGTTTTAAACAACCATGGCAACAATATGTGCAATAACGTTTTCGGATTAGAATTCGATAAATTATTTCTGTATCTGATACTGTAACATTGGAAGAGTGTCATGTTGTAGCTGAAAATGTTTGTTTGTGTTATGGCAAGCCTGCACGACGGGCATCTCCCTTGGGTGGAGGACTTTTTAAGGGGTACTAATGCTTATTCACGCTACACCTGGAAGAAAACTGCCCCCAAACTCGAGACAATTAAATGAACAGCCGTGCGGTAAACCCGAATTCGGGACCTTCACACATGTGCCATCTACCTATGCTGAGAATGAATGTGGCCAATACATGAATTATCATTTATTGAACACATACATCTTCAATAAACATTGGAAGCAAAATTTAATACCCACACCGGAATCGAATTTGGGCTGCCTGCTTAAAAGTCAGGAATCGTAACCACTAGACTATACGGAATGTTCACAACGTTCGTCACAAATTTTTACATAAACCTACATTTAAAGCCACTTTTCACAGGAAAATATTATCATTTTCATGTGAAAAGTGATGATCATTGAAAAATCGCTCAATATTTTGAAATACAATATTAAAATTGATTTCATGTTTTGTAGAATCGAAAGAACTTTCCAATAATGTAAGCATCAAAAATGTCTAATCGATAGTTCTTAAGTAACCAAAAGTTACGTAAGTTAATAAATTTTAACTAAGAATACGTAAGAGTGGTACAGAAATTCGTAAGCTTAAAGTTATTTAATCAAAATTAAATAATATATTTCAATTGAAAAAATATTAAATTTACTTTTAATGATAGTAATTTTTTCACCACAAAATAAAGTGTAATTACATAAAACCGACAGTGTCTGATGTTAATTCATATTAAAATGTAACTCAATGATAAGAATAATCAGAAAAAAAAGCAACGTTGGTATGTATGCACAGTATTGTGTTTAAGGCAAACCTGCACGAGCGGTATCTACCTAGCGGAGATTGCCTGAGGCGGAGGCTTTTGGGGGGTTCTAAAGTACATTTACGTTACATCTGGAGAAAACCGCCCGAAATTCGAGACTTTTAAAGCAACTTTGGTATAGGGATCATTTTTTTATATTTTGATATGCACTGTTAATAGAGGTAGCACAACAGTTCATTATAAAATGACTCACCAAATTAACTGCAATCTTCCTATGGCAAAACGTTACCCCATGATTTGGTGCTTTAAACTCATCAATAGAACCAAATCTTTCCAAGGTGAAAGTTTTCCTTGGAAAGGTTGCAGCTAATTTAGTGTTTACCTGCCCATTTATTCCAATAAACCGTATTAATAAGAGGCAATTGAAAAATTATAGCAGTATGTCTAATCTATTACAAGAGTCTTACAGATGCATGATTTACAATTACACCCAGTTTTTTATTTTTGAAGACTGTTGTTATTTGTATTTATATTGCAAAGTCGGACTTAACCCATTAAACGCCGCTATGAGAATCAGCTAGAAATTTTTTAATGTATATACATTTCTTACATACATTGCATGTCTCTATTATAGAACAGTGGAATTTTTTTTTTAAACTCAAATTATTTAGAAGATATAGCATGTTCCCGTAGCGGGAGCTTTGGCGTCTTATGGGGATAAATGTCTTTCTCCATTTTGGATACAGCAATTCCTTTTTTTACGCAGATGCTGATCAAAACTGTATATATAAAGTAATTATTTTTGTTGTTGATACTATAAATGTACGAAATAATCAGCTGGCGAAGTGCCAAACCTTTCTTTATTGTTGAACGGTAGCAAAATCAAACTGGAATGCTAACTAGTGGGAGGGCGCCAAAGCTCCCGTTGTGGGAACAGAAAATATAAGCGTTTCCAACATTCCTTTATCAGAATCTATTAATGCAGGATTTTACGAATGTTGTTCTTGAAGATGTTGGATTTAAATATGCATTCTACTTGAAACATTTAAGTGAGCATTTATTTATTTATTTATTTATTTTTTAGTTTTATATAAGACAATCATAAAGACAAAATTTCACTTTTTAAAAATTAGAAAAAAAACATTAAATTAAAATATATTGTTCCGATAAAAATATATAACACACCCTATAGTGTAAATGTTTATATAAAATGTGTATTTCGTAAATTGGGTTAAAATATTTTAAGAAAAAAAAATATATAATAGATGTTCCCGTAACGGGAGCTTTGGCGCTTAATGGGTTAACTATTGAATCACTCCGTGGAAAAATAAAATACTGATTCCCTTTAGGGCAATAATGCGCTTCAAAATATGGTATTATGCCGCTATATATGATGGGAAAAAACCCTAAATATTAGAAAAAAATAGCTGAGTGATTCCTCGCTAAACAGGAATGTTTTTCCTGGATTAAGCAACCATACTTTGGACTAGCAGGAAGACTTCAAAACATTATAATGTCAAGCGTTTATAGCCAGATCATTTATCTATTACTGGAGATGTGCCGTGACAGTTTTTTGGTCATAAAATTAGATTGTTTTTCAGATAATATTTTAATTAATTTTAAAAGTCCGAAGTTTTTCCAACTTTTTTTTTACTCACGGAGTAAAAAACGCTTAAATAGGTCGGATGTAGCAGAAGTGGTATTAACTGCTGGTGAAATATTAGGTTGACCATAAAGTAAAGCTTTTTTTTTTTGTACGTAAGAATAAAAAATAAAATAAAATACATTTTCAACAAGTTTATAATTACAGACAAGCTTTACCTAAACATAGGATTCATATTTGTTACATTTTAAAGCAACAATGAATTAGACAGGTAATATTTTTTTCTTTCATGAAAAATGGCCATCCTCTTCCTTTTATCAAAAGTACCCTCCTTGAAGGAAGATATTCAAAATATCCTGAAAGTGGTTTTTAGGTATTGCTGAGTGTTGTATTTTACTGCAAGAATTTAATGGATATCTCTTTGAGATCATGCGGGATATATTAAAAGAACGCTTTGATCCCCTATCGTCATAGGTTACGAATTTTTTAAAATGCTGTCTAATCTAGCACCTATTTTAAAAGACTCATCTACATGCCAAATTTCGTATTATAAGCTTCAGTAGTTTTCGCCAGACGAAATACTGACTATTAAAAAAAAAAAAAAAAAAAAAAAAAAACATTACTTTCCGGTCCGTCTAATAGCATCCTCACAGAAGCATGAGGGAGCACGGGTAGCGTTGCCAGGCGTCCGGATAAAGCCGGACATAGTTAGGCTTTTTGATTGCGTGTCCGGCCAAACTTAACGGTGTCCGGCTTTTGTTGGGCTTTTTACTGGTGACTTTGGCTGATTAGTAACAAAGTACTTGAACTGATTTGGCATTCGATGTTATTTATATTTCATTAGAATTTAACAAGATTCATGGTAATAATAAAAAAAAGCTTGATTTTGCATACAAATTTTTGTTGTTGTACCTATTAATACTGAGACAAAATCCTCAATATTGTAGACTGTCCGGCCTTTTTACCCAAATGTCCGGCCAAACTGGCTGGTCTGTCCGGCTATTTTGTTTGGCGACCTGGCAACCCTAAGCACGGGGCTTGGGTACCAGATCACATGTAAAGTGGAGGCAAGGAAATTTTATTAGGTCACTGGTTATTAATTATAATGAAGACATCGTCTTAAAAAGTTTAGTATCATGTCATAAAATTTTATTTATTTATTTTTTTTAGGGGGGGGGGTTAAATATTGCTGGATAGGCTAATACGCATCAGCGTGTGAAGGGTATTTTCGTTTCTTAGTTCAAATTAGGAGGCGAATTCGGAAAGTAAGTAAGAAAGGAGGCGTATTCGGAAAGTTAGTAAAAAAAAATTTTTTAAGTCAATTTTATTTTTCATGAAAGAGCATATCTTGAACTATTTTTCTACATAGTTTCCGCCAATGTTAAAACACTTGTTGTAGCGGGTTACCAGCTTTTCTATACCTTCTTCATAGAAACTTCCCGCCAATGACGGTAGCCACGACTCCACAGCATTTTACATTTCACCGTCGGATTCAAAGAGCTTACCACCTAGCTCGCGCTTCATGTCCAGGAGGTAGTGGTAGTCGAATGGCACCAAGTCTAGGCTGTACGGCGGGTGATCGAACTGCTCCCAACGAAACTGTCGAATCATTTTTTCAGCGTCACCAGCAGTATGAGGCCGAGCATTGTCATGGAGTAACACAGTTCCTTTAATGAGCATTCCTCTACGTTTGTTTTGAATTGCATGCCATAGTTTTCTTCGCTGCAGTCGTGGTTATCGTCTTTGGTGGGCATTTCTATGAAGAAGGTATAGAAAAGCTGGGAACCTGCTACGAGAAGTGTTTGAACATTGGCGGAAACTATGTAGAAAAATAGTTTAAGGCATGCTCTTTCATGTAAAAATAAAATTGGCTTGAAAAAAAAAAATACTATTTTTTTTCCCTCGAAACGAAACTTACTTTCGGAATGCGCCCTGTATTATTGCCGATGGTAATGTTCATCATTTTAAAGTTTTAGTTAAAATTATATGGACATTATTTTAACATTTTAGTTAAAATATAATTTCAACTTTTAGCCTTATTTTAACTTTTTAGTTACAATTATAATCTTCGCATGGTAATGTAAAATTACTATAATTTACAATAAGTAGTAAAACACTATTCTATTGGATTGAACACGAAAATAATTTCGGTTTGCATACATATGTGCTCAATATTTAATCCTAAAGTACTCAACTAGTCAGTCTAAAATTTTGCACAGTTATGTAGACAAACATAGAGTACTTTAAAAATCTGAAAATCCGCCTGTTCTCTGATTTTTTTTTCATTTTCCTCCAACTAAAACCCGAAATTACTGCCTTTCCCACCCGATACTTAAAAAAATTATTGTAAATTATATTCTACCCCCTTTTATTCTAAATAAAGTTTTCCTGGTTGGGCACTTAATGTTCTAAACCAGCAGTTCCTAGCTTTTTAATATTGCACCCCCCCCCCTCAAACAAAGGATAACTTGGAATGACAACCCCCTCCCTGACATTCCTCAGCAAACATGTAGTTTATCATTCTTCAACAATGAGCATTGAGGCGCCTTTTCTACAAAATAATGTTATCGGTAAAGTTTGAATAAACAATTTAAGCGAAAATAGATATTTTTGGAGTAAAATTAAGAATAAATAAAATTATTTTTTAAACATGCATAACCATTTGCTTTTTGGAAGTTTTCCCCTGCGAATGCTCTGCGCCCTCCAAGGGGGGGGGGCGCCCTCCTGTTGGGAGCCGCTGCTCTAAACAAAGCACTAGGCTTTTGGATATTAATACAGACCATAGTAAAATACAGTACAGTTACTTAAACAAATACAGTTAATTACACAAGTTAATTAAACAAGTACAGTTAAACAAACAAGTACAGTTAATTAAAATTATCTAAAGAGCAACACACAATCGTTTTCGATTTTAAACCAGCCGCCTTTTTGCTAACATACCTAGGGAATTACTTTCCTGACGTGCTGAATTAAAAACATATGAAACTTATATTCCTAAGTAAATAAGGAAATAAATATTTACCTGTCGCCAAAGAGAAACTCTACCTCTTCATCTCTAGATAAAACAGTTCCATCATTAGTGAGGCACGACAGAAAGGTCTGCTATCGTTTACTTGAAAATAGTTCGAGCCTGTCACTTCACCGGAACAATGATTTAAAAAAAATATTCGGGGAATTCGTCACCACTCCAAATCTTTTACATTCCCGCTATCCATTGAAAAGTTTTTATTTTCATAAAGGGCAATCTTCGGTTTGTTCCGCAAAAGAGGAAAAGAAGAGAGCCACTAAAGATCTCTCTATCAACTTAGGCAGCACTGCACTTTCCCTCCAACCCGTTTCGTGCGGAGAATAAAACGTTTGCTTCCGGATTGGGAGGCTAACTTCATTAAACTGCATCTTTACTGCGAGAAGTACAAAAACAATGTGCGACAGCGCCATCTGGAAGGAAGAGCACGAGTTTCGGAAGAGAAAGTTGAGAGGAAAAACGGAGATCGGAGTTCGGAAAATTTCGGGCTGCTCTTTTTAAAAGTCTGATGATTTATGTATTAATTAAAAATAAATATATTATGGAGAAATTTATTTATATATATTATTTAATTAATAAATATTTAAATTAATGTATTTTTCACATAGAATTCTTTACAAGCGAAAAGTTTCTTGGGAGGCGGGGGGGGGGACATGTCAGCCCTTTCAGAACTGATTAAATAATTTCTCTCGCATACTTGTCTTTTTAAAGAAGAATAGCAAAAATTAATTTGTAATTTAATAAAAAAAATTTAAAAAACAATCCTGGTCATTTAACTTTAGTAAACTTACACAACCGTTTTCAACTTAAAATTTTTAGTATCCGCTTAGTAATACTTTTTCGTACTTTGTGTTCTTGTGTGTGTTTAATAAAAGTATTTAACTCTCTCGCGATTCCGCATAAGGCAGATTTTACTGTACTGAAGTGAAACAGAAGCAGCTAAATTTATAATGAACTGTGTAAGACATATTAAAATATACAATTTTCTTTTTAAATGACATCAGTTTGAGTCTAAACGGAGAGCTAAAACTGTTTCTGTAAAAGACATGTAACTCATGATCAAGATTGAAAAAGAAATAAATCTGTGTGGAGCTCTCTCTCAAAAAAAAAAAAAAAAAAAAAAAATTTGAAAATCTTATTGTAAACTGTTCTATGCATTCTCACAAATGCCTATTTCCTAATTTTTCTACAAAAATTACTTTGAGGGAAAACTGTAATCCTTATGAGATGTTTTTAGTTTTTAAGAAACATTTAAAAATTTTAGTAATATAACACTTACATAATGTCTGAGAGATAAATGTGTACACATTTTAAAAGACAACTCTAAGCTAAGAAAACACGATTAAAAAAAAGCATAGTACTCAATAAAAATTTAAGTTATTTATTCATAGCAACAAATTAGAGAGACTTTTGGTATTGGCACAGTTCAAAAATTGCGAATGATCGTCAGGAAGACTTATCCCCAAAGACTTGACGTGGATGGCTGGCTATTCTAGATGAATGCAAGACGAGACACGGAGCCGTGTTGTCTCGCGACGTCGCGACTACGCATATTAAACACGCAGACAGCCAGTTTATTACTGTATTTTTACTATTCAAGTGCGTGATTATTAAACAGCTAAATGAGCACTGATGGATTAATTTAGATTAATTAGAGAGAATAATTAAATTATATAAATTAACAAAATGATATCATTAACTACATCAACTATTTTTTTTTCTTTCCAATGGCGGGCCCCTGCCTCTGGAGCCATTGGCCACTACTAAGGCCGGAGTTGTTAGTCTTTTTATTATGGGGACACCTAGTAGGTGGAACTACAACAACTATAATAAGGATAATTAATGTAGTAATAAAATTCACTTAGACAGTTTCTTAAATTTTAAAAATTAGTTTTACTTTTATACATATATATAAGAAAAACTTTATTATTCCGTCCGAAACTCCAAACACAACCTTAATAACCCACTCTTCTCAACCTCAGTTTATTTTTGAAAAATAATGGAAAAAGACTCACTATTCAGATAGAGGATATACAACGGATTTTAGATGGGTAGTTATATTTAGTGGCAGTTCGAACTAAAAGTTTATAATTGGTGGCTTTAAACTGTTTAGAACATAGATATCAAATACTGCTAAAATGATTATTGATAATATCTCGAAAAACAGACTTGTGTAAACAGGAAGAAAATTGTATGAAACTATATTTACCTTAAAATTAGCTATTTACGTTCCAAATTATCCAAATCCGTCAAGACAGGGTAACAAACAAGCTTTCGTATTTGTAATATTAGTAGGATTTACAAAAACAAACAAACAAACAAAAACTTTGCAGATCATAGGTAGGGGTGGGAGACTGGAAGGTTGGGGTCAGCTCCCGTAGACCACCCTCTGGTTACGGCCCTAGTGGACGGCACTTCAAATTTTTAAAATTTCTATTAAACATTAAAAAAACTTAGGTTTAAACAACTAATTTAATGTGAAAAATAAAAATATCCCTCAGGCTCTTTATTTTTTACTATACTAAGTTCAGAAAATAATTTTTTAAAATGAATTTACTTATATTCTCATGCTAATTATTATTTTTCCCTAGAGAGGCGCCAGTGCACCTACTTGAGGAACGAATTCTAAGGGATGTTTATAATGGTCATAATTGCAGAAGAAAGCTACTTACCTCGGCATTTACACATATTTTATACTTCTATGTTTTCTTTCTATATAACTTATAACTGATTGGGTTTGAATGGCAAAAAATATTTCAAAAAAGGGTGGTTTTTTTTCCTTATTCAGTTTTATGAGATTCTCTCACCTTCAATTTAAAATTCCATTGCTACGATAAAAATTAGAAGAGTTAGTGTTTGGAGAGTGAATCAATATTGCGATAGCAACTGTGAATCTGTAAAGCAGGTATGGGCAACCTTTGGAAAGTTGCGGGCCAAACTTTAGGTTGTTAGAAAAGTCGCGGGCCGTATAAGTGAGATTTATGTGGGATTTTGAAGGGTTTATATGGGTTTTCTATGAAAATTCGAAATGTTCCGCGGGCCGGATTAAAAGCCTTGGGGGACCACATCCGAACCACGGGCCTTGAGTTACCCATATGTGCTGTAAAGCATACCAGTTTGGAGAATAGCAGAGTCTAATAGAACAAAACTTTCTTTAAACCTTCCTTTCTTTTCTTTTTCTTTAAGCAAAATTTGTCGAAAACTAAAATATTCCTGTGAATCCTTCGTCCTACGATTGTTTTAATGTGAATAAACCCTTATTAAATGGAAATTTATCGTAAAGAATTATTGTTTCTTTTATGTTATTCCATTAAGTTACTTTTCTTAACTCTTTATTTTAAATATATTTTGCGACATTTTGAAATCTAGTGTTCGAAAAAGTCAAGCAATATTTTTTCGGATTTGGCGAGCAGAGGAAATATATTAATTCGAATAGAAATTAAATTATAAATGTTCCTGTTTTCTCATTTTGAAATATGATTAGGTAATTCACAATTAATACAAAAAATTGGTTGAGGAAGGGGGTAATCTTATTTTGTAGCTTCTATAAATTATTTTTTTAGATGATGATAATAATGAAAGAAATTCCTTTCGTAGCTATGGCTTAATGTTTAAACTTTGCCGTCAACATTAAATGGTTCATATTTCAGTTCTTTGAAATTCAATGTAAATGAACGGAAATTTGGAATTTGGAATTTTAGATAACCTGACACATTGGTTTTATTTAAAAATTCAATTGAACATATTAGGTAATTAAAATTACATTCGAGAAAAAAAAAACGATACCTTTCTCTTTTTTGTACATCAATTAGAAACGAAGATGTCGCTTGTATTCGTATAGTATTTTTACATCTGCAGATTATCTTGATATTTCGAAAATCGCATTATTTGACAATTTATTGCAAAAAAGAAAGTAAACCCGCTTTTTTTCCATTAGTGGGGATTACATAGCATTTAATAATGATATTATATTACTTACAGTTTTTTTTATTAACATTTATTTGACTAGCAGTAAGGGAGAGAGGGACAATTTAATTTTTCAGTCTTTAAACGAGTTTCAGTTCTTATTGTAGTTTTACAATGATTTGTCAGCTTTGATTATCTTAAGTTGAAGAATATTAATCACTTTTTATGAAGCAATACTCGAAATAATTAACATAAATGCTGATATTAAAGAATAGTATTTTATGTTCATTTTTTTAGTAGGAAAAAAGAAATGAACAGAGGAGTGATCTACTGACATAAGTATAAAAAAAAAAGCTTAACAGCTGACAGTTTAGGGTTCATAAAAATGCACCACTATACGACAGAACGACTAGTTTTCATTTCATTTTTGAACAACATTTCAAAAAGAATGAAAGTTTGATTCATGATGATTTTGATGATGACGAATTTAAATAGATCGTGTGATTTAACACCATTAGATTTCTTTCTTTGGGGTTATTTAAGTCAAAGGTCTATGTCAACACGCCTAAATCCACCAGCGCATTGAAGGAGGATGTGCGGAGGATTTTCGCTGCATCAACGAAATTCGGACACAAATTCAAAATGGTCCTGGAAAATTTCGACAAAAAATTGCGTACGTGCCAGAAAAGCTGTAGAGGTCATTACCCGATGTGCTGTTCCCAACATAACCCTATCCTATGTACTTTATTCAATAAAGAAAATACAATTGGAAAAAAAAAGTGTTTTCTATTTAATTAAAATCTTGGCACCCTTTCACTAACACGTACTCTAATTCAATCTTCTTATTCTATAACGTAATATGCATTAAAAAAAAACTAAAACCATCAATCAAGGTGGCCTCCTAGAGCATTTCTTATATGGGTTACTCAGACCGATGCTTGAACTTCGGGGCCATAAATAAAGTAAGAAGTGTGTGTCGCTTGCAACTGGCTAACTCTCATCACTGGAAAGAAGAAGTGTGAATCAAATAATTTACTTCCCTATTCCTCAAGTCACTTTCTTCACACCGGCAAGTCATATCACACTCCTTCAGAAAGTGTGTCATGAGTCATTGCAAAGTCTAAATACTTATCCAAAGCTATTTTTTCCCGAAAGTTTTTTTCCTTGTGCTCAGTTTTCGAAAAATGTACTAAAACTGTCACTGGTAAGCCATCTAATTTCAAATAAATATGTTTATAATTTCATTCATTGTAATTTGCACCAGCTTACAGTCAAGACCGTATAAGACTTTTTGCAGCTACAATAATTTTTATGAATATTTTCCAAAATTATCCTTCAAGAATCTCCTTGTATAATAGCATAAGAATGCTTCTATACAAGTTTCTTTCCTTTCAAAGGCGCATATCGGCTACTTTTGAAAATCATTTTTTTTTCTTTTTAAATTTACGTAAATGTATATTGTCAGAAAGAGCGTTAAAAATATAACATTTCATATGCGTATTTTTTTTTCATTTTAATCGTTTACGAATTATAAGCAATTGAAATACGCTGACATTTTCCGAAAACTGTAAACAAAAGCTATTTGAATCGTTTTTTGCCCATTCTTCGATATCTTTTTCTGCAGCCCGTGAAGCTGGAAAAATAATTTGCAACATCAAATTAGATGCCTATTTAAGGAAAAGATTTTTTTGTGAATGTCAATTTCAAACACTATTCATTTGCTAATAAATTTGATTTTCTCTGTTTCCATGTAATTTAGTGCTTTCACTTTGCTTTTACCCACCTCCCCTCGTTTTACATATCTGTAGACTTGCTTAACTCAAGAATAGGAGCCACCTCTCAGATTTTTCTTTACTCCATCTCCCGAAACTCTCAACCAGTAGCGTAGCCACTATTTTATTTCGGAGACAGCTTTCTATCAAATTGTTCGCTAAGTTTTAATTGTAAGCTAAGTAAAGGATCAGATTTCAGAGGGGAGGCAGCCCCCTCTGGATTCGCCCCTGCTGTCAGCGACGGAGATTGATGTAAGCATCCCTTCTTTAGGAGTTGCAGCAGACGGATCCAATTCTCGCTGTACATTTTGTGGGCTTTTTCGTTGTTTCCCCTTTCTGTAATTTTAAAGTTTCAATTTAAATTTTACTCGTTTTGCTGTTTCATATGGTGGTTCGCACACTGCTCTCGGTGGTTATGGGCTTGCTTGTTAATTCGTCCGTTCCTAGGATGAAATAGATGATAAATAGATGAAGAATAGATGATAGGTGATAAATTTTGAAAATACCCACCTTTTCTTTGAATCGTAATATACATGTTTTTCTTTTTTATAATTTGAAATTAGCCAATTTAGATCAACCTCTTAAATCTCCCGAAACCCTGAAATATCTTTTATAAGAACCTGATTAGGTTGCGGCTACTGGACAGGTGTATTTGATTATTTGATTGCCGCCCTCGAACTTTTGTAAGTTACATATCCTTGTTCTATCGATTGTTTCATTTTTCAGAAAAGCGCGTAGCGAGCGAGCGTCCGAGCATGCTTTTCAACTGTCAGACATCCCCTGCTAGACTGTATTCAAAATTGAAAAAGCTATAAACATAGACAACCAGGTAAAATATCACACTCAAGGTGGCTAACTACAGCTAATAGGATACAACGGCTTTATGTATGCACTGAAAATCCATCGGAAGAGTTAAAAATTCTAGCAGCTTTCGTTATGAAAGTGTATGCACTTACTTGGTTTGAAGTCAAAACACATCCATCAGTGCAATAAGCTCCAACATACTTGCTTGGGATGATAAAAAAATCAGATTACTTACCTGAACATCTGAAAGGGATTGTGTGTTAGGTGATTCAGAGAAATGCCTTTTTCGCGCATTCAGAAAATATTTTGTTTGCTGTGCTGCAAAACGAAATTAAACTAGGAAACATATTCGCGAACTATCACTAAGGCGCATTATGAAAGCAAGAGAAAAACAGCAACTTCTGGAAATACGTATAATCAAAATACGAAAATTAAATTTCGATGCAGAAGAATATTTTGATGTAATTAACTGGTCAGATGAATGCTTGAGGAGTCTCCAGTTACTCAACATTTAAATGAGGACTAATTTAAGAGGATGATTCCAACAGGCTCTACTTTGGATATTGCCAACTTCCCTTGTCACTCGCAAGCGTGGTGCGGCACATAACATTGATAACTGAAGCCTCAGTGAGTGTTTCTGGTGAAAAAGCGATTTATTTTAAAGGATTTATTCGAAGTCGTCTTAAATCTCGTTGCGATATGCCCCAATTTGAGACAAAAATACATTTTTTTTCGAAATGTGGCGCTTCCACAACTCCTGATAAAGATTCTTAGAAAAAAAATAACGTCCCAAATCAAATTTTTTAACCAACAGGCCATCATTGCAACTATAGTCTAAACAAGAAAAGAAAAAAACTTTGTTTTATAGCTATCTCATTAAAAGACTTTTCTTCGAAATTGAAGTCTCTTGCGATACCTGAAGATAATGTTTAAACAAGACAATTTACAAAAATGCTTCTCAACTATTGCAAATATAGGCAGTTATTGCAAATATAGGCGTTAACAAATAGTTTAAAAAAAAATCACCTCAGAGTAGGCGACTCTCGGTCTTCTAACGTTACGTATATGTTTTAGCTAGTAATTGTGATATTGTTAAAGTTCAAGTATTCTCAAAGTAACAAATTAACAGCATTATATTTTTGACACTTGTGCTATTATCATGAGATATAGGAAAATAAAACTTCCCATTTATTTTATAACCATTTCTTTAAATGTATCAGGAACAGTGAAATTATAGAAATAAGTAAATAAAACTACCAACTTCCCCTAGTGTAACAAAAAGTTGGGGGGGGGTGTGATGAGGCACTAAAAGAAAAAATTATTGATAAATGTAAAAAAATTCTGTTGCTACATAAACCACTAGGATTACTACAAAAACTGTTTAAATATGCATACAGGAATTAAAATATTATTAATAATTTTTAAAAGCGTTATAATATATATATTTTTTAATTTTGAAACAAAACAAATCAAAATTGATAAAAAAATTAATATTTCGACTAGAGTAATTTACGGAAAAACAGATTTTCTTGAAAATTGTTTGCAACTTTCACGGCTAGATGGCATCATCAAATAATGCTTTTCCCATTGGGATGCTTGGGCTATTTTTATAGCATGGCGTTTGACCTCCTTGTTCTCTACCTTCATGCACCTGGGTGATATTTTACCGCCGACCTAACCGTTCGGAGTTTTACGTGGTTTCCTCCGAAACTTAGAGCATCGGGTTTAGGACCCCTTAGAAAGACCCCCCCCAAGGAGGGCACCCCACACCTTGGTCCGGATCCCATGTGTAGATAATTTTCCGTAATCCAACAGCATATTGAAGGGACAATATGCGGTTACTTTCCGTGTTCCTTTCACTGGGTTCGTACAGGTCCTTAATATGCTGAAATTCCGAACTTTTGAGAAATTGTCCTCAAAGGGCCTACTATTCAAGATACTCCAGAGAACTTCTTTCCATATTTTATTGAGGGGGAAAAAAACAGGAGCACTTTAAAATATCAGACCAGTTTAGGACAACATTTCGAGAGTTCGGAATAGCATCCATAATAATCCTATTTCAAATGGAATTTTTCCTTAATACTCGTACATTAAAAAATTATAAATTTATGATTAAGCAAGCGATATTTGCAAGCTGATATTGAATGAAATAGTATATAACATTTTTTAATCATCTTAAAACAACGCTGGTTTCTGACTTTCGACACCACACATTTTAAAGATATTTGGCAGAAACTTATTTTTTAATAACGTTGTGGATCTGAGATATGAAAACCGAATAGCTATTTTTATTTTAATTCAATTTCATCGCATGATCCGGAAGAAATACAAAAACTGAAGACAAACATGTGCAAAGTCTGTTATTATATTTCCATTTACAGAATAAAGCTTGTGAGGTATTAATTAAATTTAAATATACGTATAATCGAGGTGGCAATACGTCTGTATTTTGACAGCGTTCGGCTTATTCAATTTTTCAACGTCAATTATTGCATTTCGTGTTTCATTAACCCCAGAATTCCGCAGTCCTATACATGAGATAGAGATTGGAGTAGTCAAACTGAGAGGCCGCAGTAGTCTAAGCTAAGGTTTCTTTTGGTGCGGAGACGCCATAATATTACGAAAATTTTGTGGGATCCCATAAGCATTGCGCAAATCCGAAACACGTGTGAGTGAAACTGGCAGTTTCTTCAGTTGTACTGCCATATACTATTGCAGTTTTAGCTCATTAAGTTTAATTTTAAGATGATAAGTGAAATATTAAAAGAAGTATGTAGACTTCTTCAAATTTTCCATTATAACGACATCTAAACTTAAATAATAAATAATTATCCGGTGGAGACGAGAAATGCACGTCAGCTATTTTGAAAATGGGTTATGAAGTGTCTGGTATTTAACTCTCATTTTATTTAGGGGGGGGGGAGACCAACGAGCCAACGTTAAAATCAGCAATCTAAATGAGAACTTTATACAGTCACTTATGTAGCAGAACTTAAGCACTTTGATAAACGTAACACAAAGCTAATAAACACTTTTATCGCCAAAATGTTTCATTTGGTAAATGAATGTATTTTCCCTTGAAAGAGTATAAAAAAAGATTAAAGTGCTAACTATATGAGTGATTTTTTTATATATTTTTTTGGCATGGTATGTGAATTAAACGGTTTGCTTCATTAAAACGATACGGATATTAAAAAAAAATGTGTGTCACGTTTTAAAACTTAAACTACAAAAGGATTTTCGAAACATACATAAAAGGCATTAATTCGCGGTATTATCCAGCTTAGCCGATATTCGAGATTTTTTTCCCCCAAAATATCTTCACTGAGCTTATATTCTGTCAACATTTCTACGAGCCAAGATTTTTTAGATCCTTAGATATTTTGACACATGTGCAAAATGATTGCTGGAAGATTATGATTCGTTATAAATTCAACAAAATGTTTAGTTATGTCAAAAAGACATTTTGTGAAATCGATTTGGGTGAATCAAATAAACTTTTGTCAAATCAACAACAACAGAAAAAAAATCTACCAAACTGTTAACTAAACAAATTATATTAAATCCAACTAAAAAACTCTTTAGCATTTTTTAAAAATGAGTGACCCATGGGACCCACTTTTTAAGAGCTTACATATAGTTGAGAATCCTCCTAAGGAAGTAATAGTGGGTTCTCAAGTATGACCGATATCTTGAAAAAGTTAGTCCAAAGGACCGGTGATTTGAAAGAAAAATTATCCTTTTGGAGGGGAAAATGGCTATAAGTGCTATCCTTGAGGGTGATTTTAAAATGTTCGTTGGATACATATGTTCCTTTGGTTGCAGAATAGTTGAAAAGACAGAGGCCTAATTTTTTTCTAATGAACGATTATACTACTGCTGCCTTCTGAGCACTTTCAGTACTTTAAGTCCTAAGTCCTATCTCGATTATCGAACCATTGAAATGCTGCGACTAATGAAATACGAAAAATAATGATCGATATTTAATAATGCGTTGAATGACGATCGCTGTAAAAATACAGCTTTTACCACCGTGATTCTCCAGTATTTTTAGCACGCTTTTATTAGCTTCACCTGTATGTATGTTTGTATGCTTGTATGTTTGTAATCGACTCCTTTAGACTCGATTTTGACCCACTTTAAACGGACAGATTTAATTCAAACTTTAATAATCTTATAAGATTATCCTGATCAGGATCTCCAGGATTAAATAATTTCCTCATTTCTTATCCTGATTGAAAGTGGAACACTTCCAAACAATACAATCTTAAGAAAACCCTTTCTTACTGTGGCCGTGATTGTATAGTGGTTAGTACATTGCGTTGTGGCCGCAACAACCCAGGTTCGAATCCTGGTCACGACAATACTTTTTTTTTTTTTTTTTTCAAATTATCGTCATCCATCACATTATGGAAGAGTTGAGTACAAGAACATGTTAAGGCCATTCTTTTTAACACGCTTTTATTTGTTGATTAGAGACCTATTTTTCCTCTTTAGTGAGAAAGGTAGCATTTAACTGCAGGTTCATTTTGGTGCACAGCAGGGGCATAGCCGGAGGGGGGGGGGCTCAGGGGGCTTCTCACATCGCCGAAATGGGGCCCTTTACTTAGCTTACAATTTGATATTTAGTTTACAATTGAACTTTAGCTTTAAATTTGATACCCAGCCCACCAATAAAATTCTGGCTACGCCACTGGTGCACAGTGAAAATAATTTATCTCTTTGTACTTTCCAACTTAGTGCTCCTTTGTGTTTTATGAGAGATATCGAAAATTAAAAATAAATTTTAAATACATACAGTTAAAAAGAACTAAAAAACACTCTTTTATAGCAAATCAAACTAAAAAGTGAAAAATAAATACATAGTTTAAAAAACCAAAAACACGCTTTAGCGATAAATTGAACTAACTAAAAGGCGAAAAATAATTCTTAATATAGAAATAAATTAATGAACGAAAACTAATATTATTGTGAAAAAAGCGTGGGGTGCTCCATATATCAGTTCTTGAGAATATTCGATCGGTACGATTAGTACAAAAATGATACAAAAAATATAGCACAAAGCACCCCATGCTTTTTTTCACAATAATACTAGTTTTCGTTCATTAATTTATTTCTATATTAAGAATTATTTTTCGCCTTTTAGTTAGTTCAATTTATTGCTAAAGCGTGTTTTTTAAACTATATATTTTTCTGAAAAAGGGTCCGGAAACGTTCTTACATTATTACATATAAGGAGATTATGGTTATCTGCACCACATTCTATTTGTTTATTGGTGTTCGAGTTATAGAATCCATATTGTCATTTGCTGTCATTAATTTGCTGCACTAATAGATTTACATATGAATAGATTAAGGATATTGTTAAAAGTGAATAAATAAAGGTTTTTGGTGCCATTTATCAGTTTGAGATTTCAAAGTGTTGGAAAGAAATGTCTTCAATGGAGACAAAGAGATTAATCCATTATTATTAAAAAGCAAAGTGAAAATTTAAGACGATTTTGTACACATCTGAGCCAGCGCGACTAAAATACTCTTGGACAATGCTAACATACGTAAACTATTTTAATTGTGGTAAAACAATCTTTTACTTCCTTTAAAATTATATAAATGTTATATAGCAGGAAAGAGGGTTAGAAATGGAGCATTTTATCAACTAGCACTGTTTTTTCTCACTTTTGTAGTTCGCCAAATGTCTGTAGTTGATACTCACCGACATCTGCAACTCTCAGGATGTCAGAAAGAGCGGCTTTTCATTCTCCTGCATTGTGTAAAACTAAAAATTATATACATTTTTTCTCAAGCGGAGAATATGAATAATCGCTGTTGAATTTTGATTTATGTGTTTTTGGAAATAACTTTGGATCATGGCTTTTATTTAATTTACTTTGGTCAGATTTATTACGCTCTTTTCAGGTATTTAAAAATGTTCTTGTTTTCATTGCTTTTAAAATGATAAAGATTACTACGACATATGCAAATATTTTATGGTTTTTACTGCTAAAGTTTAGTGGGTGTGTTTCATGACATTCGAATCTCATATTTCCTACTATGCAGATTATACCGATTGTGGAGAAACATTCTGTATGTTTGGGGGTTTCTTTTGCAATTTGCTTGCATATTTTTTGTCATGTTACATCAGCGGCGGATTAATGCAAGTTTGTCGGGGGGTGGGAGTGGTTGGCTAGAAGATTGACATATGCATCCATTTTATGGAAGTAAAATAGGATCTTTTACATTAATTTCTTTTTTCTCGGCGGGCGGTCGCCCCCTCCGCCCCCCTTAATCCAACCTTGTGTTACATGCGTTGTTTCTGATCATGTTACCTGCATGTTTTTTTTTTCCATGTTTTACGGGTTTTTTAAAAGAGCGGCTTTAAAACTTTCATTTTCTTACTTTAACCGGCGGAAGCTTATTTATAATTCGATTAACGTCTATTATGGAAGCTAGTTCATACTCAATGGACAAAATCCAAATGACAAAGCTAGACTTGTCAACTTACTCTCATTCATATACACGCATCATTTTCAGCAAGCTTTTTAAATCCCTTTTAACCGAAGCTGCATTCACAAGACACTATGATCACTGAAAGAGAAACATACGCAATGTGATTTGGATATTGGGATAGACCCAAATTTAGTAAATTTAAATGGAAGCGATGCTATGCGGCGCTCCAAAAATTACGGGAGTAAGGTCTCAAACAGTTTCAGCCTCTTTATATCACACTATAAATTTGCATTGACGTACAACTATTAATAGTGTTTAATGGTAAAATACAGAACTACCTGTGATATCCATTTCTAGCTCCGCCATCTCAAACTCATCCCACAACTCCCAGCTCCCTTTAAGTGATAAATAATTTGAATTTGATTCCCCCCCTCCCACAAAAAAAGAAAGAAACAGTTGTTAGCTTAATTTTTATAATAATAGAAATTTTTTTTTCTCGAATCTTTCTTTTTTGCAAAATTATTTTACGTGGATTCTTTTTTAAAGAAAAACGTACAGTCAACGCTGTTTAAATAAGCATAAAACTATTTTAACTTCTCATGAGCCAATAATTCATTTCTTCGTACTAAGTTTATTTTTTCCCTGACTTCTAGCTTCGGCCCAGCAAAAAATATAAATAATGACTAATGTATTGAATATAAAACCCTATCAAGCTCGATATTAACCTCCCATCTTTGCAAAAACATAACGCCGGCAATTATGTTAGAGCAAATAAAGACACTAAAGAAATCGTTTTCAATTATTCATTGAAAGTCCAATTGCTTCTCCTATCCTGAATGCACTGTGGCCCTGTATTGTAATGATGGAAGCAAACATGGTTATACTTGATATTAAAACTTGTTTACCTTAGCACGTGGTTTTTAAATATTTAACCCAAGAAGAAAACTTTAAATTCATTGACCTCCAATTTTTGGTAGCTAAAACACACAAATTTGAAAGTAGTATTTAAAACTTATTTTTTCTTAATTATACTTGCTTTTATGTAAATCATTGTTTTTACTAAGGTTAAAATTGTCTGAACTCTGTTGCGTGCACAGAACTTTTAAAAGTGAATAAGGAATCCCACCCCTTTTAACTTTAATCCAAATTTAACCCATCACTGAAAATACGCTTTGACCACCTTTGTCCTTGTAAATACGATATTTCTAAGAAATGCAATGACGCTTTCATACACAAAAGTGATTTCTGACTCTCATACGGAACATCATAGAATCCTTTACTACCTAAAAAAAAATCCAGTTTGGATCTTTAAACGGTTCAAACTATAAGGTTGCAAATAACGCTGAAATTTGAAAATGAATTAATATCGAATTATAAACATATTCGCTATCACACTCATTTTAATAAAAGAGCACGAAAAAAGTGATTTGGATTACATAAAGATAAATGAGAAGGGATACATACAATGAAAAAAACTCACTGTTTTCAACCTTTAACTGAATTTTATATAAAAAGCTGTTTTTAGTGTAAAATAAATTACAGTCATATTCTTTAAATTAAAAAAATTAAAATTACTTATCGTCATCAACTGAAATTCAATGCTTTTATAATTCTATTTCTAGAACTATGTAACATTCTGTTGCAATTATTATTTATTAATGTACATGAATTCCTTTATTTCCTCAATCTCCCGTTTTCTAATTTTATCTTTCGCAGTATTATATTTCATACTCTATAAAGGGAACAATTCCAGTAGTTAAAGAAAGACTAAACATATTTAGGTCATTTAGAGATTTTCAGAATTAAGAAGTTCACAAACATTTTTATTAGAACGTTTCTGTAGAAATTCAGAAACTTAAAGGAATTGAATTTTATCGAATTCTTTATTTATAAAACAGATATTTATGTTTTTTTATACTTACTCTAAGAAAGAGAATTCTTAACCTGATATACATAGACTCCTTGGGGGAACTTTCTAAAGTGTTTGTAGCAGGAGTGGCCAACTTTTGTGTACATTAAGATCTAATTTTTATCTATAAAAAAGGGTCGCGATGGACTTAGTGTCATAGGCGTAGTCTAATTGGGGGGGCGGCCTTGGAAGTGTGTGTGTTGCGTTTTATGTTACATTATGGCAAAGGTACGAAAGGTCTATCAGCGAAGGATGTGGAGGTGCCTTGGTCGGAGGATTTTTTAAGAGGTTCTAACAGGAGAAGTGTGAAATACATAGCAAGTCTGCACACGATGTTTCGGTACAAGATGCACTATCGCGTGCGTAGGTAAAGACTTCTATAGAGGTCTGTGTCCTCTAAATAAAAAAAATCGCAGCAGGCAGGAAAAGAAAATGGCAACTATAAATAGAAAAAAATGGCATTCAGTCTCAGACTGAAGTACAGTCCGTTGTAGTGCAGTGCAAAAGAACGCATTAACTAGAGTCCAAATTTAGAACTTTTGTTTATCATGTAGTCTAAAAAAAGTCTTTAATTTTATAAACACACACACGCACGCACGCACGCACACACACACACACACACACGCACGCACACACACACACACACACATATATATATATATATATATATATATATATATATATATATACATACATACAAGGTGTCCCAAAAATAAAGTGACAAACTATTAGGTTTGGTAAGGCACATAATACGGATTAAGGACCACTGAGCAATGTGGGGTCAAAAACGATATTTTAATACACAGGTTACCTATTACTTCACAAAAGGAAAGAAGTAGTGAAATGTGATGCTAAGGAAAAATTTAATTATTTTTCTTAAAATGTACTGAACAAAAATTGATCAGTATAAATAGTATTTTATTTTGAATCGGTAACTGTCAAATAATAAACCATTTGTTATAACACTTGATGACGTATTTAACTATGACTTCAACACAGTTTGTGAAGCGACTATTAATCAATGTACAATAAAAAACTGCTTTGTTAAATCAACAAAATTTTCGTCTGAAATAGCGTCAAAGAAAGTTTATAATATATATTAAAAGTGGGTTGCTTGTCCTTATTTATTAGTATTTGTAAATCAAGAAAATTAATACTGTTATTAGGTAGATGATTTTTAATTAATTCTAAATTATCAGGATAAGTAATAGGCGATATATCTGTGTTATTATAGTTATCTGTAGCTATAACAATAATATCATCTATGTACCTATATATATAAGTGAGGAGTTATCATAATGTTTCTCATAATTAAATAGATAAAGATCAGCTAAATAACTAGAAGTAGATCCACCCTGTGGTATACCTAAGACTTGTACGTAAAATTTATTGTTATGTAGTATATAGTTATTCACTTATTTATAAACTTAGGTAGATTTTTGAAATAAGTAAAAGAAAATTGTGATGATGAATTTAATTTATTTATGCTATTATTAAATAGATCAAGTATTGTATTGTAGAGATCATTTATAATGTATGTTATTAAATACATCTTTAAAGTCATTCGTAGATATAGAAGAGATCGATTGTAAATCTTTTGTTTTATTTTTTAGATCATAACTATTACTAATGGATATGGAATTGCAATTAGGTTTATATACATCCAATAAGTACAGTTCTAAACTTAATAGGAGTTTTATGAAATTTAGGAATTAGTACTAAGTAAGGATACTTAGCATTATCATGTTTCAGGTTAAATAGCTAATAGTAGGCTAGTATCTTTTTATTAAATATAGACTCAGTGGTATTTGTAAGTTTAAAGTTAGAATTGTAGTTAATTGAATTGGATGTAAGACTATGATATAACTTTTTAGAAATAATTGCATAGTTATTCAAGGATTTATCGACATAAGTAATTACAAAGTTTTGTTGTAAATATTTAATCTGATCAGATAAATAGAGTTTTTTAGGAGATGAAAAGGATTTAACTAATATATTATTTAACGAAGACAATACTTTAATTTTCCACTTACTAAAAAAGGTAGTAGGAATATTGAATTTTAATGAATTATTACACAGGATGCCCAGTGCTAACGGTGCCCATTTCCTAAACCGTAATTCATAGACACACAGTTCCAATTGCAAAAATTCTCTAAATTGTATAATATATTATATCAGTAAAAATCGAAGTCAATAAATCAATTCTTACAAAAATTACGAAACTTAAATTTTTATACGGCCCCCCGGTCCTATCAGTTATATTTAGGAAAATGTTCTTTATACAATTTCATGTGCAATTAAAAAAATCGCCCTTCTACGACGAAAATACACCGAGCTATGAAGCGGCAAACATTTTGACTTAAATCACTTTTCCACGTTTAAAAATGTCCCGCCAGAGTGAACCGTTAAGGGACCATATAAATATTGAAATTTTAAATGATAGGTTATAATTTCATTTTCTGGCATAATGCGGAGAAAGAAGCAAAACTTACTAATATTTAAGCAAAGGGAGTCAGACTCCATAAAAATCTATCCGGGATCAGACTTATAAGAAGTCGTATAGATGTGTAGCATGCACATGTGTAACGCCAAGTATGCTACACAAATTACAGGAAGAGTTTTCTACACGGGTGCGTATTTGCATTGCAGCAGAAGGAAGCTAACTTTGAGCAAATGTTACGCTAACAGGATTAATAATATTATTTTAAGTTTCTAAAGTTCACATATTCGTGCTTTAAAATGTTTAATTTTCTAATTTAATGTGTAATTAAGTGTTTTATTCTCTTGTTTTTGTATTTTAAATTTTTTAACACCAGTTCATTTAAAAAACGCTTTAAAAATTCTATTTTCAGTATAAGCTATATTTTTATGTTAATTCATTGGATACATATAGTTAAACGTTAATCTTCTTTACTGCAATATACAATCATAAAATAGCTGATAAAATTGCTAATAAATATTACAAGGCTCAAAGCCATGTCCATTAATTTTTCTCAAATTCATTTTCTATACAACCCCTATTTCGCATCTCGAAATTTGCTCTAACTTTAAGCAGCTGTAACTCGATGAATTTTTGTCGTAGATGGACGATTTTTTTTTTTTTTTTTTTTTTTTTTTTTTTTTTTTACTGTGCATGAAACTGCACAAGAAAAAAAATTCTAAATATAACTGATAAGACCAGGAGACCTAATAAAAATTTAAATTTCGTAATTTTTTTAGGAACTGATTTATTGACTTCGATTGTTTCTGATATAATAGATTATGCAATTTAAAGCATTTTTGCAATTGAAACTATGTGTCTCTGACTAACCGTTTAGGATATAGTCATTGGGCACCGTTAGCATTAGAAATCCTGTATATAAAATAGTCATTATCATAAGTAAATTGTGCAATAATATCCTTTATATTATATTTAGAAAGTAGTCTACGCGTAGTTCCTTTGTTCATAATCTGTCTTAATTTTAAATCCTTTATTATATTAAGGTCACTTGTAATTATGTGTCCATAATGGGAATTAACAAATGAACGGTAATGATCACTGGTACATAAACAGGCAAAAGAGTCATCCGGTGAAAAATTCTTACAAAAAGAATGGTAGTTGAATATTTTCCTACCCATGGATATAAGGTATTTAAAATATTTTTTTATATGTAGGTCTTTAATTGGAAACAAATCACTATGGTTAGAAAGAAGTTTATTAAGAAGTTTTAGTTCGAAAAGAAGGATGTGTATAATTTATGATAAAATTAGTATTCAAAGTAGATAGCGTATATTCGTTTTTTACTATATCATGTTTGCCTCACCATGGCACAGTGGCTATGCCACTGAAAATGGTAGACAGCCGAAGTGTGAAAAGACACGGGTTCGGGTCCCATCGCAAGGCTGTCGATCTAATGGTCTGGAGTTTTGGTAGGTTTTCTCCATATGTAACGTGAATGCGCGTTAGAACCCCTTAGAAAGTCCTCCTACCAAAGCAACCCCCCCCCATTGGCAGATCGTCCTAGTTTAGCGTTGCTATAATCACACAAACACTATATCATGTTTAAGAGCATTTGCTCGAACAATCATAAGGTCATAAAACAAATGACTAAAGTGATCAGACAGAGTTAATGTATAAAATATTTTTAGATATTTGTGCATCAACTTCCTTTTAATAGAGAAGATAAAGGTTCTGAAAGGTATCCAGTTAAAATTATTTATGTAGGTATCATATCATTAAGAAGTTGTAGTTCAGACTTGATAACACTGTTTAATAAGATGGTATGAGTATGTTTTGAAGACTTATCCCGCTCGGAACGATAAGTTTTATAGTATCTATGCAAATTAAGTCTATAATAAATAGGCATATATTAAGTAGGGTCAGTATTTTCAAAGTAGTAATGGAGAAGTTTATTAGTTAATATTTGGTTGAGTCCATAAGGATAACATGTATTGTGATCATGTATTAACTGATCCTCTAGAAAAAGTCCTTCAATATATTGTTTGTGGATAGCAAGTATTTCTATGTTAATGTTTTCAAACCCGTGGGTATGAAAATGAGCATATTCAACATTAGCCGAATGATTATTTAATAAGAAATTTTTTACATTGCTTAGATGTAAATTAATGCGAAAACGTAGCGAAGTAAGAGTTTGACCGATATAGGCCATATTATATAAAGTACAATTAATTTTATAAATACAATTATATATTTATATATATGCTCGATGGTTAATATATATGTATACATATGTAGGCTCGATGAAGATATTTCGGGAAAAAAAACTTGAATATCGGATACGTTGAACCATACCGGAAATATATATATATATATATAATATAGAATAGCTAACTTACGTAATGTGGAATCCCGAGATAATCCATTTATAAAGTGAAAAAAAATAAAAAAAGCAGATAGCACATGTTGCAATTAACAAGCTTAAACCGAAAAAAAGTATATAAACAGAGCCTTCAAAGCCAATGAAAGAGTGGAAAATTTGGATATAATGCGCCAAATGCGACCAGGTGGGCTTTAAGCCTAACCACATGTATCCACATGATTCGGATATGGAATGGAAAATTGAAATGATGTGCTCTATCGTCAGGCGCCACCGCACGTACATTTCATTTTAATCGAAAAACAATAATAGCTAGGTTTCTGCAAGTTACCTGACCAAAAATAGGGTCATTTTGTAACCTGGGGGCACGACCATAGCTATTAGAAATAAACAACGAGGTAGTGAACCAGACATGAAGATCGAAGCTCAGTTATGGAGGCAGTACTAGTGCATGTTGCCATCAGAGAAAACTAAATGCCATCATTAGACAAGTAATGCCATGGAGGGGAAAAAAATTAATCTGGAAGTATGGAAAGAAAATAAAATAAAATAATAATAATTAAATAAAATTATAATAATTAAATAAAATAATTAAATGAATAAATAATAAAATAAATATAACACTAGTGTAGCCAACCTATGTTTAACGTAGTACAAGCTGCAGTAGCTAAGAAGTACTTAGGTGAAGTTGTGGAAAAGGAGAAAAACTGTAGAAATTAATTATAATAGTAATGATAATGATAATAATTATATTAATATTACACATTTATTAATTGCTATTTATGCTAATATTATTGTAAGATATAAAGGTAAATAAGTACTTTGTATGACTACATTAGTTACAGACTCATACAAAGGAAAAAGTTCCAGTAATCAGCCATTCTTAATTATACTTTTTTTTGCATAAAATATATAGATACATATTTTATGATTTTTATTTTTATTTTTATTTTTTATTAATTTTTTTTTAGAAAGAAACAACAACCAACCCCATCCTCACCATCCAATACTCTGATTAGGACATACAGTTTTTTTAATTACATAAACGATATATTATTGAAGTTAGAAATTTACCTGGATAATTGTATTTTAGAGCCGTTTTATATAAGTCAGTTAAGTTATTGGCCTTAAAACTATTGGTACATAGTGACTCTATTCTATATTTATGATTGGAGATAATATTTCTAAATACAGAAGTGTGCATACATGAAGTAAAATGAGTGAAAGCATTAACCTGAAAATTAATGTCATTTCTTTTATTAAATATATTAAAGGATAGACTCTTATCTTCATTAATTCTAATTTGTAGGTCTAAAAAATTTATTATTCTATTATCACTAGGATTTTTTATTAATTCTAGGGCTGAATGGTAAGCTATTGGTAGGTGGTCAGTATAACTATAAGTATTGTCAGTAGCTATCGTTATTATGTCATCTATGTACCTATATATTATAAGAGAAGGATTATTGTAATTTTTTTCATAATTATACACACACACACACATATATATATATATATATATGTAGGAGGCGACGTCGAAATAAGACTGGAAGCACTCCTACGGTTCTCAATCACGTTTATTGCTCGGCTAAATATAACAGAAGAACTATTTACAAAAGAAAGGAGAGATGTTGCAGAACATGAATAAGCGGAGTCGGTCACAGGGTTAGGTTTCCTTATCACACAGGAGCCACTGGCCACCTTCTCGTGGTCGTTCTGGAGTCGAATCGCCTACGCGCGATCAGAGAGCTACGTCCGACATCGCTCCTACGCGAGCGTGGTCTCGTTCGGATCTGCTACCTTGAGCTCCTAGGCTCTGATAACCTGCGGTTTCTGTAGACGTGAGGTTGTGATGCCATCTGCTGGAGGGTTGCGCCTCTTGATTACCACATATACATATATATATATATATATATATATATATATATATATATGCAATATACACATATATATATACACACACACACTCAATTGTAAAACGGATTTCATATTGTAAAGCGAGACACACCATTTTAAAATTGATATCGTTTTTATGCAGCAAACAGTTTAATTCGCATACCATGGCGGAAAGAAAATCACTCATGGTTAGCACTCTTATCTTTTTTTACATTCTTTCTGAGGAAAAATACATTCATTTTCGAAATGAAACATCCCTGCGATAAGAATGTTTATGAGCTTTGCGATAGGTTTATCAAGGCAGTTAAGTTCTGCAAGATAAATGTTTGTATAAAATTCTAATTTAGACTGATTTTATGCTGGTCTGTTTCCAGGGCGGCCATAGGTTACGTGGCGTCCCTGCAAACGTAAAAAAGCGCCTCCTTTTATTCTCTAGATCAATTTTCTTAGTTTTTTGGCGCCCCTTCGAAGGTTGTGTCCCGATGCGATGCTTACCTTGCTCCGTGCCTTGACTAAACGGACAGGGGCGGCCCATGCTTTACCGTGTCGGGCCAACGCTTTCCGTTTGATCCTTTCAACAAAAAATAAAGAAGAGGGGGCAGTTACGAGACACTTCAAAATATCTGACGAGCGTATTTAGTTTCCCGTCTGCACTACGATCCGGATTCTTACTAAGTCAAATATACTAGATCTCATTATAAAGGAAAGAATGAGGAAAGAATATGCATATTTTATTTTATCACGAACGCAAGAGCGATTTTTGGATTGCCTTATCAAACTTTTCGTATGGACTCCCCCCCCCACCCCCCAAAAAATGACATTGAATTTTACAAATACATTTCTTTTAAATTTATAGACACATAAAACAACAAAATTAAAATATTAATTTTTATGAACAGATAAACTTTTTAGTCCTATCTCCGACCCTTTCAACCAACTATTTGTTGGTAAAAAAAAGAATAAAATCAAAAAATAATTTTAAATGAGACATGAACACACCAGTGAAATTTTATTAATTCGAACAAATAATTTGTTTGATGTTAAACAAATAGTTTTCTTAAAACAGCAAAACATTCGGTTATTTAAACCAAATTGTTTGATTAAATTGACAAAATGTTTTGTTGAAATAACCAAATGATTTTAAGATAATTACTTTGATTACTTCAACAAAAGCATTGTTGGCACTATTTCATCAGGATAATTTTGATGATTTAACAAACTTTTTGTTCATTCAATGAAATATATATATTTTAAGTGTACGGATTTAAATATTTTCTGTTGTCTAGATCCGAGGATGTGAATACGCATTAGTATATAATTTCGCAATGTATCTTACCTCAAACTGAAAGTTATACACACACCATTGTGATTATGTATGTGCAATTATATTAAGCTAATATTTAAAATTATCAAGTCGGGTACATTTAAAAGCATTGATTAAAAGCAAGATCCAAACAATTATCGCTTAAAACATAAATACTTCATAAAATAATAAAGGGCTTTATAACATGCATCATAAATAAAATTTCCTAACAGCAAGTCTTCTTTATTCCCTTCATTTATCCTAAAAATATCCATATAATTCCGCACGGAAAAAGAAGCTTTTTTTTATTTATTTACTGAATGCCCAGCTAACAACATCATCCGAAATTTTTAAAGAAGGATAAAATAATGAAAAGGAGACCTCAGTTGAAAATAGCATTTTGCACTGAAAAGCGATAAAATTGAGGGGTTAAAGAAGAGTATTTCTGTGCATTGTTTGCCAAAACTTGCAAAGGAAGTGGAGCCAACGAACCAGACAAATGACAAACACAACTAAACGTGGTGGATTATTTATTTTAGAGAAAAGAGGAATGTGGATATAGTTTTCTCAGTGTCTCCTTTGAGTGTTATATGTATATACATATAATTTTTTTCTGGCAAATTTAATTTTCTTCATTTAAAATGGTCAGGTTTTTGTTTGTTTGTTTGCACCTGAGAACGAAGTTCACTGCCTCCAACGAATGACCGGTAGGTCTTCTTGTGAACAAACAAAAGGTGTGCTGGCACACTGCTGTTCGTTAAACGAGAACACCATGAAGAAAAACAAATACATTGCTTATCATTAAAACTGCAATTCAAGAAAAGAAAGAAAATAATAACTTTTGCTTATTGGTCATATACAGTATAGCGGGAAGAGTATGTTGATTAAATTTGTAGGCAATTTGGGCGTACTCAGGATGCAAAATTCAGTACACAAATCTGCCACCTCTGATAGCAACACTGGCTCAACTGAGATGGGCGCATAGTCGAACAGAGCTTTCATGATAGATACACCATTCTAATCTGCTTCAACTCTATCCCTTTTTTTACCTTTCATTGTGGCTGGCGAGCGTCGAAACCAGTCAGACTTTGGAACGATTACCATCATCTGTAATCAGTAATGCCCATATCACACCTTCTCCTGCGTTCAATCTTCAATTCAATCAAGTATTTTGTTCAACTTCGACTATTTCACTCAACTGGTTTGACTGGAAAAGGGAATGAGCGAATCTGTGATGTCGATGCAGCCTCTCCGTTTGCTTGCCTGTGATTGGTCTATCGGAGAAGTTGAACAAGTTGAATAAAATACTCAATATTTCCCGTACCGGGTGGGAAAAGTTGCGGATGTTGAACATACATATCGCACAATCCTTTTCATCCAACTGTTGTGGAAAACAGTTGAACGAAAGTGTTGCTTGAATTGAAGATGGGGAAGGTGTGATATGGGCTTTACAAAAATAGTGGCTTACAGCCTTGAGAGAATTTTTTTTACTACAATTGGCATTTTCTCTCATTTTTAGAACATTTTAGTAAATTAATACCGACCGTTTGTGCCACCGGTACCATATTTTCTTCTTTAGTGGTGCCATAATACTCAAATTTGTATGTCCAAATCGTAGGCATTTAGTTTCGTCTCCATTCCCTGTTTTTTCATGGGTCCAAGATTGGAGGTACATTACATGGATTCATGTGAATAATTTTATGCTTGCCCATCTTCACCACTGAATGGGTAAGATGGGCAGATTCTAGTATTTCAGAAGTATCTTTATTCTATATTATTGTTCCTGTTTAATACATAAAAATCCTTGAATACCATTCGAACTGAAGTACATTTGTTTGTACCTGAGAACGAAGTTCAGTGCCTCCAACGAATGACCGGTAGGTCTTCTCCACTGGTTAGTTTTTTTCTTACATTAAAAAATTTGCTTACTGTACTCACCTTCCCGAAACCACCTAATGTTAATAAAATACTGTAAAATATAGACGAATTGTAACACATTTTTCCGTATATGTAAGAAGAAAATTATGTATTTTACTGAAAAGTCAACAAGGAAAAATGGACACAAGTTTTATAATTTGGTAATAAAAGTTTTAACTAAAAAACTAAATGCATATCAAGTAGAAATTTACAGAATTTCTTGCATTATGCTTTGAAAATTTGGAAGAAAGAACTTTTCTTAAGACGGTTAAGAAAAAAAAAAGGACAGAAAAGAAAATGGAATTAAGGACAATTATTTCTCACCCTGATATACGCGACGGAAACTTTTCTCTGTTAAAAGCGATTGTAAAAACACACTGCTTTAAGAATAAATGTTAATAATGCTAGCAAAATATCAATTTACTATCAAAATAAATTTTCTGTTATAATTTTGAAAATTTGCTTTTAAAACCGCGGTTTTAAATAAGTGACAAATCCTAGGTGATAACCTTCAGTTCCGTAAGTTTGACACAAACATAAAGATAAAATTAACTAAGCGGCTTTATAAAATTTCCTGAGAATGAGTTAATTTAATTTTTGCTTGATAGATAATTTTCTCTGTCTGGCTATCATTTCTCGAGTCATTACTAGCAGTTAACGAAATTCAAGCATGTAAAATATTAAAAAATTATTTACTCTAGATAATTAGGATTTCATACCGTTTAGTATATAAAAAAAAGAAAAAAGAATTCCTGAGACGTAAGCACAATGTTTGTGTTGATTGGAACATGTGGATAGGTAAAACTGAAAGCTCTCAAATTTGTTTACAGGATGGGCAGTGTATGCAGTTTGCAATAAAGATTTTGAACACATTTATTTTTCAGAATTAATTAAGAATAGAAGCTTCTTTTCGGATGGCCTTGGCAGTAAGGAACTGTTTTTGGAAGAATAGAAAGATGTTAAATCATACCGTGGAAAGATAATAAAAAATGAATAAAGCTCTACTTTTTTAAATGAAATATTTTAGTTAATTTTCATTACCAGATTATGTAGTTAGTTGCTATTGGTAGGGCTTAATTTCTAGCAAAATAAGTGCATGAGCCCTAATATTCTGTAGAGCTCATGTTCATACTCAGAGGCGTAATGACCCCCCGCAATACAGGAGTCGGTATGGGATCTCAATTAAAATAATGATCATTCAAAGATTTTACCATGTAATAGCATTGGAGATATTTTCATCATTTCGCAGAACAGTGAAATAAAATGAAATAGTCTGAAATAAGCACGAAGAAATTTAAACACTGTACAGTAGAAGACCTAAATCTGTTGGCCTCAGGTAGGCTTGATAACTGTTATACACGGATTTACGGGACTTTTACGATTAAAGTTGGGACGTGGCTAAAACAATCGTATCCAGAAGGCGCGGAACTTCAAGAAGGTGCGGAACTCAATTAAAACCAGATATACGTTCTACGCTTTTAATAGTTTTATTGAATAGTATGCTTATACTTTAGCATAATTATATATGTAACATAGTTAACATAAGTTAAAACAATTTGGCAAAATAATGAAAAATTAACATTAGTTGTTAGTTTTTCATCTCTTCTTAATCAATAAAAATAAATTAGAGATTGCAATTGGAATTAAATTAAATATGCTTTTTATTTCTTTTCACAAATAATAATAAAACTTTTAACTTTAAGCATAATTAAGCAATTTTAACTCTTATATGTATGACCGAAAATCAGTAGTTTTCGAGAAAATTGAATTTCAAATTTTTTTTCATAGCTGAAACTCGATCTAAGCTAACTTAATCATGTAAAAGCCATAACTATTTTAAAATTTAAATTCAAGAGCCATTACATGTATATTTTAAATTTTTAATTCGCGTTTCCTTTCAAAAGATGTTATTTATTTCAAAAAAATAGGTTAACAGTAAGCGTACAAATTACAAATAAAATGTCTCCCATTATTCAGCTATCCAAAAATGTATTAATGTCCATCTAAAGACATGTAATTCGTAAAGAAGAGTGAGTGTTACTTAGCGCAGATAAAAACTCCAAAGGATGCACCCACATTCATTATTAAGGATTATTAATCAACTATTCAAGTTATCACCAATTTTTTTTTATAGCTGGCACTCTAATTAAGCTAACGTAATCATGAAAAAGTACAAAAATACTTCAAAATTTAAATTCACGCGCTTACATATTTTTTTTTTTTACATTTTTGCTCTGAGATACATGACTTTGTAACCTGGAATAAAAGTTTCTGACCAATACACTGTCTCTACTAATGTTTACGACCTTGTAATATATATATATATATACTATCCATCTCCACTTCATTGCATGGGATCGAACAATTAGGCTTATGCCCATGTGATCTTGCTTGGCTTGTCCTCCTACTTCTCTGTGGCTTTAACAGCTCTGTTTTACCCAATTTCTTGCCTCTGGATTGTCAATTTTTTACTTCATGTTTTCTGTTTTTCAGTACCTTTTGTCATCATGTGCTACTACTAAATGTTTTACTAGGGATTCCATCATACGTAAGTTTAGCTATTTTATATTATATTTTATATTATATACACAGAGTGTCGTAAAAAGATGCTAATACGCTTTAGTTGTTTATCTAAGGGATAAATGAACAAAGTAAATTGAAAAAATAAAGAAAATAAGTAAGAAAAAAACCCGTAGAAAAAAATACCTTTTTTAAAGTTTAAAAAAATAGCACTTTTTTAACCTGTATACGATCTCCGTGCAAATAATTCCCACTCACTTAGTAAAATGTGACACCCCATACACTAATGATGTGATGTACAAAATTTTAGACTTTCATCATTAAACGTCTCATGATAAAATGTGTTACTATATTTTTGGGATACCCTGTATATATATATTGGTAAGCAAAAATTAAGAATGGAGTAGAAAAAATTAGCAATTAGAATTCTTTTTTATTCTTTTTTATTTTAATCAATTAATTATTTATTTTCAAAAGCTTTTGCTTACTTTTCCCTTATTCTTACATGCAGAGGATGTTATGGTACGATTTCTATCGATTTTATGCATTGCTGCGCTGCTGAAAGAAAGCATCTCGACCTTAATTTTTGCACACGGGTGAGTTTTTGTACATACCTATTTATTTATTCGTTAGTCTGACCAGGGGCGTAGCCAGGGGGGGGGATATCGGGATATATCCCCCCCGAAATTTTTGGATTAGTGATGAAATTCCGTCTATTTATACACATATAGGTTCATATCCCCCCCCCCCCCGAAAAAATTTTCCTGGCTACGCGCCTGAGTCTGACAATTATCTATTGAAAGTGTATTGAGATAAGACAATCTGTGGAAAACCACTCGCATTAAAATGAGACATAAATATATAAAAAAAGAAATATACGCATATTTGTAAATTATTCTAATTTGTGCATAATGATTTCTTTCCTTTGACCTTCCCCACCTTCGTTATTTCGCGACGTTTTTATGTAGCTTTAAACATCGATACCCATCTAAATTTAAAAAAAAAATATTTTATGCAATTCTTTGGAAATCTTTTTAACTAATTAAATGTAGAAAGAAATTATCTCACAGTAGAGGCTTTATTAAAAATGAGATGCCTTACAAGCTACTCAAAGGACGCTCTCTAAGTGCAATGCAGAATCAAGTTTGTTTTCACGTTATCCTTACCACCCTTTATCTGATTTTTAATTAGTACCTGGTTTGACTTAGTTTATATGCTTGTATGATCTATAAGAATACGCAAGAAGCCAAATAAAAATAAGTCATTCAATTTTTCAGTCTACTCTGATTTTTATGATGAATTTAATAATATGTAATAAGCTTAATGCGCCCAGACTCTTGATATTTTTCTACATTTTGCATTGTCTTAATCATAAGCTGACCCCCCCTTTCTCTTTTTAGCAGAATAAATTTAATAATGCAAACAAATAATAATGAAAACAAAGACAATTCCTCACAAAAATATCATAAATGAAAAAGACTTTAAAAAATTAAAATATTTTGGCATTCTGACAAAAGCATACGTTACCAAAAGTAAAGAACTAGTTTAAATCATAAAAAATATAAACAAACAATGCTTATCTCATACCTTGATTAAAATCCCTCATTTATTGCAATATTGAAATAATAAAATCAAAATATGTAATATTTCACGATATAAAATATTAATAAAGTAATTATTTGTTGCTTTTACCCTTAACAGATAAACAAAGGAAAACGAAAATATTAACCTAAAAAGTACTATCAAAAGAATGTTAATTCATACTAAACTGTAAATAAACAGTCAGTATGGAACTAAACATCCATTTTAAATTAAAAAAATAATTAACTAATAACATTTAATTTAAACAAAGCCATCAAAATAAAATCAAAGCACGTCGTCATCAGCCAGTAGCCATTTTCGGAAATAAAAATTATCGGCTTTAGGATTACCATGTATCAACTTAAGATCGTCAGACGACAGGGTTAACATAAAGGCTTCCTTTATTGCGCCAAGAAAAATCACCAAATAAAATCACGCCAAGAAGGACTAATACTAAAGCTGTACCCCTTTTTCTTTATAAAAGCATTACATAAATAAACCCATTCTTAAAATTTATTGCATAATTTTTAATCATCAAATGATTAAATCTAATAAATTTCAATCTTTAATATTTCTCATGCTTTAGTACACTAAGAAAAATTAGTTTCTCAAAATAGCATCAGTCTCAAGCATTGAATACAGAGAAAACTGCAAAATTGCTTACATTGTTAAAGAAATCAAACAACCTTTGTTTCAAAGGATAAAAAAGTTCGATAATCTCAACATAATCTCATGTTCACGTAAAATATGATACTTAAGTAAAGGTTGTAATACGTAAAGTAAAGGTTGTAATATCAATCCAATGAGAAATTCAAATGCACAAAAGCAGTGATGCGACCAAATCTAAATTAATAAGTTACGAAATTAGCCTGTGATTAATAGATATAGAAAGCAAAAAGCTCATTGCAAACATAAAATTTCAATTTGGACAGAAAGGATGACGGCTGAAATACATTTAAAAAGCATAACTTAAACTGAGTGATTCAAGATACAGAATTACCCAGGGCTCAAAATTCGGCAGCAAAACAAATACTTCATGTATTTTAAAAATAGCATAAAAAGTAAAAGTTGAAACAATTAGCCTGGCCAGATATATCTATCTTAAATAAAATAAAACTGGTATGGTAAAACTGAAGGTAAAGTTTAAAAAAAACAGGTTGGGTTTCATACTAAATAATACCCAAGATTGCAGTTTAATTTTTAAAAAGTGTTAAAGAAAGCTTACTTCTTAGTATTATCTTTTAATGGAATTGTCTGGTTTTCATCGCATGTGTGGAAGTGCATCAAATCAAATTTATAACTTCCACGTGCAGTTTCAGATTTAAATGCTAGAAGTATAGTTGACTATCGAAATCGATAGTCAAAACTAAATATTGTGGCTCCGGTCTTTTTCTCCTTCCGACCTTTCATCTGCTTATCTACAATCTGGAAGAGGTTTATACAGTTCTGTTTATACAGTTCTAGAGCGGAGGGCTAATTAATTTACAGTTTGACTTACTTGTTTTCCCCTTTAACATTCCAAATATGAAACAGTCATTATAATTGTTTCAATAAAAATACAGAGATATTTTTATCAAGGCACGTACGTCGGAATAGTTGTTTCACAAATTTGCCAAACGGTCAAAACATCAATTGCTTTATAAACTAATCTTTATAAAAACACTAAAATAAAAATGCAAATTTTGATGAATAAATAAAATAATTAGACTTACCTTTGAAACTGTCAATTAACTCCCCCCCCCTCACACAGTAAAAAAAAAAATCATATTGAATAATTTTGTATTTCAAATCGCAATCACCCATACTTAAATGTATTGGCATAGGGTTCGGAAAAACCCGGTCGACTAAAAATTATAACTGGGCTACTAGCTTTTCTTTTTCTTAATTAATATAATTGAATATACACTGCTGGCCACCCAAATTGCAACACCAAGAAAAACAAGAGATATCACAACAAAATTTATTGTGTAGATAACATGTTGACCAAGTAACAAATGATTAAATTTACAGCATTCTATGAAGCGTGGTTCCTGCCAAAATCAGTACCCAGAGTAGCCGCCGTTGTTGGAGATCACAGCTGTCACACGCCTCGGCATTGATTCAAAGAGACTTTGAATGTGTTCTTGGGGTACAGCAGACCAAGCAGCTTCCACACGTTGCCAAAGTTGATCTGGTGTGACAGCTGGGGATGAACTCTGGGTCAGTCGTTGAGCAACCATGGACCACATGTTTTCTATCGGCGAAAGATCCGGAGAGCGCGCCGGCCAGGGAAGCAATTCAATCTGGTGATTGACGAAGAACCCTTGGACAATGCGTGCCACGTGTGGCCGTGCATTATCCTGCTGAAATATGGCTGTTGGCAAGCCCTGAAGGTAAGAAAGGACAACTGGCTCCAACACCTCGGAGATGTAGCGCTGGCTGGTTAAAGTACCGGCAATGCGTACTAGAGGAGTGCGAGAGAGATATCCGATACCGCCCCATACCATAATACCCGGTGCAGGACCAGTGTGACGGTGCATAATGCAGCTGTTCAGCATCCTCTCTCCACGGTGTCTCCAGACTCGAATCCGACCGTCGTGGTGTTGCATACAGAAGCGTGACTCGTCAGTAAAGAGAATTTCATTCCATTCTGTCGTCCACATCCTTCTTTCATCGCACCATTGGCGGCGGAGACGTCTGTGGTTCCGCGTCAGAGGTAGACAAAGCAACGGACGTCTTGCGGACAGACCATTCTGCTGTAAACGACGTCGAATGGTACGCGCAGACACTGGATGATGCGTTACAGACTGAATCTGCTGTGATATGGTTCGTGATGTGACTGAGCGGTCCGTCACTGCCATGCGTACAATCTGCCTGTCATCACGTGACGTGGTGCACTGAGGTCGATCACGTCTGTCCGTCGTACCCTCCTGCACCCAACGATCACATATCCGCATCACAGTTGTTTGGTTTCGTCCAATACGACGACCGATTTCCCTGAAAGATAACCCACAATCTCGGTATGCCACTATCCTTCCTCTGTCAAACTCGGATACTTGATCAAAAGATGATCGTTGTTTCCTACGAGGCATAATTTATCGTTTTTTTGAAAAAAAAAGCAAGAAAAACACAATTGCTGTACTTGAAACCGTCGAAATCTCCAAGCCTTAAATAGCGCTTTGAGGTGGCGCCACAGGCGCGCTTGATGTGCGTCTGCGCTGAAATTCTAATCATTTGCATATCTCACCTCAGCTAATGCATGTTGTAAATTTCATATTATTTGCATGCTTCCTTCAGGGTGTTGCATTTACGATGGCCAGCAGTGTATATGAGGCTCCTAAAAAGTTTTGCTGGTTCCTTAGATTTTACAGCTTTTTTCTCCCTCTGGACATAAGCGAAAAAACTCCAATATCAGTATACGTTCTGCGTTTGCTTCTCCTCTCCTGGCTTACACCGTACTGCACATATCCTTGACGCATGCGTAAATTGACTGTAAAACGATTTCAGTTTTACAGTCAATTATAATACAGTCAATTTTAAACGATATTGGTTCTTCGAGTTTGACAAAAATGGTTTTATTTGCAAAAGTCATTTTGAATCAAACAAACTTTTGTTGAATCTCCAAAATGAAATTACTAAACCGTTTAGCCAAAGAAGTTTTGCAAAATTCAACAAAACACTTTTAGGGTGCGCTTCACCCTTTTCTCTCCTCTAATTCGTAATTAATGTTTCAAATTGACTAAGAATTTCTGTAAATATATATATATATATACCATTTCCAGTATCTATAGCTATGAATTGATTGATTAGTATATATGTATACACCAATCAATTCATCGCTGTAGTTACTGAAAATGGTAAAGATATCATGCGTTCATGAATGACTAGACGATGGAAAATCAAGATAAGGTTTCAGAAAAAGAAAGTTTTTTCTTTTTTTCCGTATAAATACGTTCGGATGAAAACAGCAGAGGAATTTCAATAAATATTTCTAAAACAGTATTTCATTAAAAAAATTCAGTTTATAGCAGTCGTTTCTTATGAAATAAGAAACGTTAAAAACAAATCAAAACGTCAATATAAAAAACGCACTTCATTGAATGACACTGAGCTGATGAATATTGCACTTTGCATACAATATATGAATTAATCTCAAATATTCTGAAGTATGTTAGTTTTAAAATATTCAGGATATTTTGAGTTGGTTTTATTTACCTTTTTTTAAAAATATAGTAAGGTATAAAGGGTTATTTTACATGTGAAACTCATAAAAATCTGAGCCAGTTTTTAACTCTTTTATTTATGTATTCAACGTGCTTTCTCCTTTCTTACTCGCCTCTCTTTCACAAACTTCTATTTTCGTTTTGATCTTCATAATAGGGGAAAAAAAAAAGAGTTTTTAAAAGAAGCGTAGTATTCGGATGAAATCAAAAGGACGTTATTGAACACTTACTTGTTGAGTGATAAGGAGGACTTCGAGGAAAGTGGAAGGTTTTCTCGTAAATGAAATTTATGCGTAAGGCTTCAAACTTGCTTCTGAAATTCTGAAAATAAAAAAAAAACAAGCACAGACAGTAATATAATGCTATTAATGAAAGTTCTACATATTTTTGTTAAGATTTTAGTTAAAATAGGGAACGGATAATTTTGAATCTTCTCTCTGACAACGAGTCCAACCAATAAAACGACGCTACGGGTAAAAAATCTTATTCCTATTTTCGTGGTTCTGATGTGGAAATTTAATGGATATTTTAGTTTTATAACCAAGCTACTTCATTTGCTCCCAGGATTGTCTATTTGCTAATGATTAAGTCTAAGAATTTTTAAGAAAATAAAAATACATATTTATTTATTAAAAGTTAGGACACAGTAGAGTTCTTAAGAAACTTTTCGAATAAAATTTTACTGTCGTTTAAAAAAATTACGAGTGTCATGTATAAACTAATGGCAATGTAGTCCAAAAAGTCAAAAAGGATTGGGCATACGCAAACAAGGTACAGGAGCAATGAGGTGGCGTTGCTCGCAATGCGTAGAGTATATAAAAACAGTCGATCAGTTAGAAGGAGAAGCTACTGTGAGATATTAAAGAGGACAGTGTCGTTTTTACCGTTCTAGAGCATATTTAGAAAAGGTGATTCACAGTCATGGATTAAAATCCAAGTTACTTGTGGGAAAACTGCAAGGCCTGTGACCAGAGCCTGATTATGACCAACAGGGGCCCCGGGCATTGATGAATTTGGGGGCCCCTATCTATGAAATTTGTTTTATTTTTCATAAAATTTTGATATAAAAAAGACTATTTCAGAACAACATTTGATATTGGGGGCCCTTTCGAGCCGGGGGCCCTGGGCAAAGTCCCGATTTGCCCATGCGATAATAAGGCTCTGCCTGTGACCATGGGCGCCGGCAGCATAGGACAAGAGGGGGGCAATGGCCCCCCTGGATTTTTGTATGCAGATTTTTCTTGCTTTTTTGCTCTTTCGAACATGGTAACCATACGTTGAAGTAGTCTTTGCCCCCCTCCTGGAGTAGTCTTTGCCCCCCCCTGGAAAATATTCTGCCGGCGCCCATGCCTGTGACATGAATACGTGTAGGTCGGTTGTAGGATGGACATCTGTGGTGGGATGATCTGTGCACAGTAGCGGATCCAGGTGAGGGGCTAAGGGGCTTCAGACCCCACCCCCATCCCAACCCAAAAGAGATTGCTAAAGGGTAACATTCTGCTTTATGATACACTTTATATTGGTAAAGTGATTTTTTATAACTTAGCTCTCCACCCCCACCCCCAAAATTACATAGGTTCACACTAAAATTTTGCTTTATTGTAGTTTTTTTTTTGGGGGGGGGTCAAATAAACTTTTATAAAAATTTAGCTGTATTGAGTGATAAGGAGGACTTCGAGGAAAGTGGAAGGTTTTCTCGTAAATGAAATTTATGCGTAAGGCTTCAAACTTGCTTCTGAAATTCTGAAAAAAAAAACAAGCACAGACAATAATACAATGCTATTAATGAAAGTTCTACATATTTTTGATAAGATTTTAGTTAAAATAGGGAACGGATAATTTTGAATCTTCTCTCTGACAACGAGTCCAACCAATAAAACGACGCTACGGGTAAAAAATCTTATTCCTATTTTCGTGGTTCTGATGTGGAAATTTAATGGAAATTTTCTTGCTCCGCTTATAGTTTGTAAAGATATAGAGTGCATTTTTCAAATACCATAAAATGTGTTTATTTTACAACTGTTCATAAATCATTTGAAAAACAATGTTTTATTTATTTTTTTTTTTAAAGAAAAAATTGCAGTTGGTGGCCAAATTATTATACTCACTTAAAAAATTTGATCCTTCACACGTTTTTAAGGGTCTAGCTTACTATTAAAATCTTAATATCATTTTACTTGTCATCTTTATAGATTTATTAGCCTATTTATATTGTTTGTACTATCTTAAGGATAGTAAGAATTCAATAATAGAAATACAATTCAAAATACATTTTCAATATTTAGTAAATCTTTCGAGCAATCACATTTTGTATGCGCTGCGGCATGCTGGCAATACATTTTTTACTGAATCTTGAAGTGCAGGTGTATTGTGCAATGCTTTAACAATATTTTCCATGAAGTCCCTTTTGTTAGCAATTATTTTGTATTAGTAAATTTCATTTTGTAGGGCCGCCCATACCTTTTTTATCACGTTGAAGTCTGCAGAGTTGCCGGGCCAGTCCAAAAGGGTTATTTTTTATTTTTTACGAATTTCATAATTTTTTTGGCTTTATGGCATGGTGCTGAATCCTGCGACGAGACACAATTGACATCTGGAAACTATTCCTTCTGCAGAAGCAGTCGAGTTTCCAAAACTCTCAGACACTGGTCTTCACGCATAGTGCTTTCAAAGAAATGTAGTTGACCATTCTTCTTTGAGCTAATTACGCTCTGTATCATAACAGACAGATAATGTTTCATTTTTTAACTGTGCAGCTTTTATCATATCTTTCATGAGCCCAGCCACGGCCAAACTAAGAATTGTCCTGAAGTCTCTGAATACACAAATCGTCGGAAAAACAAATCTAAAATATAGTATTGTGTTAGGTAAAGAATTTTCTTTCATAATTGAAAAAGTTCATTTCATATAAGAGTTTTAGTTTCTCTCAGTCCTCTACACTCCAATGTTTATGCATTTTAAGCAGTTCTAGTCGTTTAGCAAACATCGTCTCGGTTAATGTCGGCTTTTTGAGAGGTCGACAATAATTAAAATTCAACTGTTTCAAACTTCGTCGTAACGTTCTGTCAGGTAGTCTTATGCCACAGTCATCTAACAAGGCTTTTATAAATTTTTGAGGCTTTCTATGATTCTCTATAATTACAGGACTAATATCCCTCCCAGCTCGAGGAGTTGTGTTATGTTTTCTCTCACATTTACAACTACGGTTCGGTGGTAATGAATTGTCCTCATCTGGCACTTGCTTTATATGTCGGACTGTAGACTGCGAAACGCTTGCTAGTTCTTCTGTTTTCCTTTGATACTGATTAGTATGTTTCAAATGTGTTAATATATCTGACTTTTTCTTTGGAGAAATGTCTGCCGACTTTCCCATGACTAAAATCTTCAATATTTGAGGTTAGGATAATAAATGTCCTAACTGCCATAAAAAATTTCATTTCTAGTATTAATAATTTAGAAATAAACAAACAATGAAACTCACCTCGAATAAAAACAGTTTTCTTCAATAAAATAATTTACAGTTTTTCGTGACTTCGAGTCGCACTCACCAAATTCGAGAAAATTGTCTCCTTATACAATGTTGCCATTTCCGAACTATTATTTTTTTAAGCGTTACCAACTTACAAAATGTGGATAAGTTCTTGATAGCGAAAAGGTTCAGAAAAGTGGATTAAAAACTACAAATTTTTTGAAAAGTTTGAGTGAAATAAATTTACTTGATAAAAATCATTTGAGTATAATTATTTGGCCACCCACTGTACTTATTTTATTTTTTCTGCTTTTCAAGCAATTATTTAACATACTTAAAAGTTAACATAATTTGAAACGTCTTACCAAATTATTAGTACTGCACATCATTCTTGTTGGACCCTTCATTCAGTTGTAGTTATTATCAAAATGTTCTCCTCTAAAAAGAATATAAAGATATGTAGTACTGATATGTAGTATATGATATGTAGATATGTAGTATTTACAACAATATTTAAGACTCAAGTGTTGTATAAATGTGACAACAATGTGACTTCAACAATGATTGTTAAAGCACCATCAACAGTATCATTTAGCCAACATCATCGCCTACCCCCCTTTAAAAAAGGAATAAATAAAAATTAACCTTCTGAGTGACTGAAAGAGTTTAGTTCTTATTGCAAAACACCTACACGTCTTTTTACTAAAATACTTCCACATTCCAATCTTTTTTCAACTTTAAAGCTTGAAAGTAGTATTTTTGCTTTTAAAGAGTTGTTTTCTGTGGTGTAAAAGCTGTCTGAATTCAGTACCGTGTGTATGTTTTATTTTCCCAAAGGGGAATGACATCCTTCATTTTTAATAATATTCCTTTGCTTAATTTGTTCACACCCTTCTCTTACGTAAAGTTGGGTATCAGAAAAGATTGATGCTGTGCTATGGGAGAGAACTGTTTAACCAGAGCTTAAAAAAGGAGAATTACGCCCCACAACTAGGGCCGGAGGATGTTAAAAATTTACTTTTTTTGCGTTTAAGTCCTCCGGCCCTAGTCGTTTAAAATCGTTTAAGATTTTGTGAAAATTGAGTAAAGATTTGTTCCATTCCTGAAAAATGGCAGTGGAATAAAATGAAATTTGGAATTATGCTAGATCACAAGTTAATTTAAACTAAAGATGCCCCCAAAACAGTTTTAAATATTTCACAGATTATACGTTTTTTTTTATAAAAATTGTGTAAATGTTTGTTGTCGCATCCCTCAAAAACAGCTTAAGAGGATAATACAATGAAATACGGCAACATGATTGGCAACGACTGAAATAATAAACGTCGAATTTTCTCAAAAGTTTGAATAAATTTTACAACCACAAAAACTGCACTTTTACTTTCTTTTTCACGCCGACCGGATTGTATGGTGGGTAAAGCATCGTACTACGGTTTCGGGTTCAATTCCTGGCGGTTGGGGCCCGACTGGGCGTGGCTGTCATTTGTCCGTCCCTTCATAGGGGGCGACGTTGGTCCACCTACAAGGTGCCCCCACAATAAAGTGGCCGACAATTCCGGCCCGTTGTGGCCAAAGCTTTCCAAGGCAGCGGCCGGCCATTGGAAAAAAATAAAAATAAAGTTTCTTTTCACTTCAAAAATCTGGAAGTAATATATTCCCAGAAAACACACACAGGTTCTCTGAACGTCTATTAACGTTCAGAAAACGTCTTCTGAACGTTAATAGACGTTCAGAGAACCTGTGTGTGTTTGCTGGGTTATTTAGTTATTCAAATTAAACAAATTTTGTCGATTTTTTAAACGCTTATTTGCTTACTTTAGATTTCGTGAAAATTGTACAAAATTTCTTTCTGCATAATATTAATATATCATAATATTTATATTAAAATATCTATATTTTCGTGAAAATTGTACAATTTTTTTTATGCATGATATTAATATATCATAATACTAAAATATCTATAATCTCTAATAGCCTGTTACAAACAAAATTTAGTAACAGGCGAGAAATGTCCTCTTGAATTTAATAGCACATTGCACTAAAATAAAATGTTAATTTCGAAAATAAGATTATTTTCTCTATTGACAATTTCACTCAACACTTTGTTATTCTATAACCTGTAATCTTTTAACAGTACACAGAAGTTATGACATTGTTTTTTATACTTTTTCCCATATGCTAATTCCACAACTACAATGCTGATGAAATTTCAGGCTTCTTGGAAATCCGCATTACATGCTAACCCGTCAATGACGGATACCTCAGCTATTAATACAATAAAAATTTTTAGTTCATATTTTTTCGTGTTCGTCATATATGAAGTCCTATCATGTGAACGATGTTAGTTTTCAAGAATACGGGGCAGTTTAGGCAGTTCAAAAAGTCAACTGTATAAGAATGTGTCTTTTCTTAGTTTGTTTTACTTTATCGTAAGTTAAACCCAAGAACAATTCGATTAATCTCCGATATCGTCTCAAGAACAACTGTACCTTGATAACGACAAAGAAAAGCAACGAGCCCATGTGCGCTAAATTAAAAAAGAAATAGTTCATAACTATTCCAGTTTAAAATTGAAGCGCTTAAAGTAATCAGTACAATAAAAAGTAGTGTTACACATTTAATGAACAAGATTTTAATTCTGAGTTCACTCGGGTTTCAAAAAGCTCTTTTTTTTGTAACTAAGTAAAATTTGTTTGTTTAACAATCATTATAATCACTGCAATTTAAATAAATTTTTAAAAAGATAGCTTTGTAAACTTGCTTTGCACGGTTGTATTAGGGGATTAAAGGCATAACTAGCAAAAAAAAAAAAAAAAAAAAAAAAAAAAGCTGTCACCTAATGTCTGTTTGTCTAGTTAGATAATCAGCTTTTCGTGCTTCACTCAGTAGTCCGGCTTAATTTCACTATAATCACAAATCTGTGCCGGGATTTAGCTGCTCGTACAATATACCGTGGATTTATAAATTTCAATTAACTACCCTTGATCCACACACACAAAAAAAAAACCTTTCAAACATTTTGTTGTCCTAGTGAAGGTAACCTAGTGACGAGAAAAGGGTGGACATTTCTAATTTTGCTTGATTTAATAAAAACAATATTAAATATTATTATTTTTCAACTATTTATTAACAGTGGGAGCCCTAATAGTAATCCTTAATCGGGCTTTACGCGGCCTATCATCGGTGTCTCGGATAGTCATTACTGATCATCCTTAATTTTTCGCATGTTTATCGTTTCCCGATGATCGAATCTTTACGCGCAGTTATGAGCCGTGCAATAATGTTTGTCGATTTTAAAGCCGACAAACAGGTCCATATCGCACTTTCTTCCAAATTCCTGAACTGCTTCTAACGCCTATTCCCTCAAAAAAGTGCGAATAATCCTGATTGGCCAAGCGATCCGGCGGGAAGAAGTGTGCCACAGGAGATTACACAGGGTCATTCCTACTTTTGTGTCTTAAGGCTGCTCAACTTGAAAATCATACTACTTTTGAACAGCTTTCTAAAAATTTTAATCGCACTAGAGACTCGGAAAAATTTATAATGCCTCTTTACTAGTTTTACTGTGAACTGACACAAACAATGAACCTATAGGAGTTACGCAATTGTCGGGAAAAAATGCTTAACATATAGAATTTTGCGATATTTCTAAAAAAGGGTAACTCCTCGGTCCGGTTTTGAAAGTAATTTTTGTGCTTCTAATTTTTTTCTGAAAGTTGCATGAGACATTCAGCCAGAGATGGACAGTATCGCAAATTCATCTATTTGAAATGCATTTTCAAAATACATTTGTATCTTGTATTTTCACTAGTAGAAAGCAAACTATTTTGAAAATGTATTTTAAAATACATTTTCAATTAAGGATGGACGCGAGACAATATTTTGCTAGACGAGACAGAGATTTACAGCTTTTTTGCGAGACTCCTATTTTTCGTCTCACATCCACCCCTATAGTGCATTTTTCAAATACTGAAAATACATTTTGTATTCTGACGTTCAATTAATCGTCACGCCACAGATTTCTCCGATGGAATGTAAGAATGAAATTGATAGAATTGCTGATATTCACTCCCCCCTCCCCATCTTGATGGAATTTTATGAACTGCACAAGCATTCCAAGTGGTAATTCAAGAAGTGTTATGCTCTCTTGTGATCTTTAAATTGTTTGGAACAGTAGAATGATATTTGATCTATAAAATTTTTCTACATTTACTAATGCAAATAAAGCCAAAAGAAGTTAAAATGCTTGAGTAATATTTCTTGGAAATTTTAAGAGAATTTATAAATAGTTTGAAGTGTATTGCTAAGTTACAGAACAATAATACTGTCAGTATTTCTGCAGTAATAGAATGGGTTATTGATTAATGGGATTACGACAAAGCTACACGAGGACTTTCTGCCTAAGGGAGAAGTTGCCTTGGGTGAAGGACTTTTTAAGGTTTTCTAATGCATATTCACGTTATATCTCGAGTAAGCCACCCCCTAACTCCAGATCGTTAGATCGACAGCCGATCGTAATAAGATGGGATGAATCAAACATCCACAGTAAATGGTTTTGAAACCTGTTGTGTATTTCTTAGCGGAAAATATTTCGAAATTTTGTCTGTAGATGGAAATGAAAAAGTGCGGGCCCAATCCCAGTTATAAAAGCTTTAAAACTTCGAAATTATGTAGAACATTTAAATCTAGCATAAATTTAAAAACTAGTTTAAAGGTAAAACTTAAATTTTATAAAATGGAATAAGCTGAGTATTTATGTTCAAACGTTTAATTGAAATCAATAAGTAATATATATATATATATATATATATATATATATATATGTATAGGTTTATTTTACACAACGCGACTTTTTTTTTACTATTTATTTTTATAAACTATTTTGAAACAAACTAACGAGCATTGTTCACAGGTTGAAACAATACTGCTTTAATCTCAGAAATAGTCTGTTTCGGATCTTATTACTATACAGGTAAAATTTTGAAGGGTACCGTTGAAAAGAAAGAAAAATGACGAACTATAGGTTTAACACAACAATTACGACTGTTTTTGATTTTCACGTTAAAATATATCTGAGTAATAACGAACTGGGATCTTACATGCTGGAAAATTTAGCTTATTTTCAATTAAAATACTTTTAAAATTTTACTTGTAATTTATGTGTATTTTGAAAATACATGTACTTTGTATTTTTTCAATTCAAAAAGTATTTTGAATTTTGTATTTTAATGTGTTTGAATCAATGTATTTTGTATTTTGTATTTTAATGTGTTTGAATCAATATACCTTTTATTTTGTATTGAAAATACATTTCCTATGTATTGTGCCCAACTCTGCATAGAGCTTTACATTTAGTGTCAGTCTATATTGCATTGGGCAAAGAAGCATTATTAATTTTTTCGAGTGTTTAATACCATTGGTTTCTTTTTAAAGAGGCTCATGTTTTAAGTTCTGTGATGACAATCGCTCTTGAGGTACGCACGGACCAGTCTTTTCACGTGTCGGAATTTCTTTAACCTTAATTTTGGTGTGTTAACAGCCACTTTTATGAGATTTTGTACTTTTATCTTAATGCCGGATAAGCATATTTCAGACCGATTAGTCGGATTTACTGTAATTATTGTAAAAATGATAATATAAATTTTGCACAAATATTTTCATTTTGCATTATTCTCTCTCTCTCTCCTTTTATTATTAGACTTTTTTATAAGTCAAGATTACTGAATGTTTTACAAATTTAACATTAACGTGTTATCATTTTCATCAAACTCGTTAAGAAAGAGGGCGTCACCATACAGAAGAAGATGATTCCGGAATAAAAAAAAAAAAAAAGAAGCAGTCAAGGGGGGAAAATAAGGGACGGACGGACGATTGAAAATACGTCGTCGGTGAAAAACAATGTAGCTTGCTGCGCAGTGGTATTGTAGAGGAATGTAAGCAGTGGTATTGTAGAGTGCTGTGGAATAATGTTAGATTAGTTAATAAATGTTATTGTGCTGTTAAATAATATTCGTCAATTAAGTATGTTTAATCGCTGTAAGTCTTTCATTTAAATTACTACTCAGAAAGCGAAAAAGCTAACAAATCAGAAGTGCGATATGCATTATTTTACGCGCCCAAGATGTTTTATTTTCAGATATGAATATTATATTGAAATCAAGGGCGGATTAATGGGGGGGCGGAGGGGGCGACCGCCCTCCCCGAGACAAAAGAAATTAATGTAAAAGATCCTATTTTACTTCCGTAAAATGGACGTATATGTCAATATTCTAACTAACCGCCCCCACCGACAGGCAATTCGCCTCCCCCGACAAACTTGCATTAATCCGCCACTGATTAAAATATTATGCTGAAGTATAGCTGGAAATTTTAATTTTGAAGTACATTAAAATACACGAAAGTATTATATTGTGGTATTGTTTTCAAGTATTATGTATTAATTTTGAATATATTTAATCATTATAATAAAGTAGTGTTTTGACGTATAAATTTGGAAGTAATTTGAAGCACAGAAGTATTAGATTGAAGTATTATTTTTGATTTCGAAGTATATTGAATTGAAGTATATTGCAGTGGAGCATTATTTCTGATTTTGAAATATTAATTTTGAAGTATATTGAAGTGAAGTATTATTCTGATTTTGAAGTATTCATATTGAAGTAAATTGAGATATTATTTTGATTTTGTAGTAAATTGACGTGAAGTATTATTTTGATTTTGAAGTAAATTTAAGTATTATTTTTGATGATTTTGAAGTATATTGAATTATTATTTTGATTTTCAAATATTGATTTTGAAGTAAATTTAAGTATTATTTTTGATGATTTTGAAGCATTAATTTTGATGTATATTGAAGTGAAATATTATTTCCGTTCTGAAGTACTCATTTTAAAGTATATTGAAACATTATTTTGATTTTGAAGTATAGTGAAGTATTGTAGTGAAGTACTATATTGAATTATATAGAAGTATTATTTAAAATGTATTACTTTATTCTTTAGAATACATTAAAGTACTATTTAAAGTGAGATTCTATAACTATGCTGTATGAGTAATACGGTATTTTCGCCAAGTTCGAAAATAAGTAAGACAGGATTAAACTTATTAGGAAATCGAATCAGGTATAGCATTTTTAGCCAGATGGAGGAAATGTGATTTACAAGAATTAGCCTCGGAGCTAGGTATCGAAGTAAAAACAGAACATCGAATAATTGATTTAAAAGACTTAATAACTAAAAGTAAGGATTAAGATGAAGAATTTGTAAAGGGGATGCTAGAAAGAACTATCGCTGAAAGAATTGAAACGAAGAAAAGGGCTGAAGAAGCTAAGGAGAGAGCTGACGCAGCTGAGCGCGAGGAACGCGACTAAGTACGAAAGCATGAATTGGAACTGGAAAAATTGAGAATACAAAGTAGTCGTCCAGTTGGGAATTTCACTACGACTTCGACAGATTCAGTTAAGACTAACGAATTTTCCCGTATTATGCAGAAGTATAGAATCGAATATGGGAATATTTCATCATATCTGGTATTATTCGAACGCCAAGCAAAACGAATGGGTATCATAGATGAGGACTATGTTACATATTTAGTGGGACGTTAACCATACGAAATAATGCAACTAATTACACGAAGTCTGAACAGGACGCGAGCAATTATTCCCACGTTAAGGCGTTATTATTAAAGCGATTTAAGTTAAGTCCTGAAAGGTTTAGACAAAAATTCTTGAATCACACTAAAGAATCCAAGATAACGTGGAAAGATTTTGCGTTTGATTTGAGGAATTATTTCGATGAATGGGTTACGGGTTTGAATATAAACGATTTCGATTCCTTGAAAGAACTCATAGTAACAGATCAGTTGAAAAGAAGGGTCCCATTTACAATTGGAGAACATTTTGTTGATGTTTGGCCAAAATTTGTTAATTCGGATGAATAGGCTAACAAAATAGACGACTACGAGAGTATTCGTAGGAATTTTAAGTATGAAGTGCAGCCAAAATTAAATTCCCATCGTAGTGAAACAAAGAGTAATCAGGGGTCGGACAGTATAAATTACGGAAGAAACGGTGGACTGAATGTTCATCATCATAAATTTCCAGAGCGGCAGAATTTTTCAAAGTCCAGAATAAAGGGAAAGAAATTCTTGGAAAAGGGAAATGAAATGCTTCTCTTGCAACGATTACGAACATATAAGTAAGAATTGCACACGAAACAAAAATTTAACTAACAAAGAAGAAATCAGTAGCACTCAATCACAGAAAAGGAAGTTAGTAGTTTGAATATTTCGGATACGTATTCCACTTCTTTCGATAACTATTTGAAACCTGATCCTCTGTAAAAAATGAGATTGTCAGAGGATTAATAGATACTGGAAGTTCGAGTTGCCTGTTAAAGCAATCAGTTGCGGACAAACTAAATGTGTATATAGTTCCTTGTGAAAAAGACTTGTTTGGATTTGGAACCAAAAGCCTCGTGTCACAAAAGCAGTAGGCGGAACAGTACTGGGCATAAAGATTGATGATGTAATAGCACGAGATGTTCCAGTTTTGATTGTCAACGATGACGCACAACCAGTGGATTTAATAATAGGAAGAACACTTATTGAATTGCCGTACGTATTTTACTGAAAGGAAAAGCAGAATTTTAATATAGGTTACTCAAAAGAATGTAAACCAACACGTGTAGAGAATGACACTGAAACATCCGAAATAAATTTCAAAACCATTTGTAAAGAAGAAATCAAGTGCAATTCTATAAATCTTGTAAGAGCCAAAACGGAGGAAATAGAAAATGGCTTGGTTTTGGTTGAAAGTGAAGATATGCAACTTGGCTCATTACTAACGGTTGTTGAGGGAAAAACAACAATACCAATTAAGAATGTTGGGAATGAAAATATAATGTTTCGACAAAACCAGAACATTTGTAAGGTGGAGAAGATAAATGATGAGGGCACCGAACAAATAAATCCGGTAGTTTGATCGACGCTGCGAAGAGTACTGGTTGCAAAATTTTAATGATAGGAAAGACTGAACATAAAAGTCTGATTATATTATAGCAAATAAATTTTGATGTATCATTGTCGAAAGATCAACGTTCAGATATAGCCACACTGTTGAGTGAGTTCAGAGATTGCTTTGCATTTAAGTTAAGTGAATTAGGGTGTACTGATGTGACGCAGATGGAAATTAAAGAAGTAGAATGCAGTAAGCCAGTATGCACCCGTCCATACAAGACGAATGCTGCAGAACGTGAAATTATAAAGACTATTGTTGAGGAATGGAAGTATCATGGTATAGTGAGGGAAACACGCTCTCCTTATGCCAGTCCCGTACTCCTAGTCAAGAAAAAAACTGGAGATTATCGCTTAGTTGTAGATTATCGTCGTCTAAATGATCAAAGTATTAAGGGTAAGTATCCACTTCCCGAGAACTTTTAATCCGAGCCCGCCCGAGCAATATTATTTAAGTTGGAGCCCGAGAACGAAATTTCAGCTAAAGATAAATAAAATTCAATTAATTCATTGATAGAATACTTATATTTTTAATTTTAGGTACAATAAATTTTGCCGTTTGTGCCAATTAAAGACAAATATAGTTGCAAACTCTCAATGCACTTTCTAATTCTTATAAACATGTTTATCAAATAATAATAATGTTTCAATTTTTATTAAAAATTCCGTTGAGTAGTCACATTAGTGTCAAACATTTGTATGTACTTAGATATATTAGATATAGAAAAATACATAAATCTCATATAGGGACATTAAAAGTGTTATATTTAAAACACGTCCAGAAAAGAGATTTTGCATAATAAATTTAAGAAATTTGCAAATAAAAATTTAGTTCATAGGAACAAAATTACTTTCAAAAAAATTATTTTATGATATGATATGAATATATACATTCCTATCATTTAACTAAGAAAGATCAGTAAATAATGAGGCCAAAATTTTGAATTAACAATAACACACATACGCAAAAGAAATAGCACAACACACCATTTGGTAAATTATGTGAAAAAGCTATCATTTTATCCATCAATTATTTTGTTACAAATCCTAGCTTCACATCATTTTATCTAATATTGTAGTACACATTAAAAATGCTAATTTATATTAAGTTTGTAAATTTTACTATCTTTATTTTATATCAATCTATCTCGCATAGACTACTTTATCATTAAAATAAACGTAATATAAAAGACTAAAATAAATATTTACAAGATACAGCTCAAAATTGTAAGGACTTTGTAAAATAAAATAATAAACATACCACGTATTTTTTCTAGGTTGATATGCTTAATTTTTTCATTTATAGATAGTAGCAACTTAGCTTATTTTTGAAGCCGTGGTCAGACTGAATTGTGGAATGATTAAAATTAGTGTGGCACTATATCTAAATAAACATTTTGAAAGGTTTCATAAAAAAGTTCGCATATTTATCGTCTGTTCCTTTATAATATTTTTATAATTCTTTAGAAAAAGTATTGCACCTGAATTAGGGCTAAGATTGCATTTTCTTCTAAAACACGACCGGCAACACTGAAATCTTTTTCACAGTTTGCACTACTTGCCGGTATACTTAAAACACTCTTTGCAATCTTAGCTAAATTGGGAAATGGACATTGTTTCCATCAATACAGTAATTTTTCATCTTTTATTTCAGTACACACGGAAAGATCCAAATAACTTTGTAATTCATCATTGTGGCATTTCTGCTCTTTTGTGTCTGATCACTCTTCAAAAATATCGGAGCTTTTTTCTGAAATAACGATGCTTTCCTCAGACTCGCTCACACATTGACATTTCTTAGCATAAATAAAAATCATTTCGCGAATTTGCGAATAAATACTTTTTCTTTCATCATCTGAAAGCATTTTTAAAGATTTAAACTGCGGGTATAAAAATAATGCATTTTTATGAATATTTTCAACTTTGATTTTTCGCATTAACCATTTCTCAGTATTTTCTTTCAAATGTTTCTTAAATTCTGAAGTGATATGCAATCGCTAATATAAACAGATGTCCAATCTCATGACTAACTAAGCAATATAAGCCGCCATTCTGAAATACCCAAAGAGCTTCACGCACCTTCTAGGCACCCGAGCCGCTTTTTTTTTTTTTTTTTTTTTTTTAATAAGTACGTTTATTTTCCCCATGAATCACTTTTTAAAATCTGTTTCAAGAAGTATGTTAAATATAGGAAAGAATTTTCAAAAGCCCGAGCCCGTCTCATCTCTATTAGGGATTTATGCAGTTTTGCAAGAATGGAGAATTACAGGCTAGGTTTATGCAATGTGTTTTCACAGAACATGCTCAAACACAGGTATACGTAATGGCGCCCATATTCTTCTTGAAAAAAAGCTTGAAAAAGAACATCTTTAGTTGGCATGTCTTCATCATATTCTGGAATTAGTTATAAGGGCAGTTTTTGATGTATGCATGGGACTATCATCTGCTCTTGAAGTTTTATTTTTTAAACAATTTCGAGCCTCTTAGGAGTTAATTGATAGTGTAAAATTACAGATTGGAACTGATGATGAAACAATAGCAGGCTTTGCACATGATCTCAAGGATGTTATACTAAAGTTTTCCTATGAGTGTTTAAAGAATAATCACCAGCCAAGAAGCAAGCTTCAAGCTCACAGTGAAAGAAGAAATGAGATTACGTGACATATGCATATTTATTGTTCGAGTATATGTTAAGGCCTGTTTAACAGTTCCTGTAGCATCTAATGCACCTTTTAAAATTTTTCAGCTACTAAGGGCTCTTCTAGACTATTCATTAATACATTTGGCTATTCCCAAAGCTTCCAGGGAAAAGCTAGCAAAGCATCTCTGGTATTTATATGAAGAAATTATAGCATTAGCATTTTTTCCAACAACGATGTACCTACTTTTATTAAGCGACTTATGGTTAAAGCTATGCAATAAGTAAAGAGACCCCAGGATCCTTCAAAACGCATCAATAATGATCTCAAAACTTTTCGGTAAAAATGTTTTTCTGATTATGGGACAAAACGATCAATTACACTGCTTGAAAAGATGAAACTTCTTGATGGATTTCTTCAAGTTGATTCAATTACATGGGAAAATTTACATGATTCCCATCAAGCTTTCAAAATTGTGAAAGCAATGGCAGTCATGAACGGTAATGCTGAACGTTTTATTGCTCTTATTTAAGAGTACAGTGGATAATTAACCAAAACTACAGTTCTTAGTGCAAGTTGTCGAGAAGCGCAGACGAGCTTATTTGGATAGCCGAAAGCAGACTGATAGGTCCAGGCCCATCCATGGAAGAGTATCATTAGATTCTTGTTATTTTAGTAATTACTATAGTACTACACGTTACACAAAAACAAAGTTTAATTTTTGCTATCAAAGAATTCGCTAAAACAATATTGCAAAAGTCCTCGATGTTTTTTTCGTCATTTTGCCGTTAACTAATTACAAACATTAAACTTTAAGCCTCTTGAGCTACCTCTAAATTTTAAAAATTTTTGTTGAAATTTTTCCTACTTTGTCTTTTATACACAATCAACAATTTTAGAGGGTAAGCCTGATAAAAATTAAGAAATTAAAAATAGTAGATGGACGGGAGTTGTTTTGTCCTTAATTACTTGAAAACGTTAACCTTCGAGCCACTTGGGCCTCCTTTAAATTAAAAATTAATTTGCTGAAAATTTTTCTATCGCATTTTTTATACAAAATGAACAGTTTTAGAGGGTAAGTCCGAAAAAAATGTGTCTTTTAAGGGCCACCCTAATGCGCAGGTTAGGGAAAGTCTGAGCCAGACCCACCAAGAGGAGAAATTTTTATTTTATGGAAGAGTCAAGGATCTGTATTAATGTCTTCAATACGTTTAAAAATGGATAATACCAAATACAAAAATAAATTTGTGTTTCCTCATTTTTTTTAATTTAAGAAGTCAGCCTAATTAGTTTATCTATTTATAAAATTTAGATTTTTGTTTTAGTGTTTTTGTAAGTTTCTACAGATTTAGCTGAAAGCCGCTCAATGTCCGTTTAACTTAGTGAAAATAATCAGAATCCCTTTTCAACAACGTAAAGGGCGTCAAAATATCTAAAGATGTAAAAAATCTTGGTTCGTAAAAATGTTAACATATATTTATATAAGCTCGATGAACATATTTTGGGAAAGCAAAATCTTAAATATAAACTAAGCTAGACAATACCGGCATTTTGTATTTATATAAACTTACGTATTTCGAAAATATTTTTGTAGTTTACGTTTAAAAACGGAACACACATTTTAAAAATTCATATCGGTTTTATGTAGAAAACAGTTGAATTCGTATACCACGCCGGAAAGAAAATTGCTTATGGTTTGATCTTTTGTCTTCTTTCTCTCTGTATTCTTTCTAAATGAAAATGCGTTCTTTTTCCAAATGAAACATTCTGTCGATAAAATTTTTTATTACCTTTGCATTACATTTATCAAAGAGCTTAAGTTCTGGTAGTTAAGTGATTGTAGAAATTCTCATTTGGACAGCCGGTGTTTATTTGTTCTTTCCAGCAAAAAGAAAAAAAGAGAGAGAGAGAGAGAGAGAGAGAGCTACCGAACACTTCAAAATAGTTGACGCAAATATTTCTTTTCACATCTGATGCAATTTGGATCATTTTTACTAAGGCAAATAAACCAAATAAACTAGATCTCGTTATGATGTAAAATTTTAGGAAATCGTATTGTATTACGAGCACCAAAATCGATTTTGTATTCCCTTAATGAAAAAAAAAACATTGAATTTCTGGATTTATAAAAACACTAAAATAAAAATGTTGATGAATGGATAAATTATTTAGTCCTACCTCTGAAATTTTCAACCAGCTGTTTATGGGTTAAAAAATATAACAGTAAATTCAACAAAATAATTTTGCTAATTGAACCAGCACAACACCAGTTAACAAAGAAATTTGGTTAAACAAATAAGTTGGTAGATTTATTACCAAAAATCTACCAAGTTTTAACCAAATAAATCTGGAAAACAAATAGTTAAATTAACAAAATGTTTTGTTGAAATAACCAAATAATTTTAACAAAATTGATTTGTTAATTTAAGAAAAATTTGGTGGCGCTATTTCAAAGGAAAATTTTGTCGATTCAACAAAACATTTTTTTTTCACTGCATTTGAATGATTTAAATGTTTAGAAGGATGATCCATCTGTCTCTGTGCCAGGCAGATCTGTTACACGGGTATTTAACGAGCTTTTTCTCCCCCTCATTTTCTTTCTAAAGATTTCAATTTGTAACACGTCTTTCATTTAGTTCCGAAAGGCAATATTCCCCCCTACGGATTATAAGAAGTTACGATTTGACGCAACTCGAGTCAATTCAGTTCGTTGCCCTCGAGAGGCTCCGTCCAAGTTAGCCATCATATCTCCATTACGTCTTCGCTGTTGATATATACCAGTCAGGTGAAGACGTTACAGAAGGTACTCACAGAGAAAGCATTTACAATTATTAATAGAAGGAACCCCAATTTTACTCCATTCTAGAGGTAGAATTCAGAAAAAGGATTCGCTATATAAAGGAAAATATTCAGATTTAAGGTTTCAAAGAAAGAGAAACCGATTTTTAAATTTAAATTTAAATTGTAATCTTAATTAAATCTATGCATTTTGACTCCAGTTTTATACAATTAGATGCAATAGAACAGAAGGTACCTGCAACCCGGTTTTATGGAGATGAAAAAACTGAAAGGTAATTTTTAACAGCGTTTTCTCAATTTTCTAATTGAACATCAATTTTATTATTTGTCCGTAACACAAGATTTCTATGCTCCATACCGGCATAAAACTTATAATTGGTATCAATAACAATTATTACAATTATTTTCAGTCATGAATGGATTTACTAGGGCACAGTGGTTATGCCACTGAAAATAGTGGATGGTCGAAGTGTGAAGGTCCCGGGTTCGGGTCCCATCGCGCGGCTGTCGATCTAACGGTCTGGAGTTTTGTTTGCTTGTTTGCCAGGAGAGGACAGCTCGCGTCACTGAATGTGTCACTTAGAGCTACTTATACGTCCTTACCGGAATTTCCCGCCACAATTTGGAACCTCATCAGAAGGTGGGGGACTTCTGAATATTGGCACCCCTCGGAAACTGCTAGCGACCGCCGAGAGGACTTTCGGAACCACGGATTTAACGTGCACGTACACCGCATGTACACGGTGGTCTTTAGTGGTACGCCCGTATCGAACCCGCAAACTTCCGGTTACGTGTCCAAAGCCTTAACCACTGGGCTACCACAGCCCCGTCTGGAGTTTTGGTAGGTTTTCTCCAGATGTAACGCGAATACGCGTTAGAACCCCTTAGAAAGTCCTCCTAACAAGGCACCCCCCTGGCAGATCTCCCTAGTGTAGCGTTGCCATAATCGTAATACAGCCATGAATATTAGCTTTAAAATGTGATTTTCGGTTAAAAAATATAATTTTAAAAAGGGGCAAGAACAGATATACAAAAATGGGGGGGAGGGCTCCTCAGGAAAGTTTTTTTATACCCTACGAACCAACTTTCATATGAGTTAAGTTTAAAGATATCATTCAAAAAGGTATGCTATAAGAACTTGAAAATGATTATTGCATCAGGATGCAAAGTGAAACTGGATAGTTCGGCAGTAATGATAATACGCAGAGCTGTCAAATTTTAATTCTATTATTTAATTTTCAATTTCTAACTTCATTATGTAGTTTTTAAATAACATGTAATAGAGTATTTTTGTATTTACCTTACTAATGTTTTTATTTATTTTCTTTATTGTGTGGCAAACTAGGATTTTTAAAAAGAAAAAGAAAAAGGAAAAAAAAACAGAACTTGCCTTTTTATTTAAAATAACATACTCTGTTAATGCAACATAACCTTAAAACAGAATAAATGTAATTGTACATAGGTATGAACTAATTCCCAGTCTCTTGTTTTAAATTAAAATTAAACTGTGCAATTATTTTATTTTAGAGGCTACTTTTTGGGGTATATTTTTATCATATAATAGAGGAGAAATTTTTCTTTTAAAAACTCTCCGATCTGAATATGTAAAATAATTTGCTGATTTTTAAGAATTTTTAAAAAGAAGATAACTTTTATAAAATAATTTAAAAACCGTTGCGTCTTTAATACTATCCGTCATCACTTTTTGTTGTTTTAACAAATGAGACATTCATTTCATCCTCTTTTAAAAGAAAAATGGAGAGGAAATATAATTTGGGAGTTGTTTTTTTTTTTTTTCGAATTTTGAAGTAAAGGATTTTAAATTCAATACCTGCTGCTTAAAGATTTCATCATGATTCTTGACATTAAGTTTGTGATTTGCGTCGTCTTGGCAATGGAAACACTGAAAAATTGCGATTTTAAAAAAATAAATAAAACTACTTTCGAAAGTGGCTCCAAGTTTTTTCGGAAGTGAGATCTACGAATTGGTCTGAGTGTGTTTCGAAGGGGTTTAAAAACCCGTTAGAAAGTCACTCAGATTAACAGACCCTCAAGCAAAATGCAAGCCACGAAAAAAATAATTCTGCATTGTTTTCGGATTTCCAGTTACCGGAGATGTATAACCACCCTAGTAGCACAATTAGTCCGAAAAACGTTTAAAATACGTTTTTTAACGTCAAAAAACGTGTTTCCAACGTAATTTGAACGTTTTTTGAACTGGTTGTGCTACTAGGGCATTGACTAAATTTTTAATTTTTAAACTGTCGCATCTTGAAATCTATCAGTCAGAATGTTCTTTTAATTTCGTCAAATAATGAAATGCACATTTAGGCCTTTATTAAAGTTAAACGATTAATTAGGCGACTTTGCGAATTTTAAAGTAAAACAACATTTTGAATTTCATTCACTAAATTAAACTTTCAAGTTAGAAAAGATCTAATCAGCTTATTAGCAGAAAAAAGTAAGAATTTTTAAATTTTTTTAACTCATATGCCTTACTGCATTGTGGTAAAATGGAAGCACAGTTAGGCTTAGTTAATATCATACTTTTCAATGCTCCTAATAAACAATTTAGAGAGAATGAATGTGTTGACCTGATTGTATTGTGGGTAAAGCACCGTACTACGGTATCGGGTTCAACTTCCGGTAGTCGGGGTTCGATCCCGACTGGGCTTTGTTGTCAATGTGTCCCGTCCCTTCCTTCATAGGAGGCGACGATGGTCCACCTACTGGGTGCCCCCCGTAATAAAGAGTCCAACAATTCCGGCCTTAATAGTGGCCACAGCCGTCAAGGTAGAGGCCAGCCATTAAGAAAAAAGAGAGAATGAAGGTTAAATACTGATGACTGAAAATATAGGCTCTAAAAATAAATAACACTAGAACCGCGGTGTTTCAGATATACCTAAAACCGCGGGCTGGGTCAAATTGACCCAACTTGCAGAATTCACGTTGCAATCCAACAATAATATTATATTTCAACGGTAATGATATTAGTTCAAACTTAACATTCGCATTAAGTTTAATATTACATTAATAGTACAAAATTATTGTTTCTATAATTCTTATTAGAACCGCGTCGCTCGAGATAGGTATACCTAAAACCGCGGTATGGGTCACATTGACCCGACTTGTAAAATTCACGTTGCCATGAAAATGACATAATGGTATGCTATTTATTATGCCATTACCGTTTATATTATGAATGATAGTGACATTTTTTTAATTTGAACTTCGTATTCCAGACTCGTGTGAAGTTTTGGGTCAAAATGACCCATCCCGCGGTTCTAGTGTTAAAAATAAACTATTTATATTTTTGATCAAAAAGTAATGTCAACTCATTTTACTTCATCTTACGCTCAATGAGGTGTCAGAATACATTGTTTATCTAGAACCTAAGTATAACAGCCCTGGTCATAATATTTCTAAATTTGAATAATTTGTAAGTAATGACAGGCAATAAATAAAACTTGATAAAGTGAAACCATTTTCTTCCCCGCTTTTTTTAATCGATTACCCATTTTATCCAGATCTAGGTGAAAATCTCTTAATTAATTAATTAATTAATTAATATTTGCAACAAATGTAACTATATTATTTTTTTTCAGATTTGAAGATGATGAATGTATTGCAGAAAGTAACACACACACAAAAAAAATTGAATGCTTAACACCATAAGTAACAGAAAACAGCCCATGTATACAAAAACGTCTGTTTTTTATACTCTTTTTACCTTACCGTAACTACTATTTCATGTACTACTATCTTTAAACCAGCGTGAATGTCCTTAATTAAGACCATTGTAATAATTTTTCTCTTGTTTTCTCAAAGTAAAAGTTAAAAAAAAAATTGTGTTAAAAGAATATAATTCACCTCAGGATTTACGGAAATCAGGGCACACTAAATGTCATTCGCTTAAACTTGATTTTCAGTGCATCTTAGGCCGACCTACATATAACATAAAAAGGACGGCTGTTCTTTCATAAATGGGTCGAATGGTATTTATAGGTAGTCCTTCAACCTTAAACTTGAGTAACCTCTGATGTTATGAAATATATATATATGTATATATTGAAGGTTTTGCTAATTTACTTTATATGTATAGTTTTTGTACTATAAACGCACACACACACACACACATATATATATATATATATATATATGAAGCTATTTTTTTTAAGTACATTTACGCACTTATAGCTTTTTAATTCAATATTTTTACTTCTCTACTATCAATATATATCCATATTAATTTTCTATCATTCATAAATTCAATGATCCATACGATTTAGATTATTAGCTTGTTATATGAGGGGTTCAGAACCATAGTGGACCACGTCCGTATTTTTTAAAAATGAAGATAGTTCCTGTTGGAGTAACCTAAAAACATATTCTATTCACTGCTATAGAGAGTCAAGTGATTAATACGTTTTCTCTCCTAGAGATGGCATTTATTACTTGCCAGAATAATGCCACTATAGTATAATGAGCAACTTCAAACCTTCATTTCTTCAATTTAGTTTAGATGGTTCGCTAAGGTTGTGATCCCCCTTATTTGTCCATTGTACTTCCTTTACGGTTTCATTCTTAATTTAATTTATTTTTTCACTTCTGTTACTTCATGATCTCTTTTTTAAAGTATAATAATATTCTTGCGCTTTTTTTTTTTTTTTTTTTTCACGCTGTGACCGGCTTTCTGTATTGCTGTATCATGGTAGGATTTAGCCATTAGTTTATTTTACATTTGCTGTATATATATATATTATTTTATTTAGTAGTTTGATACTATATGAGGATAAATTCAAAACTTAAACAATTCAAGCTCATAACTAGAATGACGAAAACCAAATTCTTTTAATAATCGAATTTTTCTTATTGTTCATTCGTTCGAAGAGAAAGTTTGTTATCTTTTTAAGTCAAATAATACTAGAGTTATCTACCAAATGAAGAAACGCCTTGAGCGGAAAACTTTTTAAGGGGTTCTAGCCTATATTCATGTTACATCTGGAGAAAACTGCTCGAAAATCAAGACCCGAAGAGAAAGCAATAGAAATAAAGATAATTAGCGGTACCTAAGAAATCAACAGAATTGTAATTTTTTATTAATGATTTTTATGAATAATCTTTAAATTAAAACATTGTCTTTAAAGATTATAACACATAACTCGAGTTACTAGTTAAAGGATTAAGACTATTTAAAAAAAATGATGTATCTCATGACAATTTTTAAAAGAATCAAATAATAATAGATACTTGAAAAAAATCAGACTGTTTCTGTACAAACTGTACTACACCCCCTTACAAATGCCGCACTTATTTGTTTTACGAAACATCCATTTAAAAATTTAAATCTATGGTATTTTGCGTGTTTTCTTTAATGGGAGGTGCCTCTGTCAGTCTGGGACTCGATTTCTGTGAAAGAATTTTCTCTCAGAATGTTGCATAATACCTGTATGTTTATTGTTTGTAAGCGAGAATTTTGAAGAGAGATTATTTTATGTTCTCTGACACCATTAGTTTTTCTTTTTTCTGAATTCACTTAACAACCCTGAGACGAGTGCAGTCCCCCCCCCCTTCCTCACCCAAAGACCCACCTTAAGGAGGGGTTCCTTTATACCACTCAGAAAACAAGTACACGATGAGGAGCTCCTACTTCACGTTAGCCACAGAAAAATCATATAATCTGTTTAAAAATCTACTGCATCCATTTACACGATTGAATTCGTTATTTTTGAATAAACCTACAGTCTTAGGAGCAAAATTTTCGACTACGTAAGTATCCTCCCAAAATATGCTGTCGTCGGGCCCTACTAGAGGGTGGGGTGGGGGGGTGAAATGGGGAGCCTCCCCTGAGTCCGTGGTGGGAGCTAGAGTGGGCCCGTGTTCAGCTAAAGTGTGCCTGTGAATTTTTCAGAATGTGTTACGAATTTCATTTATAGATCTGTAGTTGAAAATTTTTTTAAAAATAAACTAAATTTTGAATACATAATTTTAGAATGATTTAGACGGAAACGTTGATTCTACAATTTGAATATTAGAATTTTTTTCAACCTTGGAACATGAATTAAAAGTACCATTATACATCAGAAAAATTCCCCCATCTCAGTTTCCTTCTTGCATTTTATATGAAAATCATTAAAAAGGGCAGTTTTACAAAAAAGCTCTTTCCTCCTCTACTGTGTTTTTTTCGAAGTTATTACGCTTTACGAAAGGGGGGGGGGTACGTTTGCCCCGCCTAATAAAATTGCTCTAGGAGGCTCTCGCTGTACTCCTTGATATGCAGAGCAGAGGTTATGCTTGCTTAATACGTGTTCTTTGGAAGCTTTGATTTAAAAAAAAAATCCACCACTGTTGTTCTTGTGAGACGTCAATATCAAGAACATTCTATTAAATCAAAGCTTTCTATGTGCGTAAAAGCTCATAATCTGTTTAAAAAATATAGCCATAAAAAATTTCACAAGCACTGTTAGCGAGCGAAGATTATTTAATGAATTTGACGTACGTTAAAGTTGAAATTGCATAACAAATACGTAAAATTGTTCCATTCGTTTTTTCATTTGCAAATATTTTCATGCAATTTTATTATTTCGTCAAGCCCGTCAGAAACCAGCGACTTGACGTCTTATTTTATCTTTTTTTTTTTGTCGCCAAAATATCGCTAAGTTAGGGCTTATAGAAGCTGCGCCAAAATAGCACCCTGAAATTAAGTAAAAATGGTGTTTTTCACGTCATCAATTCAATCGTGAAGCGTGTTTCCCCCCATGTTCTCGACCGACTTTCGATAGCTACACAAACAGTGAAGAATGACTTCACAGGAGAAATTTCTTTGGTGGCGTCATCTATATTCAGAAGAGGAAAACATTCTCAGTTGAAAGAACGGAAGAATTTTACTTTCAACAGAATTACTAAATTTCTGAACTGGATCCGTGTTGTATCAAATTTAAATTATTTTACTTAGTATAATTTTGGAATATATTCTGATATAGATGAGGATTAAATAAATTCTGAAATTAAATAACTAATTTTAAGTTTCCAAAACGTTCTTGCTTACTCAAGGTAAGTTAGATTTACAATAGGGCTACCCAACATTAGGCCTCTAAATGTATAAATTATCCTCAAATTCGAATATGCACAGTTCTTACATTAACGATAAAATACAAATAAAATAATGTGCGATGGATAGAAGGTCGCAGCGATGTTACTGGAAATCGGACAGATCTTGCTGGATCATCCTCGAATATCCGAGAAGCTAAGCGCGCGTATATAAGAAGGTTGAGTCAAGCGGGACGGGCAAAGTTAGTTAATGCTTGTTCTAGTGTGCTGTACGCACCCATTATAAAGCCTTTTTGAGTGAAATACTCGGTGAAATATGTCTTCGCAGAAAAGAAAAATAATGAAAGTGGACAATGTACATTGAAAAAAAATGTTTAAAAAAAGGTGGGAAAAAAGACTACGTTAAGAAAACGTTCAGCTTGTAATTTTTTTATATTTACATACAATCCCCGTACAAAAAATTTCCTAGTTAGTAAAATAAGCCCCACACACTAATAATGTCATATACAAAATTTCAGCCTTTCATCGTAACACGTCTCAGAGATACCTTTAAAGAAAGGTGATCATCGGCTGTATATGAATTTGTATGGGATCGTTTAATGATAAGAGCCCCCAAAAAGATTTTCTTTCGTAATTTCACCCGACCCCTGAAACGCGATCTTACGACGTGATATTTTCTCTTCGACAGCTAAGTGGTTTCAGTCAGCATATATTTATCTCTGATACATTTGAGGATATAATTTTCAATTTTGCATATCGCCTCATTAGTGTACGGGAGCATACTTTACTAATTGAGATTCTTTATGGGGGTTGAATACAAATTTAAAAAGTGTAACTTTTTAAACATTTACGAGAGGATTTTTTATTAACATAGACTTTTTTATTACCTTTTTGAACATTTTTTCCATTTACACTGTCCATTTATCTCTAATAGATAAAGAAGTAAAGCTTTGTGGAATACCTTTGCGTAATACCATTTGTGTACACCCTGTATAGTTTCTAGAATTTTAGTTTCGAATTGCCTTTTACGTTATATGCAAGTAGATTGGTTTGGCGCAGTTTTGTGTGTCTTTGCTTTGCATTTTTATCTCGGAATCTCTGTTATAGCATTAGTTCAACAGAGGAGAAAGAAGAAATCATTTTTAAAATGCTCAAAACCAAATTTTGGTTTACAGAGAAATTCCGATAAAAGGGGAAATACTTAAGTAATTGTTTAAAAATGAATGTTGATTAACAGAGGTTTTTGTATAATTGAGGGTCTATATATGTGAGTATACATATATGTGAGTTTCAGTAGTCGTAACCCCCCCCCCCCACGAAAAATTTCTGGCTACGCCACTGGTCTACTATATCCTAAAATTGCAGAGTAATTTCGTTTTTGAACATTTGACATGTAAAATGAAATTATTCTGATTTTATAAAACTTACTGTAAGTTTTATTTTATCATTTATTGTACTTCTAAGTTAAATTAAAAAAAAAAAAAAAAGAGGAAAACTTATTTCGATTAATGCTCATGAGTTCCACTTAGCCTCACCATGGCACAGTGGTTATGCCACTGAAAATGGTAGATGGCCGAAGTGTGAAGGTCCCGGGTTCGGGTCCCATCGCGCGGCTGTCGATCTAACGGTCTGCAGTTTTGGTACGTTTTCTCCAGATGTAACGTGAATACGCGTTAGAACCCCTTAGAAAGTCCTCCTACCAAGGCACCCCCCATGGCAGATCACCCTAGTGTAGCGTTGCCATAATCACACACACACATGAGTTCCACTTAACACTCACAAATAAATTGTACAGCACTACGCTGATAAAATGTTTAGTTTACTCACCACAGTGACACAAGCGCGAGGTACAGATGGTGACACCTGGGCTGGTGACCCTTCTGATGTAGACCTCGAAACAGTGTTTTGTAAGTGGATAAAGCCGGTTTACATTTAAATTCTTTAGTACCCAAGGTTTTAGACGGTAAAGAGAGAGTTTGAATTTGCCCTTTTATGCATGATAACAATTCATGGACGGGTAGGCCGATATTTCAAATAACAATAAAAGGTTATGGGGCTGGTTTTGATATTGTAATCTGAAGCTACGCGCACAATTTTCAATTTCAAGACAGTTGATTTTGACCTCTCCGTGTGTATATAATATATATATATATATATATATATATATACAGTGCACAGTAGATTGCGAATTATGACTGTTAGCTAAAGCATAGTGATGTATCACAATTGGTGGATGCTTACAGATGGATGGGGCAACGAGGCTGATGGATGCTGACTGGACCGGTAAATGGTTATAATTTCACGGATTCATTTTGTGCTTGTTCTTTTGAAATACGCGGCATTATTTGTTGCTGTCAGCCAGGTTTGAAGTAATTTTTACATTTTATACATTTCAAACATTGTTTAAAGTTTTTACAGGTCAAGGAGATCTGTGTCCGTTGATTTAAACATATTTAAACACTCAATATATCCGGATATAAGATTTCTAAATTAATATTTTTAAGTTCCGACATTGCAATGGTTTAAAAATCTCCAGCCACCGACACAGAAACCTATTACTAACATCTCCCTCTGACGAATGTCCGGTTTTATGTAATTTTTCAATTTGTTTTATGGATTTTGTCGTACTTAATTTTCTTTTTGACCATGACTTGGTTTCATTTTAGGATTTTTATATTTGACTATAAACACAAAAAACATATTAGAGCTGCAGTTGCCGTGCTCATGATTTTCATATGAAAAGTTTGTTTTTTATTAAAAAAATATTTGTATAAATTTATATATATATATGTACATACTGCTAACTTATATATACGACTTATTTTTAAAAAGTTTTTAAGCGTTCTCAGAAAAAAAAATATGTATAAAGTTGAAACGGCAGTGAATGTGATAAAATATTTTTATAATACGTTTAAATCAATTCGAGAATAAGATTGTAAATAAAATCCTTAGAAGATAATTTTCTTTAAATGATAAATAACTTTGCACAAATCATGAATAAAAGTTGAAGAAGAGGATTTACATGTATTTCTAGTTATGTAAAAAAATTCTCTAGTACGTTTTGAATTAAAAGTAGATTTATTTCATTTTTTATTGGTTTTTACTTACTCTGTACAAAGTTTTTATTATACAGGGTTACTGGTAATTCGACGTATTCCCGGTACGACGTGATAGGGGAGACAAAAGGATACAATTTTAACCCATATGTGTGGCCGAAAATCAAGTTGTTGGGAAAATTGAATTTTAAATTTTTCTGAATAAAATAAAATTTGACATTTAAGTGCAAATTGAAAAAAAAAATCTACTAATTAAATAAATTTCCTTTTAACTTATTTTCATTGCTGAAACTCTAACTAAGCTAACCTAATCATAAAAAGTACAAAAATACTTTAAAATTGAAATTCACGAACAATTATATGCATTTTTTAAACTTTTAATTCACGTGTTCCCTTTCGAAAGCTGTTATTTATTTTAAAAAATACGATGGCAGTTAGCGTACAAATTACAAATAAAATTTCTCCCATTAATCAGCTATCCAAAACCGTATCTAAAGACATGCAATTTGTAAAGAAAGGTGAGTTTTAGTTAGCGCAGGTAAAAATGACAAAGAATAGCTAATACAAAACGTGAAGTTATCCGAGTAGATGCTTTTTAAAATATATCTTTTAACGTTTTCATTCATATCCACATGTGAAACTATCACAAATGCTGTTCGTGAAACCCAGTAATTTCAATCACAAACCGAACAACTCCACATTGCAGACCTCTCTGGCAACTTAACGAAAGACAGTATGGAAACGTCACATTCATCTAACCCTGACGTCACGAAGCTTAGGCTTCCGCTTCCGCGTGGTGACGTCACATGCAGGGGGGTTTGTTTACAGTTTTGGAGATGATGCAATGATTGGAATTACCTTTTCGGCGCTTCAGCGCTCTTTACAAATGAACAAAAATGTTTGAATTTATTAGAGAGCATATGTTTCTTCAAAGTAACTCTATGTGAATGATGTTTAAATTTCCATGACAAAATTTTTAACCCACTGTTTTTAGACATTTCAATCCTTTTTTAAATAATGAATGAAAAGCTGGTATGGATTTAGAAATTTCAAACCATGAATTGACTTTACGGCTAGTTTATCTCCTTGTGTGTGGAAATGATCGTAAAAATTTTTTTATACACATTTTTATCCGTTTACACAAGGTAGATAAAAATGATACTTAGGAAAGTTTGTGCGAATACAAGCAAGACAGATAAATGGAGCAAAAACATTTATTATCAGGGTTTCGAACCGGAACTGAAACGAAAACCGAAATCTGGAAAAAAATCGTTTTTTGGTCGGAACGAAAACCGGAATTGAACCGAAAAAAATATATCGGTTTATTTCGGTTCGATATATCTTCGGCCATTTTGTTACTGTAATCAACTTATCAAGTTATCACCTATGTTATCAAATTTTGCTTTCCACGTCAGAAAAAGTACATACTGAGCAGCATTTAAAGAATATTTGGAACAAATTACAATTTTTGGAAAAATCCATTTCAGTGGTAAACGCGGAAACACTATCTTCAGCTGAAAGCGATGAAAATGGAAATGATTTAGAGATTTCTTTAAAAAGTAAACAGTTGGCAATAAAAACACATAGATTCCCTATTTCTAACGAGATTGACATTGAATTCATTTTAAATAATTTTGACAATGGACGAAGGCTCGATATAAAACATAATATTTTGAATTTCTGGTTAGAGAATAACATTACTTCTCAGTATTTGTATAAGATTGAAATGGTGGTTTTGGCAGCTCCAACTATATAAGTTAGCGTTGAAAGGGCGTTTTCAGGTTCGAAATTTATTCTCCGAGACAACAGAAATCATCTCAGTGAAACCACGTTAGAAGATATATTATAATTAGAGGCAATTTTCATATATTAAATGAAGAAACATATTTTTTACATAATTATTGCAAGGCCAAGTGTACGATATGAGCGGCAAGCGTCAAGCGACGAGAGTACACGTAATCGACATAATCAGGAACTTAGTTGTCCAATGAGATTTTGATAATGATTTGGTTTGTGGGATTACGGCCGATTAGCTACGCCGGGGCTCTAGGCCGATGGGTGGGGTGCCCTCCGTGGGGGTCTTTCTAAGGGGTCCTAACCCGTATTTACACTAAGTTTCGGAGAAAACCACGGAAAACTCCTAACGGTTAGGTCGACGGGCGCGCGATGGGACCCGAACTCGGGACCTTTCACACATCGCCAGTCTACCATTTCCAGTGGCATAACCACTGTGCCATGGTGAGGCCTTTTTTGATAATGGATTCGGCTCACCGCTCGTATTGTACCTGCTGGTTAATTCTATCCATTCACATAGCGTACCAATTAAAAAAGGAATAAAATCCTCTAAATTTTCATAGATATTTTTTGCCTATGATAGAATTATACAGGGTTGTCCAAATTAAATTCCCCAACTCAGAGGCCTGTACAGGATGTTGTATGGGTCATAATATGATGAAATTTTGAAAACAGACACTTCAGATCCCGCGCTCGTGATTTATTCAAAAAAATATAAGTACAAGAAGTTGCCAATAGATGGCGCTGCAGATCAACAAGACGTTCTGCAGATGTTCTATATGTGTGCCATGGTCAAATAGGGCATATCAACAGCAAGAGAAACAGTTGGCACACTGACAAACACCGTGTGGCGATTGGCTAGTGGCGTCCACGACCGCCAAAGCAGCGTCTTGAACGCGTCCAGAATACATAACATGTCGTCCTCTACCTGATAAAATTCCCAGCTGTCCAGTTCTTTCGAACTTCTTCATCATGTCTCGAAAAGCGCGTGGTATCATTGGTCCTCGGTGCAAGTTCTTCAGCCGACGAAATGCTCGCAGCACAGGAGTTCTCGTCATTCTGGTAGAAAAGTTTCACTAACAGAGCTTTGTCTTTCAAAGTCGCCATTGTGCATCAGCGAGCTGGAAACAACTGCTGTGCAACGCCTTCTTCCCTTTTGTAGGGCTCGTCTTTTGTATACGTTGCGCAGAAGCTTTATTTCTGCAAATCACGTTGTTGCACTATGCAAATTACAAGTTTTACAGCGCCACCTATCGGGAATTTCTTGTACTACTAATTTTTTTTTAAATAAATCACGAGCGCGTGATCTGAAGTGTCTGTTTCCATAATTTTATCACATTATGACCCATACAACATCCGGCACAGGCCTCTGAGTTGGGGAAGTTTAATTTGGACAACCCTGTATATTTCCAAGATATACAGGGATATAAAGGGATATAATACAAAGGGATATAATACAGGGATATAATACAAACAAGAATATATGTAAAATTAAATTATTCATTCGAAAGTGAACCGAAAACTGTTATTTTTGGCGGAACGAAAACCGAAACTGAACAGATATTTTGTTGTTGTTGTTGAACCGGAACGAAAAAATTCCGGTTCGAGAAGCCCTGTTTATTATTAATCATTTTCTTGCATAAATCTTAAATTTTCAATCTAACGATATTCTGGCACCTTCATCGATATGGTGTACAGATGAAATGCGCTTACGACAGGTTCGTGGATCTGGAGCACATTTAGATGCCTGTACTATTGGTCTGCATGAAAGAATACGAACACAAGATGCGGTTCTTTATGCGTGTTTCTTTGAAAGAGAATTCCAAAATCAGCGTATTCAATATTGTACTTCTAAATGTTTGAATTTGCTAAAAAGTAGTTTTAGCACTAGAGTGCTATATTTCGTCCTCTCCGGGTTTTCCTGTTAACATATTTTTGTGGACCGATTTGCGTCCACACGTTTTCGCTGCATTTTTCAATAGGGTTAGCGTGTGTGTGTGTGTGTGCGTGCGGGGGGGTGTGATAAAATGTTGTAAGTCGACAAGGTTTGCAATTTTTGATGATTTATCATCAAGTTTGACGCCAAAAAATAAGTCCCCAAAACGGAACCTATCCTTGCGATGAACTGGCAAACGCTACAGTTTGTTAGAAAGGAGAAGTATAGTTAGAATATGCCCGGCAAAGATGGTAAAACAGTTTTAGTAGGCAATTTTAATATAGATTTTAATTCCAAAGAAGTGTTTTATGATACAAGAAAAACAAACACGATACACTCATGGATTATAATACACTTTCCAAACAGTATTTATAAAAGTTAAGTAAAGTTAGAATATGCCAGACGAAGATTGTAAAACAGTTTGATTAGGTAATTTCAATATAGATTTCAATTCTGAAAAGTGTTTTATGGAACAAGCAAGAAAAATACAGCACACTCATGAATAATGAGATACTTTCCAACTTAATAGAATAAGGAAGAGAAATTGGGACGATGCATGGATTATGATACGCTTTTGATATATAGCATTTTGGTGCGTATTTCAAATATGAAAGCGTTTCAGATTTTTTTAAATTCAGTTTTTAAAACAATTTTCAACAAATTTTATAAGTGTTCATGATTTCGAATTTTCTGTCTTTCCGTGTTGTAACTGCACTGATTGACACGGAATTTGTATGTTTTATTAATATGTTATTATACTCTGTACTCTATTCAAAATGGTTGTATCTAGCATTTTAGTGGTTTTTTTTAAAACAGAAAGCTAGAAAATAATTCCAAAACGTTACCATTTATGAAGCTATTTGTTTATAGTACACTCTAGCGACGTTAATCTGGTTTAAAAAATAAAGCGATATGCATTATTGAGGTTTATAATAATATACTCCCTATTAACAGATAATTTATGAGTACACAAAAATTCTGTCACGAAGATTGGGCTCCAGGGTCAGTGATGTAAAGAATGTCTGTGGTGTTTTATTATTTGCTTTAACTTGTTCGCTTATACCGCTGCAAAGACGCAATGGCCAGACATGTGAAGTCCAATGTGTGAAAATAACATCCTGTAGAGAACCGAAATCTCTGCCATTTCAGTGGTTATTCGAAGACTCTGTTAACATAACATTTTGTGGTTGCCATCTTTGATCAATTACCATTAAAAACAAAGCAAATATAAATGTTTTATTATTGTCATTAAAAAGTGTCACTTTTTATAAACTAAGACACAGGTCATTTAGTTCATATGATGACCACATAAAATCTTAAGTGGTTTTTTTTCATATTTAACCTTTGCTCTCTGAAGATGCATCTTAACCTAAGAATATACCTTCGTTTAGTAAATACTTGTTCGCTGCCTTATCTACCAACTATGTTTTCTCAGATTACAGTGCTGTATTCGGAGAAACCCGCATAACGTAGCACTAAAATAAATATAAAGCACTGACGGTTGAACCATAAAAATTATTTTCAACTTTCTTTATCGTTATTTATTATAGTATGTAAAGGAAGAACAAACAAGCTCCCTCTCCCGTTCTTTTATTTTCTTTAGACTATTCCCCATACAGAAACATTTTTAAAATAGTTTTTCTTCCATAAACTTATGCCTGATAGTGTCACCTGAAAAATATGCGCTCTCTTAAATTAGCGTTTGTTCAGCTCTCTACCTCGACAGAAATTTTCAACGCCCCCTCTTTCTCACAAAAATAGCTTTAAGTATTCTTTTCTCTTAATAGAGAGGAAAACGAACACAATGCATCACTTTATTGGATTGAGGTCTTACATTAAAAATACAATCTACTGAAGTATATCAATTCAAATGTTTTCTCTGCGAATGGGAAAGGAAAATTTGCTGTCTATGAACTACTTTGAAAGGAAGCGTTGAAACATTTTGGTTTACAATACTTAAATTAAATTAAAGCATTTTTAGCATTACCCAACACTCTGACGTTGGATTTTTTATTAGTATTGCACCCAGATTGTGAAATATCTGCATTTTTTAAATATTTTATCTCAGTCCAAGTTAAAGCAGAAGTACAACTAATGCATATTTAGCATAATGCTACAATAGAGGAACTAACTTTCGGCATGTTAATCTAAGACGAATCAGAATCGCACAGTAATGCAGGATCACAAACTTTGTCTTCATGTATTTGTTAATAATCCTTTTGCTAGAGGTGTCGTCTTTGAAAGAAGTGTTTCGTATTTGAGCTTTATAAACAACATGCTTGTCTCCAAGTATTTCACGTGCAAAATAAATTAAAATTAGAATTTTTAAACTATCAGTTTTAATCAAATGCTCTATAAGAATGGTCCATAATTCTTGACGAATCTTGATCGGACATTGACCATTACTTCGACACTTCTTCTAAAATGATTATTAACAGGAACATAAAGACGCCGTTATGTGTTTCGGATTCATCTCTGAGTTACCTACTCCCTCCAGAAGTTTCTCCCATGAGTACGAAGGAAAAGAAGTTGACATCCAGAAGAAAGAAAAAGTAAGAAAACCAGATGTGCCAAAATCTGAACTAGGGAAAGGGAGGAGGGAAGAAATCAAAAAGAGTATAGTAAGTTAAAAGGGAAATAAAAAATAAAATAAAAAAACATATTCATAGACACATAAAAAAAAAAACAGAAATAGAACTGTAAAGAGACAGTGATATAAATATTACATTTTTTTTAATAACGAAAGATAACAACACTCGATACACTTACACGTGAAATGAACACACATCTGCACACAAAAAAAGGGGTGGGGGAGAAGACATAGGAAGAAAATAGGAAAAGATTTGCAACTTTTTCTAAGCAGAATGAATAAAAGGACCGGAACGATGGTTCTGCCATTTCTAAAAACTTGGGTTTAAAAATGAATTTCACACACACACACAAAATACAGAAGAACTACCATGCAATTCATAAAGTATTCATTTTAATGTATAAAATGATACGACTTTCTTTAAAATTTAAAGTTACTCATATAACTTAGTATTAAAGTATTAAAGAAATAGATATTTAAAATGATGCGAATATCAAGTGACGGACAAACTAACAGGAGAAGGGAAAAAGAAAGTACATCTAGTCTGGCCGTGGTAAAGGTAAAGTAAACAATTTGCACTATACTTGCCAAGAAGGTAACAACTGTGGCTTCAAAGATTTTCAGCCAGTTCCGCAAAGAAAATAAGCTTACATTAAAATTAAAGCTAAATTGTATTTCAAATGAAGCTTAAAAAAATACAGGCGTTAAATAGTAACAGCCGTACCTAAGCGTAGCAGGTTTGACCTGTTCTCAAATTAAATTGTTTCAGTTCATCAGTTGAAATGCAAAATAAGAGCATGTGGACGTCTTTTCCTAAATACAGCCTTATCTTGGATTTTGTGCTCTTATTTGTAGATTTCAGAAACCAGCAACAACAAGCGAAATTTGTGAATGCTAGAAGTCATTCAAATGCAAGTGTAACCTCCTCTTGCAGAAAAAGTAATGTGTGATGTGTTTTTGACTATTTATATAGATTTTTTATCTAAAGCCTGAAAAATGAACATGCAACAGAAGAACTACCCATAAAGCACAGAAATAAAAACAGCGGCATGATATTTACTTTGAACACACCTTACATAAATATAAAAGACATCCATAAACTACTGTATTTTGTTAATATTTCCTTGCATATAGGGTGGACGTGCAATAATGCTGAAACGTCAACAAGACTCCAATCCAAACCACAACAACTCCAATCCAAACCACAACAACTAAAAATACAGAATTTGCTTCGCATAAATCTAAAGCCTCATCTTAGAAAATTCCCAACAATCGTAAAATAGTCGTTCTGTATTCCTCCGCCCAGTAACCTATAAATAAATTAAAATAAAATAAAAAAGACTGCATTTTCATAGATTTTTTCTTTTTTCACTAAGGAAAAATGTGTTTCTTAAAAACAGGAGGTGACACATTTCACTACTTCTAAATATGAGGCAATTAGGCAAAAATTCCTAATTTCTTAACTTATTGTTTCCAAAACCTTCATTATCACCAAAATTTTCATACTGCACAGATGTCATTCACCAGACGGTATTTCCTCCCAAATGAAAAAACGAAATACCACGGGACAGGGGCGTAGCCAAGGGGGGGTGTTAGGGGGGTCATACCCCCCCATGAGATATTTTTTGCCATGCAAAATGTATATTCTTCACTACATTATCACAGACGCGTATACATGTATATAAGTTGTAGTAGTCGTAACCCCCCTCCATGAAAAATTTCTGGCTACGCCGCTGCCGCGGGATAACATCAGTAGTGTCATCATGCATTTTTTTTTTTTAGTCAAACTTTAAGATGGACAGTCAGGCGACTGATATGCATAAAATTAAAATACACTCTATAACAAAAAAATCGACGCACCAAGAAACAATCATCCGATTGCTTTGAAATTTCGTATGCATGAATGTTTTGAACAGATATGCAAATGATTCAAATTTGGTGTCCAATGAATGAATAGTTTGATCTCTAGCGCATCGGAACTGCGCATCCAGCAGACGTATACAAGGAGCAGTTCTTCAACGGTTGTTAAAACTTTCGGTTTGATTGCGATTCAGATGACCTTTCAACAACTTAGAAAATGCCTCGCTGCAGGATTCGTGCTCATTACGAGCAACTGTCAGAGTTTGACAGAGGTCGTATCATTGGATTGAAAGAGGCCGGTTGGACTAATTGGAGAATCACTCGTCATTTGAGTCGAAGCGATGTGACGATTCGAAGATGCTGGCAAGGATGGGTGGAAAATGGCAGAGTGCAGCGTCAGGATGGTAGCGGTCGACCTAGGGCTACAACAGATCGTGAGGACAGAGTGATGGTCCGATCAGCTGTCACAGCACCTTCTTCATCTCTATCAACCATCAGACGTTCAACCCAAACACCAGTGTCCATCATGACCATTCACAGACGGTTCAGAGAGCGAAATCTACGCTCGCGCCGACCGTTACGCCACCTGCCATTCACGCCTGCCCACTGCCGAGCCAGATTACAGTGGTGCAAGGCTCGATCAGGTTGGAATGATGCCGACTGGGGAAGTATAGTCTTTAGCGACGAATCCCGCTTCCAACTGTGTCCTGACGATCATCGAAGACGTGTTTGGAGACGCACAGGGCAGAGGGGAGATTCTGCTTTCACTATTGCACGCCACACTGGCCCTCAACAAGGCATTATGGTCTGGGGTGCCATTTCCTTTGACAGCCGGACCCCTTTGGTCGTCATTAGAGGTACACTTACTGCACAGCGGTACGTGGACGGCATCCTAATACCTGTTTTGCTACTGTTCCTTTGCAGTGCCCTGGCAGGTTTTTCAGCAGGACAATGCCAGATCACATACGGCTCGTGTTGCTCTAAACTGTCTGCTAGCTTGTCAAACTCTTCTTGGCCTGCCAGATAGCCAGATCTCCATCGAGCATGTCTGGATATGATGGGAAGGCGATTGCATCTGTCACGGACTGTTGATGACCTCGTTCGACAATTGGAGCGAATTGGCAGGAAATACCGCAGGAGACCATCCGGGAGCTTTATCGGTCTATGCCACACCGTGTGGCAGCTTGTATCCAGGCTAGCGGCGGTCAACACCTTATTGAACTTGTTACTGTAACTCTGAAAAAAATTATTCAATTGTTCTGAAATTTTAATCATTTACTATTCTGTACATTGTCTCCTATCCACCAATTTTCGTCTCAATCGGACACCTCCTTCTTGTGCGTCGATTTATTTGTTATAGAGTGTAAAATAAAAAAGACTGCATTTTCATAGATTTTTTCTTAAAACAGGAGGTGACACATTTCACTACTTCTAAATATGAGGCAATTAGGCAAAAATTCCTAATTTCTTAACTTATTGTTTCCAAAACCTTCATTATCACCAAAATTTTCATACTGCACAGATGTCATTCACCAGACGTATTTCCTTCCAAATGAAAAAGAAATACCACGGGATATCATTTTTTTTTTAGTCAAACTTTAAGATGGACAGTCGGGCGACTGATATGCATAAAATTAAAAATGTGATAAAGACTTAAGTTTATTCACTTTTCATACTTCCATTCTCAAGTCAAACTACCTGAAAATCAAAGTAAATTATCTCAATATTTTAATTGAATCCAACAAATTATTCGAAGAGTTTAGTTTCATAAATTGACATTTATTTTCTTATTTTATAAAGATAGTTGCAAGTTATGCATAAATGTATAAATTTAATAATATCTGATGCTAATAACTAATAAGTAGTTCGAAAAAATCCTCTAAAGTTTTAGACATTCTAAAATTTAAACTTTTGGTCCGAGAAAAGAGAAAATTAGATTTTTTTTTTTTTTTTTTTTTTTTTTTTCGGAAACATATATCGTAATTTAATGTGTTCTCTTGAGTATTTGTACAGCCTGAAATATTTGACCCATTAACCGTATATAGAACATTGTAAAAGTGTAAAAAACAAAAAAAAAACCTGTTAAATTCTTTTTAAAGGCATTTTCTTAAATTCATGTTAAATATTTTTTGCAATTCCTCTAAAGAACTCTTGAGCAATGTGACAGAGGCGTTTAAAAGTTTAATGTTAAGAAAATCGTCATGCACGGGTGATTTGTGAAACGTAAATTAATTTCATTTAAGTAATATTCCACAACAATTTTTTTTCCGGGTTTTCCCGCAAGTACCCTACAGAGGGTGTTCACACATGTTTGTAACGATTTTGCAAAGATATATATAGAAATAAATATATGAATTTTATTTTCTAATTTGTTCAGTCTGATAGCCCTTTCTTTGAACCATCATATTGCATCTTGATTTGATATATTGCATCTTGATTTCAAAGATGAAAGTCCTTTTCTTAAAACATCAAGGCTGATATTGTTCCACTCCTCCATCACAATCTTGTAGTAATATATGAATGTATCTTGTGTTTGCGTGATTACGGCAACGCTATACTAGGACAATCTGCCAAGGATGGGAAGGTGCCTAGGTAGAACTTTCTAAGGGGTTCTAAAGCGTATTCACGTTACATCTGGAAAAAACCGACCAAAAAACCAGACTGTTAGATCGACAGCTGCTCGATGGGACCCGATCCCGGGACCTTCACTCTTCGGCAGTCTACCATTTTCAGTGACATAACTACTGTGCGATGGTAAGGCTATAAATATATCTTAAAGTAGAAATAAAATTCAACTCATCTTCGTTTAGAAATATATTTAATTTTATATTTCAATTCCATTCATTATCACTGAAAAATAACGTTCAATAAATACTTGTCACACATTTTTGATTTCATGCCTTTTAAGATGCAATTTATTCCAGGAAAAACTCATGTATATGTAAAAAAAAAAGTTACTATTACATTTGTTTGTTCATCTTAAAATACACTGGAATAAAATAAACTAGAAGTTTCTGTAGAAAATTTTACTTAATTGAAGTTTTAGACGTATTTCGTATTTTGTATGTATTAAGAAAATACATATATTTTGTATTTTTTCAATTTAGAAAGCATTTTGTATTTTGTAATTTTTTGTGTTTGAATAAATGTAATTTGTATTTTGCATCGAAAATACATTTTTTTTATGTATTTTGCCCAACTCTGCTTCTGTAGCTGCTTTCAAAGACCATTGCCGAGCAAGCAGTAATTATTTTTATTTCCAACGGAGGGGAGAGTATGAGGGAGCGTCCTCTAAGTGAAACTGTACTCCCCCTCTCTAAACAACGGGGGATGAGGGGGAGAAAAGCAATAAACTTTAGGTTTACCCTTGCCGATCTCTGGGAAGATAGGCCTTTGACAGCCGGACCCCTTTGGTCGTCATTAGAGGTACACTTACTGCACAGCGGTACGTGGACGGCATCCTAATACCTGTTTTGCTACTGTTCCTTTTGCAGTGCCTTGGGCAGGTTTTTCAGCAGGACAATGCCAGATCACATACGGCTCGTGTTGCTCTAAACTGTCTGCTAGCTTGTCAAACTCTTCCTTGGCCTGCCAGATAGCCAGATCTCCCATCGAGCATGTCTGGGATATGATGGGAAGGCGATTGCATCTGTCACGGACTGTTGATGACCTCGTTCGACAATTGGAGCGAATTGGCAGGAAATACCGCAGGAGACCATCCGGGAGCTTTATCGGTCTATGCCACACCGTGTGGCAGCTTGTATCCAGGCTAGCGGCGGGTCAACACCTTATTGAACTTGTTACTGTAACTCTGAAATAAATTATTCAATTGTTCTGAAATTTTAATCATTTACTATTCTGTACATTGTCTTCCTATCCACCAATTTTCGTCTCAATCGGACACCTCCTTCTTGGTGCGTCGATTTATTTGTTATAGAGTGTAAAATAAAAAAGACTGCATTTTCATAGATTTTTTCTTAAAAACAGGAGGTGACACATTTCACTACTTCTAAATATGAGGCAATTAGGCAAAAATTCCTAATTTCTTAACTTATTGTTTCCAAAACCTTCATTATCACCAAAATTTTCATACTGCACAGATGTCATTCACCAGACGGTATTTCCTTCCAAATGAAAAAAGAAATACCACGGGATATCATTTTTTTTTTTAGTCAAACTTTAAGATGGACAGTCGGGCGACTGATATGCATAAAATTAAAAATGTGATAAAGACTTAAGTTTATTCACTTTTCATACTTCCATTCTCAAGTCAAACTACGTAAAACTGACCAGTTATAAAAAATAATTTACCAATTTATTTAAACCATAAGAAATAAAGTTTTAATAGTGGTCAACTCTTAAGAGCGATCATACTGCAATGAGACATTCTATTAGTGATTGCAAATGAATGCCAGAAGCATAGTTGGGCAAAATACAGCGAAAAGGTACTTTCAATACAAAATACAAGATACATTGATTCTAATACACAAAGATACAAAATACTTTCTGAACTAAAAAAATTCAAAATACATGTACTTTCAAAATAAAATGCACACAAAAACCAAATACACGAAATTTTTTAAAGCATCATAATTGAGAATAAGCTAAGTTGACAATTAAAGAAGGAAAATCTAGTTTATTGTATTCAAATACTCGTAATTTTAATGGGAAAAAAATAGAGTTAGTTGATATTTAGCATCAATGGTATTAATAAAAATGCTAAAGTACGTTTCCGCTTTTTTCCTAAAGTGAAATCTTGCAAAGGTTTACCTGTACAGTAAGAAAATCTGAAACCAAACCATTTCTGAGAAATTGAATTTATGTTCAAAATGTAATTAAAACAGTATTACTTCAAAGTTATTTAGTAAAAATTTATTTTTGAAAATCTCTTCGCACTCTTCTATTTCCAAAAATAACAGGAAATATTGCTTGATCTCTTCCGTAAAAATAAAACAAATCATTTAATGCATTTCTTTAAAAGCTAACTCATCAAGTACAGCAGTAGCGCAATTAGGGATTAAAAGCGATGACAGAAATCTTCTAATCTCAGTTTAGAAGATTTCTATCAAAGGACCCAAATTCTTGATCGCTGTTAAAACCACACGTTACTTTCGTTTATATAAAGCATTTCATGTGTCATTATGAAAAACCAAGATTAAACATCTTTAATCCCTTGAAACACAGAAAAAAAAATAAACGCTTCGTAGTGTATCGTCATGTGTTAAATAGAAGTGTTACATTATCCTTTTATAAGCGGAGGAGAAGCTGGGACAGGATTTTTTTTTTCCTATAATTTTCTTTAAAAATGAGTTGTTCTTTTTTTTTTTAAAGTTACCCAAAAACTTGTTATACTAGCATTGTTATAATATATTTTAAAAATAAAATAAGAGACATTTATTTATTTAACACTTAAAGGGGGTAATTATTTAAAATACAGATAATAAACAGGAAGTATTGAATAATAAACAAGGGAATATTTCAGAAACTTTTCTCAATATCTGTTTATAATAGTGAAACTGGGTATGTAATTACTTTAAGTGCAATTAATTACTTTAGTAAGATTCCAGGTACATATTATTTACTGAAATAAAAAAGTGAATTTTCTTTTATCAATTAAAAACAGTAATATTAAATAATTAAAATTTGAAATGAACTTAATTTTTTTCAAATCTTGCTGGCATACAGGAACTAATACAGGAAATATGAGATTTTAAGTTAATCCGTTTCCTTTGAATCGAGCATAAATTATCTTCTTTATGCGGCAGCTGATTTAAATAAAACTGAAGAAACGTCTAAATTTTGACTTAATATTTCTGGCATGACATTAAAATAAGCGTTTTCTGAACAAGTGTAAGTTATGCTTTGTCTTCGAAAAAATTTTATAGTATGTTTGCATTGCATGTTTTTTAAATTTTATTATTAGGTTACTACTGCTTAGCAATTTAAAGATCCAAAAGTGTTTTTTAGCTTATTCGCCATAGAAAATATAACAAGTGCCACTTCAATCAAATGAGTGAGTGTATAAGACAGTGAGCAATACTAGACAGCTGAATTGTGAAGATCTAATATTCTCGCGTTTATCGCGGCAGTTTATTTAACGGTATGTAGTTTTGGGCGGTTTTCTCCAGATGTAACACGATTATGCATTACACACCCTTAAGAAGTTCTCCTCTCAAGTCACTCCTTCGTTTGGCAGATAATGCTAGAGTGCTTTGCCGTAGCAACAGCAACAAAAACCACCGATACGTATTTTAAAAAAATGCATTCCTATTCTCGGTCCCTGCTTTAACCCTTTGGGGCGCAACCCTTTCCCAATGCTGAAAAAAGGGCAGCCGTTGCCATCGCTCGACTTAACTACCAGGAAGATGGCGGACGATCGAAACGTTCATCGCGTGCCACAGATCTAGAGACTCTTTTTTGACGCAGCAGGCTGTGTCCGCGCACAGCCAGCGAGGACATTTCGTCTTTTGGTTTTCAATAAAAAAAGTTCTTTTATCCTTTAGAGTATACATTTTTAATTTTGGTGTTCAAAGTTGTAGAAATAGTCCAAGTGTTTACAAGTAAGTGGCCAATGTAAATTGAAAAAAAAAAAAAAAAAAAAAAACGTTCAAAATAAGGTAGGAAAAAAGAATACATTAAGAAAAAGTTCCTTTTACTTTAATTTTCAAAAAGTTGCACTTTTTAAATTTGTATACGACATCCGTAGAAAAATATCTCAATTAGTAAAGTATGCCCTATGCACTAATGCGGCGACGCACAAAATTGGAAAAAAAAATCACGTCGGAGGATCACGTTTTTAAGGGTAGTACAGAAATCACGAAAGAAAATACTTTTTTTGCTCTCTAGTACTTACATGTTTACATTTAAGTTCATGTATAGCCACTGACCATCTTTGCTAAAAGATGTCTATCACCTTTTATGATGAAAGGCTGAAAATTTGTATATCACCTAGTAAGTTTATGGGCACATTTTACTAACTAGGAATTTTCTGTATGGAGGGGTCATATACAAATTCACGAAGTTTACTTGTTGAAAATTAGAGAGAGGAATTTTTTCTTAACCTACACCTTTTCCCTACCTTTTGAACATTTTTTTTTAAATTTTGCCCACTTATCTCTAAGAATTAAAGCGTTACCACCTTTTTGGGACACCCTGTATATAGGTAAAATTCGGCATATAGTCCCTAAATACACAAATTACTTATTTATTGGAAAATTGTCCGCATATAAATAAATAACACAAAAAATATTAATGCAAAAATAAACATAAAAGAGTAACTTTTAAAAAAGACTTAAATTTAGCTTTTATCATTCGTTTTTCATCCCGTCACAGCGACAATGGACTTTAAAAGATCATATCAATTGTTTTAACTGGATTTCCTCGAAAATGAAATGAATCTTGAGAAAAATAATTGTGTAAAAGTGCTAAAACATCAACATAAAAATATGATTATTCTTATGAAAGTTATTGATATTAATTTAAAGTCACTTTTCCTAAATTTTTCTGATGCATTTCTTAAATATTTATTCTTTAGGGTTAGAACAATTTTTATAAGTTTCAGTTTAAAATATATAATGAACATATTTTAAAAATATATGTTAATGTTAAAATACTACTCAATTTTTTAATAAAATATTTATACATCTGCTTTTAAGTACATTCATGTCTCCTAAGAATAGTTATTGCTATTAATTTTTATTTCATCTCTCATAAGGTAGATATATTTTAAGTTTCAACGAAAAGAGAAGACTAGAAATCAGATTTCTATCGATTACACAGCCAACTGTAGTCGATCACAGAAATCGATATGGATTACGATTAATGCACATATTTTAGTGAAAAGGCACTAATTTTGATGCTAATGTAATCATTAAAAAATTCAAATCTGTAAAAGCCTGTTTTACTAAGGGATTACAGTCGATTGTAATCGATAGAAAGTCTACTAGAAATACACCGGGAACTCTTTGAATGGTAAAAATATGCTAAAACTGTTACCGTAATAAATTTGTTAGCTAATATCCAAGGCTGATGAAAGAAACAGAAAATGCAATTTGAAAATTCTGTATGTTTCTTCTTCTCTCATTACTATTTATGCACAATTTATTTATTCAATCTAATGGGGGGGGGATCGCATTTCAAAAGTAAATACTGTATTTTGAAGATCCGTTATCGCTTTAAATTGAGTCACCTTTTTTTTTTTTTTTTTTTTTTTTTTTTTTTCCTTCTATGATTATCTTTAGGCATACTTACACAATAGCAATATATATCATCGGTATATGTTTGGCAATAGCTAAATTCTAATGTTCAACAAGTTTCGATCCCTCTGCATACAATCATGTATTGAAATCAAAAATTTTAAAATAATAATAATAATAATAAATGAGGAGTGGGGAGAGGAATTAAAAAATGCATTTGAAAACAAAGACTATCACAACAAATGCGACTGCATAAAATAATATTCAAAGTGTCCAATAAAAATAAATAACTTTCAGGAATGGGACACCCAAATGCATCTGAAAACACTAAATAACGTTTGTTTTCATGCTGGTCAATTACGTGATTTCGATCTCTGCCTAGCCCAAGCCCATTAATGAGCAGAACTAATGAAACGAAATACGGGTGGATCACGCAACAACCACTGCCTGTTTCGTGGATTAGGGAAAAAAAAAGAAACCATCGAATACCTGTCTACCTTTGCTAGGAAAATACGGAAATGGTGGCAGGGCGCCAAGATTAGGAAACTATGAATGGACTTCTTCGTACTCCAAGAACAGAGGGGTAAAAAAAAAAGGGTAGACGGAACTCAGCCTTACAGGGGAGTCGACTTGAATATGCTAGCTTAGAAATGATGCAGTATCCAGTTAAGTATGGAAAGAAATGGTATGTGAAATGTTTAAGAAAAGGAACTCGATTTAACATTTTATACGTAGAAGGCAATTTTTTATGCTCTCGAATATATATATATATATATATATATATATATATATATATATATATTATATGTAATTTAAGGATTTAACATATTTATTTTTGGCTTTTTTATTTTGCTCCACCCCAATTTCATTTTCCCCGGAACATACAGTAGCGGATCCAGGGGAGGGGCTAGGGGGCTTCAGCCCCCCCCCAAAAGAGATTGCTCAAGGGTAACATTCTGCTTTATTATACACTTAAAATAGCTAAAATGATCCTATTTTATTAGTTAGCCCCTCCCAAAAGCCTAATACATTGGTTTAGACTAAAATTTTGATTTATAGTACATTTTAATTGGGTGAAATAAGCTTTTTAAAAAATGTAGCCCCTCCCAAAAAAAATTTCTGGATCCGCCACTGGGAACATACAATACAATATCTTTCAATCCCAACCCAGATTCAATACGATAATTTGGGAGTTTTTGAATGAAATAGAGGTTTAATGAGGAAATGAATTGAAACTGCACTTTTCTCTACTAATTGATCAGTTAATTGATAATCAATAAAAAAATGCTAAATAACATTTAATATAAAAAATATGGATTGTTTTCTACTGGTCTATATTCGCAGAACAAATATTACTTAGAATTTGTTTCCCTCAATGATATATTAGGATAATGGAAAATTTTAAATTGTGAATTTTCTATTTTAGAAATTGTTTAATTTTTAATTATTAATAAAATGCATTTGTATTTGTATGTATACACAACTATTAAATTCGAATACAATTTGAATTTACGAAATTTTCTTCTAAATAAATATATATAATCTATTAAAACATCAGTGGCGGCTCGTGGGATACAGCAAGTACAGCCGGGCTGCACTTGAAATCATCAGCACATACTTTAAAATAATTTATTCTACTAATTTTCCTAAATTCATATTAGAATTATGGAATTCTTATGGTAAATTAAAAAAATCTCCAAAAAAAAAAAACAAACAAAAAAAAACCGTATTGTGGCCAGATCGCTCATTCAGAGAAAAAGCACTTTAATCTTCCCGCAATTCAATGGGGAAAATCTTTGGTTCAGCCCAGAGCGCTGATAAGAAAATTGGCAGCACCGTTGCCATGACAACGGTTACGTAAGCATTTCCTCCGGCATAGGCTATAATTGGGGTACGCAGCTAAGACTCAGCTCATTCAAGATTTTGAAAGGTCGGCAGCACCTGTGAATTCGACTCTCTGATTGGCTCGAGAAGTGAGGGAGGGAGTAAAGAGAATATTTGTTCGGCAAACCCTCGACTTTATATTGCTGAATTTATCAAGAAGGTAAACCTGAATAGACGCTTATGAATGGACAATTACCCATCAAAGCAGTATTGTTTTTAAGTAAGCAAGAACTGGCATTTAGAGGACATGGCGAGCGAAAAAATTCTTTAAACATAGGAAATTTTAACGAGCTTTTAAAATTATTGATATCTGAATTAAAACAACGCCTTTTTATGAGGGCATCACTGACCGATTCGTAAGTTTAAAAGGAAGAAGGATTGATTTGACTTATAAAAAATAAGTACGCTTTCTTTTTTTTTTTTTTTTTCTTTTCTTTTCAAGTTATCGTTACAAAAGAAAATTCTAAGGAAACTTCGAATCAGACACGGATTAATGCAGTTTTGAGGATAAGAGCGGCTGGTTGAAATTTATGTCCATTTTATGGAAAAGTAAAATAGGATCTCTTACATTTTTTATGTAATTTCTTTTTTTTTCCTCGGTAAGGGCTTAATCCGCCAGCTTTCGAATTCAATAACAAAGATTTTCTATTCCTGTCCGGAGGAGGGGCAGTGGCGGCCGGTGGTTAAAAATGTTAGTGCAGCCGGAAACATAGGAGCCTCCACCTCTCCCCCTTCCTCGAGACAGGAATGGAAAATCGTTGTTACTGAATTTGAACGCTGGCTGATTAAGCCCTCCCTGAGAAAAAAAAAAAAAAAAAAAAAAAAAAAAGGAAATTACATAAAAAATGTAAGAGATCCTAATTTACTTCCATAAAATGGGCATAAATTTCAACTAGCCGCTCTTATCCTCAAAATTGCATTAATCCGTGTCTGATTCGAAGTTTCCTTAGAATTTTCTTTTGTAATGATAACATGAGAAGAAAAGTATAAAAGAGAAAACTTACTTATTTTTTATAAGTCAAATCAATCCTCCTTTCTTTTAAACTTGCGAATCGGTCAGTGATGTCCTCATAAAAAGGCGTTGTTTTAATAAGTTCATCAATTATTCCCCGTTCGATTGACAGCGTCGATAATGCCGTCAATCGTTCCTCGGACATGGAATTCCTCAAATAATTTTTAATTCTCTTTAGACAAGAGAAACTTCTTTCACTTGTTGCGCTTGTAGTGGGTATTGTCAGTATCAAACACAGGAATTTATATACTTCTTGGAAAATGTCCTTCGTTCCATTATCATGCATGTTTTTAATTATTTCTTGCACACTACAATTCCTGTATGATAAATCTGACGAAAACAGTTTTAATTCATTTTTAAGTCTATCAGTATCACTTATCACATTTGGATAAGAGTTTTTCAAGCTTTCTATAGCGTTTTCTGGGATGTTATTTATGGAAAAGTCCTCAAACTTTGAAGAATCGGCGAGACAAAAAAAATATAAACATTCGCTGTCTTTAAATCTTGCATCAAATTCCATTACTATGGTATCTAAAATTTCAAAATATAATATTTTAAATTTTCGAAACACGTCTTCTTGCGTTTGGAAGCCATATTGTCTTTTGAAAACAATTTCTGTTTTCGAATTCGCTAATTCAAAAAAACGTTTGAACGTGCCCTCATTACGGTTTTGGCTTATTATGTTCCGAGTTGCCTTGATTTGCTGGAGACAATAATTTATATCCAAATATTTTTTTTTGCAGAATGTCATACAAAACATCTGTTTGTTGGAAAATAAAATCAAAAATTAAGGATAAAAGTGTGAATCCAAAATCATTAAAATAATTCAAAAATCCATTTGCATGTCGAATGGAAGTTTCATCCATATTTGGATCAGATAAAATGCTTTCGAAAATTTCTTTTAAGCCTTTCCATTCATCTGTTACCACTCTTAATATTTTACTATTAGAATGCCATCGAGTGTAAGTGCTAGTTGGTATTTTCCGTGCAATTGTTGAATTTAGTAAGTATGTCCCCTTCGCAGAATGATGGAAAAATGAAGGAATTCCACTTAAGTTTGCAAAAAAAATTCGACAGTCTGAGATATTATTTACACTTTGTTTTAAAATTAAATTAAGTCTATGGCCTCAGCAGTAAACAAATAATATTTGTGGAGCTTGCGATTTAATTTTGGTTTGCAAGCCAGTCAAATGTCCACGCATGACACTTGCTCCATCGTAGCATTGAGCAATAAGTTTTGTGCGATATTCAAGAGGTCCTAAAACCGTTTCTAAAAGTTCAAAGAGAGCTTCTGCAGTACGAGATATACTAACATCAAAAAACCCTAAAAATCTCTCAACTACCAATCCGTTTGAAGAAACATACCTCACAATAATAGAGCACTGTGATTTTTGGGAAATATCTGTGGTATCGTCTACTTCAACAGCAAAAAACGGAGATTCTGAAATTTCATTTTTTATAAATTCATGTATATGAGAATATAAACACTCAATCAATTCATTTTGTATAGTTTTTGTTTCACCTTTAAAAACAGTTTTAATATTTAAGTAATGCTGTTGTAATTCTATCTTCAGATATCAATAATTTTAAAAGCTCTTTAAAATTCCCCCGGTTTAAAGAATCTTCTCGCTCGTCATGTCCTTTAAATGCCAGTTCTTGCTTACTTAAAAACAATACTGCTTTGATGGGTAACTGCATGAAGCGTCTATTCAGGTTTACCTTCTTGTTAAATTCAGCAATATAAAGTCGAGAGTTTTCCTTTAATGCGTAAGCAATTTGGGTCCCACTTCTTAACAACTCTTTAAATTTTAAAGAATTTTTTAAATGTTCCATTGAGCCTTCATGTGTTTTACATGCTCTTGTGATGGTGGTTCACCCATCCTATCCAGTACCATTCCAAACGCTCTTTTTAATCACAACGATTAAACACGGCCAACAAAACATTTTTTGTAAATAAAAAATGCCACATAGCCACGAGAATAATGAATACCAAGATGACTGGAAGCTACGACCATGCTGAGACGAACCTGCTGTTTTCTTATGAATGGACAATTTTGGTGTCGGTCTATCTTCTTTTAGTAGTTGTCGTTTATCATCTTCTTTCCATATGTTAAATGGAGTTTGAAGCAAGACACAAACTGGATCATAATGGGGCTGCATGTTTCAAAACGGTTAAATCATAAATTTCAATAATACAGTAACAAATAAATGTAAGAACTTTCAACCTTCCCAGACAAAAAAAAAAAAAAATGCCTACCGTTAGAATGGACAAGAACATATATTCTGTGTGTCGTACCCCCTCCCTCACTTTTCGTCAGAGCCAATCAGTTTGTCAAATTCCCGAATGCAGCCGGTGCAAGGAAATCTTATATGAGCTGCGTCTTAGCTGCGTTCGCCCAATACAGCCTATGCCGGAGAGATTGCTTACGTAGTCGTTGTCATGGCAACGGTGCTGCCAATTTCTTTTTCAGACCTCATGGCTGTACCAAAGATTTTCCCAATTGAATTGCGGGAAGACTAAAGCGCTTATTTTCTGAATGAGCGATGCGGCCACAATACGGATTTTTTTTTTTGGAGATTTTTTTAATTTACCGTAGGAATTCCGTAATTCTAATCTGAATTTAGGAAAATTAGTAGATGCTGATAATTTTCGTTACGTTTCGTTACGTTTTCAATACTTTTGAGATTTTTTTTAATTTACCGTAGGGATTCCATAATTCTAATCTGAATTTAGGAAAATTAGTGATGCTTGGTGATAATTTCAAGTGCAGCCCGGCTGTACTTGCTGTATCCCACGAGCTGCCACTGAGGAGGGGGGGGGGGAGGCTCATATGCTTCCGGCTGCACTAACAGTTTTGACCACGGGCCGCCACTGTAAAACATATATATGCGTGTTCGTGTGTGATTTTGAAAAAAAAAAAGCAGCTAAAAATTTAAAACATTCATTAGCAAAGTCATTGTCTAAAAAAGAGATAAATAATTGACAAAATAAACTCTAATAAAATGTCAAGTCTCATCGTAGGGGATTGGCATGGTAAATCTCCGAGTTTTTGACATGGAAGTAGGAGCTTTATGTGTAATACTGATAAAAGGTATCTCATTTAACCCTTTCCGGCGCAAAAGCTTTTATTGTATTTTCTCGTTTATGCTGTTGCCTTGAGTAATAGTAAAATTTCTGATGTCAATTTAATGAAGCATGGATAATTTTTCTGTAAAATATCTATAACATTTTTATAAATATGCATGACACTTTAGCTCCTAATATGATTTTGTGCAAATTTCATTATTATCTGGTAAATAGACATAGGAAAATTGCCTAATGCTTCTGAAATTTGTGGTGTACACCATAAGCAGGTGGCTAGAACGTCTAGCCACCGCCCGCGAAAAGGTTAAAGCTAGAAAAAGCAGCGGTGCTGCATTAAAGAAAAAAATTATAACACTATAAAATTTATTGAGAAACAAACGCAAACATTTCCCCTTTTCCCCACTTTCTGCATGAATTTTACTAGTATATCTATTATTAATATGCGCAAAACTGTACAACTGATGATATGACAACCATAAAGTATACTCTAACAGCGCTTCGAGCTCTGATTTGAAGAAAATTTCTCAAGCTTGGGCCTTCAAAATGCAACCCAAATAGGCTTTTAATGTAATTCATGAACAAGATAAAGAATCCCAGATTCAAAAATAATTCAGAATGTCTTTTCACAAACTGTTTCATTCACTCTTACAAACGGTAGACCTATGGTAGTCATCAAACCACTAGAAAAAACATGCAAGGATTTCATTAAACATATCGCGTTTCTACGAAAATTGCAATGCAATTTTCGTCTCAAAATCATTCTTTTTAAATTTTTATAGTTTTATCGTTTGCAAGGATTATATACAACAGCTCGGCAAGTTTTGATTGGGTTCTAGAGAACATTTTTCATTTTCTTGAAAAGCCATGCGACATATTGTTAATTCTGCCAGAGGAATAGCCTTAACAAAAAGTTGGTATATTTCTTCTGTTTCTGACATTTCTGTGACGAATAACAGTTTGTTGCATTCATAATCTTCAGTAGTGGGAATGAGATATGTAGACGAGATAAGGAATCAGCATATAGGAAATTTGTAGTTTTTCCATTGAGCTATATATGGGCTCGCTCGTATATTCATTACGACATTGCAATTGCAAGTGATATCAATGTGTCATAAAAATAGAAAATGTCAAAAAATCTATTATTTCGTATATGAAGTTTCTTCAATCATAAGCCAAAGCATAAAAACAGGTACACTCTTTGTTGTTGTTGTTTTTTTCTTTATATGCTTCGGGCAACTGTAACAGCATGACTGTTCAACATATTAAACACGAACGGCTACGCAGCATTAGTAAGAGGAAAATAAATAGCATACACGAGGCAAAGAAAAGCAGGACAACACATGATCAGCACTTTCATCTACAATACAGATTTAGGCATTAGTATTTCGGAAACTCAGTTCTGTTCCTTTAGTTCTCGATTACTGTGGATTCTGTTTATCAACTGCTTAAATTGATTTGTCTGTTAGAATTCTGGACGCCTGCTTGTTTGTTCTGAATAATAACAGCGAATAACTTCAACTTGTACAGCTTTTTTATGTTATTTTGTAAAACTTAAACAGTGTTGAGAAATTCCATCGATAAATTCTAAATAATAGTTGTTATCAGAAGGATGAAAACTAACCATAGATCATAGGATTACAAACTACGTTTAGACGGTTAAAATCGCAAATGTCCAAACCATCGAGCGGATCAGGAGCACTACGATCGAAAAAAGCCTTCCCGAATACAAATTTCCTATTCGTGAGCAGCACTGCAGAATTCACATCCGTTTAATTGAATTCGGAAACCTGCCAGACTATACAAAATAGAAATATGAGGATATACATTTAATTTACGGCTAAACACTTTTTAATGAACGCCACAATTAAGATAATACTTGAGTTAACGAGAAGCATAAGATTTATTCTAGTAGATAAATCTAAAAATGAGTTACATTACAGAAAAAAATTAGTGTAGAAAAAAATTAAGGTATGAAAGTTATTTTTTACTCGTTAAATGTGTATTGCCAATTACACATATAACGAGTAGATACGAGTAGCCTATTAGATACAGGCCCCACCATGGCCGAGTGGATAAGACACCGAACATAGTAAATGGCTGAAGTGTGAAGATTCACATTCGGTCCTACCGCGGGGCTGTCGATCTGACGGTCTGGAATTTTGTGTGGTTTTCCCCAGATGTAACGGTGAACAGGCGTTAGAACCTCTTTAAAAGGGTTCCACCCAAGACGCACACAAACACTCGTCCCGTATGCATATGCATCTTGTGCAGGTTTGCCATCACTCAAACATTCAAAGATAAAACAAATTTTTTTCCAAAAATTTTAAAAATAATTTCATGCATAGTTCTAAAAACGCATTCAACATAATGTTACAATAGCGATTTAAAAAAAAAAAAGAAGTTTTCCGATTATAAAAATAGTACAAAATATGAAATAATCCAAATGGATCCGTTCTTACTCTGAGCTTTTTCCCCCTTTCCTCCCAGGGTTGTTGACCCCTACTTATGACGTAAGCAGCAAAATGCGTTGCCATATTTCAATCTCTGTATACACGAAAAAGTAGGAATGTCGAGTCCATTTTGTGATAAAGGCACTAGCAGCATTATTAGTAAGTCCAATGAAAATAGCTGAAGCCCAAAGAAAGAATGGGTTGCAAATAACAAACAAAATCAATATTTTTTCTCTCTTTTCTTTTTTGGCTTCATCCACGCCTTTTTTTTATTTCTCATGTTTTTTGAAGTACCACTCTTCGATGAAAGGAATCAGAAAATAGTTTCTTAAACAACAAATAGTGCTTTTTGTCGCACTTATAAGCAATGTATTATCAAATGGTAAAAACATTCCTTTATGGTTAGAGATTTCTTTCACACTGAGTTAGATCAGAAAATTTTTTAGAAGAATGCACACAGGAAAATTATGTATTCTAATACATACATACATACATATATATATATCCATACAAAATATAAAATATGCTCTTTCTAATAAAAGTTTTTAATTTCATAATGTGTTAATAATTTCTTGGTGTATGTTGTTTTCATCGTTACTTCATAACCATTTACATGGTGTCTGCAGAGAAATTTTCTAAACGGATCTATATTTTTAAGGAAATCTACGTATATCCAGGGACATTTAGTACAGTAAATCTGTTAATATTGAAATAAAATTAAATATTTTTCTTTTCTTCCTGTAACAATGTGAAAATAATTTGGCAGAGCATATCGTTTTCATTTTCTGCATAATTTAATAGTGTCAAAGCAAATATTACATTTTATTTTTAAAAAAGTTTTAATTTTAAAAAATCGTTTTCAGTTTTGTAGAAAAGCGTTGGCTAAAACTTTCCATGTGATTAAAATCTGTTGATGCTTTTCTTCGTAGTTTTTATGACCCTTTTGTTAAGAGGGGTACAGATTAATGGAGTGCCGAATAGTTAAAACGCTAGATCCGCAGATACGTTTATGAAAACAGATCATTTGTTTGGGGGGAGGGGGGGGGAGCTTTGGGTTCTAATGAGAATTCACGTTGCATCTGAAGAAAACCGTGCAAATCTCCAGACCATTTGAATTTAAAATATTTGCAATGAAACATACCGAATATAAGAATCTTCCCCCTTTTAAAGTCGATTAAAAAGGGGTAGTTTCTGTTATTTCAAAATTCAAAGTTCTATTATTGCAAAAAGCTTTCTATTTAAAATATTTAACAGAACAGAAACTTGAATTAGGGAACAGAAACCTGATGTCGACTGTAGTGCGTACATGCATTGTGTTTGAAAAAATTTCTTTTGTTCAATTTTAAAGTGAATAATCGAAGTGTAGAATTTTCCGTTATTTTTATAAAGGGTTTTCCGTTAAGAGTGATACAATTTAAAAATTAAAAAAACACATAAATTATACAGTGAGACACAATTTATTGTTTATTTGAAAGCTTGCATTATGCCATTAAGTATGAAAAATAATATGGTTCATGTGAGCACCACGACTTCTCTGTACATACCGCATTCTGTGATCCCATTTTTCCATCACTCTTTCACGTACATTTGGTGTTATTTCTCGAATAACACGTTAAATGCTGGGTTTTAATTGCTCAATTGTTATTGGATTATCAGCATAAACTTGTGACTTAACGTATCCCCAAAGAAAGAAATCAAAATCTGCTAAATCACGAGAACTGAATAATGTCGTCCATGAATTCTTCTCAAATTTCTCTCAGTACTCACATATGAACACTGATTTTGATAAAACAATTTATAATTTTCAAACGTTGTTCAAGAGCGTATCTTTCCACGATTAAATAGCATAGCATAGTAAACACAAATGACACAAAAAATATCAAAAAAGAATACGCAAATACGCAATGTTGCCATTCTAACCATTTAAAATTGTATCATCCCTATTGGAAAACCCCCTTTATGTTTTTGTTTATTAAAACTGTTTATAATTGGGTATGGTCAGTTATATATTGAAACCGTAAAGATATTAACAGGTTATAGAAAAATTGAAAAGAACAGAATCGAGCCATATTTATGAAATTAAATTTGAAAAGTATGGATTAATCGTAATATTGATGTATAAATTGGACAAAATGTCGATTTTTTGAAATTCTAACATCCGCCAACCCCATTGAATAATATATCTTATAAAGAACGGAATTTGCACAAAACTAAAAGTTCCAGATAACGCATGTTTCAAAGTATGCGCTAACTGAAGGATCAGTATCCGTAGATCTAGGCACCTAATATCTTTATCCGTTTCGCAAATCCAAATTATTAACGATCTGGCATACCTTTAGTTATAATCATATGCGCACGAAGAAGAACAAACCTCTCATACTTTCGTCCAAATATGAACAATGAGCCATCAAAGAATTCATTTGATAGAAAACTGACAGCAAATGGATCGTGGCATGTACGCATTTCTAAAAACTTTTACTAACCTAGAAAACTTGCTGCACATACGCTGAGAGGCGGGAAATCTCTACTCAACCCTTTCTGTATCCACTTCTATTGATTTCAAACACATAAACACTTATTTTTTACTAAATTACGATTCATTTTGGCACTTTCGAAATATCTACACTGAAAACATTGTCAATAATACGTTATCGAATCTTTCATTGAAAATGAGAAAAGAAAATCCAAAATTAACAAAAAATCACTCAAAGCAACTTCTGTTTAAAAGATAAAATAATTAAAATAACACCATAAAAAATACTTGTCAGGCTATACGGCTGTTTTGATCGAAAAAAATTCGATCTTCTTCAGTAGCGATTCAAGTCTTTCACAGTCTCGGCTTTTCAGTTCCCTGTCCTTATGTAAGACACGGTTACATTGTATGATATTGTCATTGGATGAATACTTAATTTTTTGTTTGTTTGTTCTTATATGGTTTTGTTTTAGCCGTTTTAAGGATCGTTTAACCTTTTACAGACCGTTTAAGCCGTTTAACCTTTTACAGACCGCACTGAGATCCAGGTATATTTTAAAATAGTTCTTTGCACATTTTGTCTTCTAGTGCGTTAGAGGATATTAGTCATTTAAATGGGGAAATTTTTTTTATACAATTTCCAGTGTGTTTCCAATTGGGAGCATGGGTCATTTCTGATTATAATTTAAATTGGTTTGAAAAAACTGACTATACCGACGGGTAGTTTAAATAATAAGTGAAACATTAAGAATTAATAAAAGATTTATTTTTAAATTTAAGTAAAGATATGAATTGAGTTTGAAGGAGGGGGTGTGATAGCTCTGTAAAAATTTATGAAAATGGATATTTTCATAAATTTTTCATGACTAAATGTGTCATCTTTCGTGACTAAATGTTATGATTTAATTTTTTCTGTGTGCTCGGTTTATTCTTCCTTAGTGACACAGTTAACACAATAAATATTGCTTTTCTCTCTTTTTATAAAATTCATTAAGTTTTATTTTAAAAGTTCGACGTTTTGTTGAGCATCCTGTAAATGAAATCCTGTTTATATTTATAGATAGCGACCTCTTTTAGGTATTCAATTTGATGAGCGAATATATATTTCCAAGTTTAATTCATATTATAGTTGTCTGCACTCGTAAATAAGCGATATCTATTTATGAGATATATCTTTTTTAACTTTTTCAGAATAAAAGTTAAATATTTCGCAAAACTGGATATTTATGGAACAAGCATTATGACTAAAATAAAATAGTGATAAATAATCCTATTTTCATTCCACAAATACTGTGCACACAATGAAGAGAGATGATGTAATATTTTAAATTAGTAATGAAAACTGTCACGAAATAAGGAATAAATAGGTTTTGTCATTAAAGTGAATAATTAACACTCTCAATAAGATGGTATTCTGATTCAAGCTAAATAAATTCTTTACGATGTTGTGTGTGATTATTGCAACGCTACACTAGGTCGATCTGCCAAGGATGCGGGGTGCCTTGGTAGGAGGACTTTCTAAGGGGTTCTTCCGCGTATTCACGTTACATCTGGAGAAAACCTACCAAAACTCCAGACCGCTAGATCGACCCGAACCCGGGACCTTCACACTTCAGTGGTCTTACCATTTTCATTGACATAACCACTGTGCCATGGTTTTTTTCGAATTCCTGACCCTATATCCTAAATTCGAAAATGCAATATATATACTAGTAAGCAGTTTTCCTTGGCCTACGGGTAGTCAGTTATCGTACAGGGTGTCCAGAAAATAACATCCTGATTTCAAAATTAAATATCTCAAAAATAAAGTTCAATAGAAGAATGCAGCAAAGGATATATTTATTAGATAACCAACAAAATTTTATAGAGACGTTTCGAAATACTAGTTAACAACAGACACTAGCATATACAGACTTCGCATTAAGAAGAGTAGTATTACATAGTAACGTAATTTTAATGTCAAAATTTGTAATATTTATGCTGAAAATTATAAATTTGTGGACTCACTGTTAAAAAATATACGACAAGAGGTGTTACAACCCCTAAATACCCCCGCCCCCCTCGCGCAAGGCCACGGCTAACAGATGGCGCTGCACGTCAAAAATCGATTCACGATCATCATGTATAAACTCATTCTTTAGAGCACATATGGGCGACCCCAAGTCGTGTGGCCCGCCACCGCTTTTAACCCGGCCCGCGGTACATTACAAATTCTCATGAAAAACAAATATAAACCATTCAAAATCCCACGTGAAGCCCACCTATACGGCCCGCGACTTCTCTAACATCCTGAAATTTGGCCCGCAACTTTCTAAAGGTGGCCCATGCCTGCTCTAGAAGCTATCACAGCACAATCTTTTCAAAATGTCCACCGTTCGACATACAGAGGTGGATGAAATTTGTCATTACAGCCCATAATGTCTCAACTGAAAGCGATTCACATGCCACACAAATCGACGATTAAGCCAGCGAGTTAGGATGGTTTCGGTGGACAGTGTCTTACAATATACCTTACAGAAAGTAGTCAGAAGATATCAGATCAGGAGAATATCGAGGCCTGCGATTACAGCGGCATGTGTTAGCGTTTTTTGTACTACTATTTTGAAACTTCTGTATAAAATTTTTACAGCTTAAGATCACAAAAAACATACCGTTTGCACACCCCTCTACTGATCTTTGTTTTTGAGATTTTATCATTGAAATCACTGTGTTATTGCTGGACATCCTGTATATTTCGCCCACTGATATCCCAATTTTTAAATTTTTAAAAATACATTCTGATATTATATTTATTTATTCTATTGCTTTGAGATTAACATTTGAGATAAATATGATTACTATGAGATAAATATCAACGTAAAAATAACTATTAAAACTATGTAAAAAATAACAATGAAAGCAAAATTACAGAAAATACAAACAGATTTTGATTTCAGTTCGAGGTAGAAATCTCACAGCGAAAATTATTAAGAAAGTAGTGCACCATCTCTAAGCATTATTAAGATATACAAAAATAATCGAGCAATGTTCTGAGACTTGCAAGTAGTGAGGAATTTAATTTCAATGACGCATTTTTTCTCTTCGTTGCATGGCATGAGACGCTGACCGTACGGGCTCAAAAACGTCGAACGTTTGAGATGTGACGCCGACCAAGAAGGGAAGGATAAGATTCATCACACTCACAAAACCTAATCTACCGGTGTTTTTTTTTTTTTTTTTTTTCAGTGCACAGGATGTTCTGTTAACGGACAGTCAAACTTTCAAACTTTAAGAAAAGGTAAGGCACCTCAAAAGGATTGAGAACTCCATCCCAAAGTGGAGTCAAGAACGCGGTTTTCATATACCAGTTAGTAATCACTTCAAAAAGCTGTTGAGGACTGTTGTTTTATTTATCATTCCTTTTTATACCAAAACTGTTGATTCTACAAAAGTCGATGTCTCAAAGTAAGATAATTTTAAAACCATTTAAAAACAACAAACATTTTAAAGAATGATTACTAATTGTTGCATAAAGACAACATTCTCGTACCTTTGTTGTTATATAATTACCTCTTCTTGAAGTTGGTCTATTCATTAACTGATCACCCTGTGTGAAATCTTAACAAAATGTACTTACTTGTTTTATTTTATTTAAAATGTATTTAAACTTCATATTTTTATCTTTGCTTAATATGTCCTCAAATTTTAAAATTATTGCACATATGGAAACATGTACTGTATAAATAAATTTTGATCTATAAACAGATTTCTCTTGTGTAATCAATGATCTATAATCTTGAATTGTTAACCTTGACTCAATAAAATAACTCATTTGCTTTTATAATCAAATTGTTGCATAACTTTTATTACATCAAATTGAACTAATTTTGGACGCATCATGGCATAGTGGTTATGTCACTGAAAATGGTAGATGGCCGGAGTGTAGAGGTCTCGGGTTCGGGTCCCATCACGCGGCTGCCGACCTAACCGTTCGGGGTTTTCCGCGGTTTTCTCCGAATCTAGCGTGAACACGGGTTAGGACCCCTTAAAAAAAACCCACGGAGGACCCCCCCCCCCTTTGTGTTGTCCTTCTGACGTGGATTTATAAGCGGGCTTCGTGCGAAGCACACAAATCCGAAATACATGTTACACAAACTAATTTTGTTAGTTTATATGTGTGAAACATGTTTTAAATGTGTTGTCATTACATTTTTATTATATTTTATACGTTAAAATTATATGTTCAGCTACTTTGTAACATTCCATAAAAGTTTATTTAAAAATCTGAGTTTGATATATTCCCTACTTAAAATTTAAATAATAATTGAGAGTAAAATTGCAAATAAAATTTTTCTGTCTACTTAAATATATATAATAATGTAATTAACAATTATATAAATATTTACATAAATGTCATTCAGTGTTATTTATAAATAAACGTAAAAATTTGTCCCTTTAAAAGTATTCTAATCGGAATATGTCATGTCGAAAAGACAGGAATGTTTATTTATTGTATTTTATATTTTATTAATGTTTCATTTCAATATTTTGGTTTCATTGAGGCAACAATCCATAAAAGAGAAACCCAAAAGCAGAAAAATAAAATACGTACACAAAATACAAAGGCAGAAGGAAAGAAAGTTAGCAAAATTTGTTAAACGTCGAAACAATTCAGCGACATTATTCGAATACTGCCTTTAAATGTACTTTCCTTGCAGAGCTTCACTCTTCTCGAACGCTCTGTTATCAATCAGAGTTGAGAAGTTTTGTCTCAATTACTAAAGAGTATAAGAGAGTTTAGAAAACATTTTCATTTTTTATCAGAAGTGTTTATTTAAGTGAGGTGCTTTCATTCTACTGTAGAGTTGCTATTTCTGAACACATTTTAAAGTAATTTCCTTGTTTATCGTGCATCCTCAAATTTTTGTACGATATTTATTTGTAACTTAATATGGGTAAAAATGGAATATACTTATCTCTATAAAGGCTTTGTATTCAAACAGCAAAAATTACTCGAAATTTCTTAAGGACGTATCGCAGATATTCGCCAAAATGCACGAAGGGTCATTCCATATAAAATCAACAAATTTTAAGAAAACATTTCGCGGAACCAGTTTTGATTTTCATGAGATTTTGTAGGTAATATGTAACTATCTTGGGTGTATCCCAAACCATGTTTTTTAATTAAGAAATATTTGTTATTGAGATATAGCCATTTGTTTATTCAGCGCATGCATAAAAATCGCCATTTTAGATTCATTTTTTAAAAGCTGTAGAGATGTTATTTGCATTAGCAGGAAGATCAGATAAGGCTTATTGGAAATTTTACAGAATTTAATTTTAATTGTGCATAGTAAAATAGGTTTAGAATAAGGCTAAATAGAGTTTTTCAGACATCAAACAGTGATTTCCAAACATTGTTTTTTTTTTTGGTCATTTTAGGCATTAAAAAAAACAATGAAGGACTTTCAGTAACAAACCAATTTTTTTCCTGTTACACTTACGTATTAATACAATATGCAGAAAAAAAATTGAGCTGCTAATGGTCCTTCCTCCTGAATAAATTGCTTAAACTTTCAAAATATTGAAAAAAAAAATGTGCTGCATGGAATGACCCTAAAATATCTCCAATAGTAAAAAATCTATGATGAATGAACTATTCGCAAACAGAAATATGAAATAAAATTATATAAAATTTTAAAGATAATTTTAGCTATCGAATAAAGTATGTTTCAACATATTATATTCAATCTATATATGTACTTATTTTCAATTTAATAAATAAGGAAATGCATATAAAAGTTTATAAAAGCATAACATTACTTTAGAGGGGGGAATGTAAACAAGACTCAAGAGCTTTCATTATAATTAAAGTATCAAGAATTGTAAATACATTAACCAGAATTATAAATAAAGTGTAAACAGGCTGGCTATAATTGAAGTACTAATGTTTAGAGGTCTTAAAAGCTAAATTATTACGTTTACTTTTTCAAATATTTGACATTCATATTGTTTATATGCATTTATAAAGTAACTTTTAATAAAAACTTTTATTAACTTATACTGATTTGTGGTGTTATATATCATTAAATAAAAATGGGGAGGCTTGAATGAGAAATGAATTATTTGATTTCTCGCCTACTACATTCATTTTAAGTTCAGGATCGTAGTTCCTTGGTACTGAAGAGCTTTCTTTTTTTCCCATTCAGAGCTGCTAAAACTACTTGTATATTTTTAAAAAGAATTTTACATTTTCTAATCAGGATTATGAATAATTGGAAATTATCTTTGGTACGCATGAATTATTTTATGTGTGTACATACTTTTTCCTTGTTCATGCATATGAATATCTTTTTATTTTCCCTTTAAGCAGTATTTTTTTTTCAACAACACTTTTTATTATGTGTTTTTAAGTACCAGTAAAAATACTTGATTTTATTGAAAATACACATTTTAAAGGGGGGTTAAGCATAGAATACCTTTAAAAAAGGGGTGGCGGGAAAAATACGTTTCGAAACTGAACTTCGCGCTAAGAAATCCCACTTAAAACTGCATACCTCTACTGTTCCTTCATTCACAGTTTTATGAAGTGACGAACATTCGTTAAAAATATTTCAATGCAGATATGGATTTTCATGATTCGAAAAGGTAATTATTTGAAATGAAAAAATGATATTTTTTCAAATTTTGAAAGCTTAGAAAAATTAAATAAAAAACCAGATGGATATATAATAGCATTTCAGATACTTGTAAAACTGCCCACATTTTATTTGAAATAGGGACAGAAAAACTATCTGCAAGTGAAACATTTAAGAAAGTATAAGAACTTGTTCAAAAAAATCAATTTTTATATTCAAATGGAAACGCAGCTAGAAAAAAACTCTCTAAACAGCCAACCCAAAAAGAAAGAGAGAAGTCAGCTTAACTTCTTCACCGTCAAAAGGTTATTGACATCATCCGCCAAGTGCCTGTATATGTACTTTTCTTGCAATGCCTCTCTCTTCTCTTGTGCTCCATTATCAGCTGGCGTTGCTCAATTTTGTTTTAGTCTCAGGTAGATAATAAATATGTATAATAAATGTAAGCATGGTCTGTCCGTCCTGTCCCTATACCTCCACAACCTACCCCACAGCCTTATGGGAGTGACATGGTATATTATCTCTCCATCCCCCATCCAAGAAAAAGTTTCTGTTATGATATTGCAGGGGCTGATTTCGGAGATAGAGATGTCAAAAAGGGCATTGCACCAATGGACTTTTAATAGATAGTTGATGAAGAAGCTGAGAATATCAAGTGCCAAGGTGGGCGAGACTGGCCAAAATGTTGGAGAATCTTCTAGAAAATTCCAGAATGTTGATTGAAAAATTTTGAATGTTCTAGAATTTTGCAGAATGCTATAGAATGTTCAGGAATGTACTAGAAGCTTCTGGACCTTCGAAGGGATTTTTTGTTTTGGAATGTTCGAGATGGATGTGAACCATCGAAAGGGATTCCTGTTTTGGAACGTTCTAGAAAACGAATCGAAAATTCAGAATTTTCTGGAATATTCTCAAAAGTTCTATTATCCTGTTATAATGGAAATACGTTCCTGACAGACGGGTATATATAAGTAATGACAAGATGAATGTATCAGTAAACTTTTCAAAAATCACAGAGCGGATCAAGATATTAAAAGTGCACGTTGAAAAAAATAATTCTTTTTTGTTGTTGTTGTTGTTGTCGTTGTTCAATCCAACAAAATTTGTTTGCTTAATCCTTTCAGACTCTCCGTCACAAAAAATACCTATATTGTCTAACAGAACGGATATCCTAATTTGTGCACATAAAGAAAGAACAATTTTCCTTTAAAATTTAGTAGTTAGGATATTTTATTTTTTATTTTTTAATTAAAAATATAATCTCCATTACTAAAAGAAAAAAAATCATTCAAAGAGAAATTATTTATTTAGATCTGAAAGGGTTAAGTAGTTTGGTAGTTTCGTTTGTTGACTTTTGTTGATTTAACAAATTAACTTTTGTTGATTTAACAAAAGTTAATTAAAAGTTAGCTAGATTCAGCCAAATCAAAATGCCATATTTTAACTAACAAAATGTTTCGTTGGATCTAGAATCGATCATTTAAGCATAATTGTTCCTCAATCAATTTACGAATGATTCAGTTATTGGACGATTTTTTCACGTGTATTTTCTAGCACTATTATTAAGTTGATACCGTCTCGTTTCTTATAAAACCTCATTCGATCGCAAAAAATACAAAAACCGTTTCAAAAAATTTCTGCCACCTTTCTACATGCTAAAAATGTAGAACAATCATATTAAGCAAAATCTTTCAACAATCAGTTTACGCATGCGTCAACGGACAGTGCAAGACAGATGAAACTTTTATGACACTGCAAAATAACAAATTCAGGATTTTACTAATCGATTTAGGGCAGACATGGGCAACCTTTGGAAAGTGGCGGGCAAAACTTTAGGATGTTAGCGAAGTCGCGGGACGTATAAATGGGATTTAATGGGATTTTGAATGGTTTATATAGGTCCTCTATGGGAATTTGAAATGTTCCGCGGGCAGGATCAAAAGCCGTAGCGTGCCCCATCCGGCCTGTGCCCATATGTGATTTACGGGTTTCTGAATTCGTCGAGAGTTTCAGTGGTAAGTCTAATTAATTTATCGATTCAATAAAATTTACATTTTTACTTCAGTGTTCTTATATGTACAGGGTAAATCTGAGAAAGTGGCCAAAACTTTAGGTGATAGAACGCATCTACACGAGCAAATTTCATCATATGGGATATGAAAATTAAAGACAAATATAGCAAAATCTTAATGCGCTTTCTAATTCTTTATATTCAAGTTTATCAAATAATAATTAGTTTATTTCTCCCATGAATTACTTTTTAAAATCTGTTCACAAGAATTATATTCAATAAAGGAGAAATTTCTCACGAGCCAGAGCCCGAGCACAGTTCGGACGCCGACTCGGGCTTTCAACTATATTATATATATACTAATAACATAATTAATTAATTACATATAAATATTATTATTATCATTTTAATATTTTTCTTAATTTTAAATAGTTTAATTTTATATATTAATTTCAGTTTTATACTTTAGAAAATTTATTTATTTTATTCTTATTTTTATTCCTTTAGAACTCTTTAGCTATTTAAGCTTGTGCTTTGTAGCTCATTGGCTAGCTAGACTAGATTTCAAATTTTTTACACTTCTTTCCTGCACAGTAAGTAGCTGGTCTGTTTTTTCTATATTATTCTTTTGTTTCAGAATGAGAATGACTAAGCATAGGAGGATCCCATTAAGCGAATGTTTAGAGGGAAACGTCCTCGGGTTGCTATGGAAACAATCACTAACATACGTGGTCGACTGTACAGGAAAATTTCACTCACAAATATACACCAGAAAACTCATTATTACTCACAGCTTTGCATTAAAACCATCGAAGTTGGATTGCCTGAATCATCCTTGAATGTTATTTAAACGAAAGCGCTTACATTAGGGGCACACCTTTAGTGACGATTGTTTAATACAGACTAAGTTCTATAAAATATAAGCAGCACGACAATCTTTCTAAGCTAAAAACGCTTTCAATGTATTCAAGTATTCACTTTTTATTTATTATGTAAATTTTCTGATAATATTTTTTGTTGTGATTCTGAAATCTTATAGTATTGTTCTAATATTTCTGTGTGCCATTTTACTGTACATCATATTTTAAGGAATTTGTTGTCACGACGCCGTTTACAATAAAAGAATTGAAAATATGAAATTAGCATTGTTTAAGTACTTTCATATGATACTTTAGATTAGGCATTTTATTTCATGTATTTCGAAACTCAACTTTAGTGTAATATTTCAAGACAGATTTGATCTGTTTTTTAGCAGGGTTTAACGAATACTGTCCAGTACTGCACAGGTACTGCACAATATGATAACTTTTTGGAGAGATTTTCTAGTATTACTGAATACCGGATAAGCTTTTCAAAAATGTAGGGATTTCATTTTAATGTTGCAGTATTCTAAAGTAATATTTGTACCATATTTATTCCAAATATAACTAGTACGGGCCAGTATTATTTTGTGTTGAATGTTTGAATGCATATGGAACATATGGAATTCAAGTACAGTACTAACCACGAATATTTTAAAAATAACACATAAAATAAATCTACGCTTATTATTTATCATTATTTGCAGTACACTATACTCTCAGTCTAAAACTTGTATTTTAAGGAATCGCTAATATCGTATTTAAATTAGACATAGGAGGAATTTACACATATAGTACGTGCGTGTGTGTGTGTGTGTGATAGTTACATAAACTATTTCCTTAATGGTGTATTAATTAACTATTTAAATTCAAAATATGTAAAAATCATATTTCAAATTTACATATTTTCATAATGTTGATTAAAAACTCAATCTGATATACACGAATGTTTTTCTTACGCTGGAAACTGAATTGCTATTGCAGGAAACTTTTTTAAACTATGTTTAGATACTTTTGTCAGACTGATACTTTAGAACGTGAAAAATTAATTACAAATAAATAGCTTCACATACTTTTCAATAGAATGCGTGGACAAATAACTAAGGTATCTGATACTTAGAAAAATGTTCGATTTTTAAAGCTTCCTGCTACAGTTAGTAAATTATACAAAAGAATCATAATTACTTAACGTATATACAAATATGCATAAAAAATTAAATAAATTGATTTTAAGTACATATATATATTTGTAGTTAAATGTGCGTCAGTTTTTGGCGAAGAACAATTACGTCCAACTTCTGAAAATAATTATCATCGTCTCTTGCTCTAATTTTGGAAACAAAAATTTTCTCAGGTAATTTTCAATCTGTGTAAGCACAATAATTATTTCTTTGTCAATAATTATCTATGATTTTAATAAAAGAGCTTTAGTGATTGCGAAATAATAAAATATTAGAGAGTTTTCCATTATTTGTTAATAATAATTGTTTTAAATCAATAAAGAATAAGATTAAAGTTCCAGATATTTCTTATGCTAGAATATTTCTCAATAGAGTTGATGCGAATATGACTTTTTTTAAGTGTGTAAGTTGTGAAAGAAATTATCAAGATAATTTAAATAACAAACTTTGCGGAGACTCTACAAGTCTTAAGAAATCAAAGACACTGAATTTTTTAAGGTTGTGTACCAGGAAAATTTTACCGTTACTTCATGAATGCTGACTCTTTCGTCATTTACAGTCAGTGAGCATATAAAATTTTCAAAATAAAAAGAGCATTTTCCATTAGAGTCTTTACTCTAAGTACTGAAAGAATCAGTTTTAATTTTACAGGTAAATCCGCAGTGAAAGTTCAAGACCCGTCGTTCCACTGTGAATGAAAATAAGGCACTTAAGGAGCAGTGGGATGCAGAACTCTCGGAACATATCTCACACTGAGGTTGCTTCCCTGAAATAGCATCAAATATCGCCGGACATACATTGGTTTATTTGTTATCTATCAGCTAGTCAATTAACGTGTAGTGGATACGAGCCGCGGTTTATCAGCCGGCAGGTCAACTAGACGATCGATTCCGGCTGTGATAGAATGAAAAATTATTATTATTTTATTTTTGATAATCATTTTAGTAAAACGGAAGAACAAAAAATTAAATTCCTCAAGAAGAAAAAAAAAAATACACACAGAACGGACATTTTCTGGCAATTTTTGCGGCAAATCCTTTTTGCGTAAGTTTACTACGCATATATTTTTAACTGTGTATAATTTTTCATTTCTGTTTTGTCGTAAACCCCTTAAACTTATCTGCTAATAAACAAGTCCGGCGATACCTTTGGGAGGTTCACTTGAGGACTTTGCTGAGTGCGCATGTGTCTAAATTAAAACTACCTCAATTTTTTACACATGCATTAAAATTCTGACATTAGAAAATTCTGACATCAGAAGATTCTGCCATATTTAAAACTCTTCCTCTTCTCAAGTCAAACTTTTTCAGGGTTTTTATTTTCATACAGCTTAAGAATCTGAAACTGCATCTTTCAAATAGTATTGATGTTCCAACTTAAGACATCATAACTTAAGGTAAATGCTCCAGTAGGGGGCCATTTGAAATTTTAAGTTGAAAAACAAGAAATTCCAACTATCCATCGAGATAAGAGATTAACCTTTATTTATTTGAAACCCTTATCAGCTAAATACCTGAGGTGTAGCGCCTTCATTTCCTGTTCAGTTAGGTACAAGAAAGTTTGTAACTGAAGTTGATCTCTCACAGAAGATTCTAACAGACTCTAAGTCCATTTTTAAGGATTTCTTTTAGAAGCAAGTTTTCATTCAAACCATTTTTTAACACACATTCCATTTGTTTTTAAAATGTATTGTCACTGATATTACTTGATTACATACTGAATGTATTATAAACTATCACTGAATGAAATTATAATGGTAATTTTTTGATAGTGATGGGTGGCCCACTTTTAGATCAGTGGTTTACTAAATGCTTCAAAACAGGGCCGAGGTGACCCTGTACTAAAGCACATGCTTTTTCTCATGTGCTCCAGAAGTGGGCCACACGGCCCACTTCTGGAGGATTTTGGTAACTAGGATTTGGGTAACTAGGATTTTGGTAAATAGGATTTTGGTAACAAAGCCAAAATACTGAAATAAAAAGTTTGTAGTAAAAATGTATGAAAATCATTGAACAATCACCAAATGTTACTGCTGGGGATCAGGCAAGAGTTAGTGAACAAATGGTCGTTCGTGCAACAATCGGTGAATTAGTTGGGCTCTGTAACAAAGCAAACAATGATGACTATCTCATTGCTGGAACATTAAAAAACATTCCATCACCATTTAACAGGACTCTTATTGGGCCACAAAAGGCAGATGATAAAAAAAGAGTTTTCTCTTTTTTTTTCTGAGAAACTCTCTGAGGAACTTCCTGCTGTGGTTATTTCACCATTAATGGTTATGTATTATAAGAAAAAAGATAATGCTAAAAATGCAAATGCTTCTGAAACAGAAGAGAGAAACTGGAGAATGAACAGAATAATTCATGCACACAAAAATGACTAGAAATTCTTTATGAGTCTTCAATTTCACTTGATGATTCTATCATAAATGAATACAGTGACTTCGATTCTGATGAGAGTGAAGAAAAGGGATTGCCTATCTATAACAAATTAGAGCCGAAAGAGGTTCAATTTGAACTTTGTCCCTCTTGGAAGGTAAAAGAAACTCACAAAAATATGCGTATTTTTGATTAATCCGGGAAAGATTTATTCAACATAATATATAAAGTTTTAATATCCTAAATGCCCAAAACAGAACTTACAATGAAAGATCCAGAATTAGCATAAAGCTTTAATAAAATTTGGCTGTTTGAAAAAATTGCAAATCTCATGTGAGTAGAATTCATAAATAAGCATTTCATCTGCCATTTTTGGTCTATTTTTTATAGTGTATAATATTATTGTATTGTTATTATTACTATATATAACGACTTCATTCTATTTTCCTTAGCCATTTGACAAATCTAGGTGGCCCACTTTTGGTATGCCCACTACCGGTACATCAAACTTTTGCTATGTCCACTTCTGGTGCATAGAAGTGACCTAAGTTTTAATTAATTTTTAAATTATATCACAGTTATGATATTTTAGATGATTATTGCTTTACATATGAGTTCGAACAGCCATAAAAAAATATAGATTAACAAAACTTTTCTAAAGTTAAGATGATAATTGAGGAACTATCCTTAAGTGGCCCACTACTAGAGCATTTTCCTTACTGCACAAGTGCTTTTTTACAGCTTTTTTTTTTAATTAATCCCTACAAATCTAATTGCTCATCCATAGCGCTGAGAACAGGTATTAAAAAAAATACTAAAGCGCAATTGTTATTTTAATAAATTTGCCACTGACAAACTTTACTGAAAAGTTTGTATGTGATTACGCAAGTTAAATAATAGCGAGGGAGAAAAAAAAAACAGGCAAGAGGGAAACTTGCCAAAAAAGCTTTCATTGTAGGGTGCTGGGTGAATTCCGAGAGTCAGGAGGTGTTTCATCGCACTACAGAGGTTGTTGACATCAACCACTAGCTCAGGTGCTTCTGCTGCACTCTCTATTGGTGAAATGATGGAGCAAAACACTATATGTTTGACACTGGCACACGCTTCATGCCTGAAGATTAACTTTTTTAAAGCTAAGCTCACATATAATTCGAAGAATGCATAGAGACGTATAAATTCATTAAACATCAATTTTAATTTTCTACAAGGAAAATAAAATATGTACCGTCTTCCAGGCTCTTAAACTAACATTCGTTAAACGTTTAAGTTCGTAATTTTACATAGGTCTTGAATTTATACATTTTAAAAGAAGATAAAAATCTGATCAGCTGTTCATTTCGTCTGTCAAATCTGATCATCTCGTTTGTGCTCTAAAGTACTTTTTAAAATATTATATTGTTCCATATAAGGACAAATTATAGTTATATCTATCTCTGTGCCAATTTTAAACTGTACCAAAATTAAACTGCACCAGTTTAAACTGTACCAATTTTAAACTGTACCAAATGTTTTTACATTCGATTTTATTCTATTGCAAAGCAAATTCTAGCTATTTCAGAACAAACCTGAGTTAGGACATTTTGCTTCCCAAGAGAACCACCGCGAAGTACCGCCAGACAGGTTACGAACCATTTGTTTCTTCATCAGTGGTAAGCAAGGTATATGTCATGGTTTACCCGAAAGCTCCAATATATTTTAATACCAGACCTTTTAAATGCTGTCCTACTCATTACCGACGAAAATAATACTCACGCATTTATATACTACTAGCTGCGTACCCGTTCTCCGCACGGTAGGGAACGAAACTTTTTCTTACATCTATAATTCGAATTGATTCCAGTGATTTGGAATCTAAAAATAAGCAAAATGATTTGACTCTTGGCGTAAAGTTACTCATTAGTTATTCGTAAAGTTAGTATAAGTACTGACCTGAGACCATTGTTAATATTATGACACAAAAACTATGTCGGTGTCATTCGCGATCAGAAAAAGAAAAGCGTGACGGTTTGCAGCGAATATTCCTAACTTCCAAAATATCTCATTTCTACATCATACTCTTTTTTAGATTTAAGTTATACCACCTTAGATACTACATGATGTGGAGAACCGTTTTATTTTATAGTTAAATAGTTGTGTACCCGCTCTTCGCATGGGAAGAAGAGAACATTTTCCCAAAATGTGGTCATAACTACTTGTGACAAAACAGAATCTCCAAGAAAAAAAAAAGTTCTGTTACAGTCTTTTCTGTTGAAACTACCGCGGGATATATTAACGCGACGTAGAATTACTTAATGTTTAGTTAGCTGTGATGTAAGATGGTTGTTGAAAAAGGAATAGAACATTTAGTTTCACGAAATATTTATTAATGCGGTATATTGTGCTTTGATCAATATTGCCCTAGCATATCTACTAGCTATCACTTATACTATCTTTTACTGATACCAATACAATATATTTTCGTTTTCAATCGTTAATGTTTAATTTAAAGAAACGGCTTAGATATTTGCTACGAATGTAGTCTTTCATTCTTTGGTGACTTTCATAATTTACGCATTAGTATAAACGATAATCATTTCCCTTTATGGTTGGCACTAAAACAGCTCTCCATACATTTGTATGCATAATTTTTGTCAGATTGGCGCATTTAGCACCAGGGCCCTATTATCTCACGGGCAAATCGCGACTTTGCCCAGTGCCCCAGGCTCGAAATGGCCCCCAATTTGAAATGTTAATCTGAAATATTCTTTTTTATAACAAAATTTTATGAAAAATAAAACAAATTTCATAGATGGAGGCCCCCAAATTCATCAGTGCCCGGTGTCCCTGTTGGTCATAATCAGGCCCTGTTTAGCACCGCAAAATATTTCTTGCGATTCGAAAACGTGTCCCGTTTAAAATCTCAATTGAAAATAATTCTGGATAATTCACTGGTGAAAAAACAGCATTGAATTCTTTTTCTGGCAATGTAAAATAAAATATGAATTATTTCATGCGTTGCGTATGTTTTGCTTGTGAATCCGTTTTCTGATTGAGTTTCGGAAGGGGTTTAAAACTCGTGACACCAAAATGACGCACATTTCACAGGAAAAACCCAATTATTTTAAAGTAATTTTATTTATTTTTTTCAACTGGCAATTTTAATCATTGTTACTGTATCCAGGACAACCAAACCGAAATTTGTAAGCAGCTGCTAATGAAATAAAAATCCTTCTTTACTTAAAAATTCGTAAAAATTCTCCTAATTTATATTTTTCCTCCGTTCTTCTTTTAAAAGTGGGCGAATTGTGTGCTCCGTCTTTTGCCGAAATATAAAAAAACTAAGACAGATAGAATTCAAGATGCAGCAGTTTTAAAAATATTTTACGAAAGTCAGCGTCAAATTTAATTTTATTTGAAAAATTCCCAAAAATCTGCAAATTATGTTACACAATCCGAACAAACAGTTTTTAAAAGAAAATTTTCTCCTCTATACGATGATCTAAATATGGTTTTCTTGCGAGTGCAATTACCTGCGTTATTATGTATTACGCAAGAAAAATCGCTAAAAATCGGGCAAAACATAGAATAAAACATTTTCTAACTCGAATTTCGAAAAAATCGCTTCGAGGTGTGTCGAGACCCGTCTTGGAGAATTTCCGTACAAAATTTGGTAGGTCTATGATCACCCGTTTCGGAGCTACGCGAAACACATAGACAGACAGACAAACGGACAGTTTACACATTGCTTTATTATATAGATTAAGATATTTTTTATTTTTGGATTTCTTTCTTCTTTTACAATATTTTAATTACCATTTTTTCTTTAAAAAAATCGACAACACTTTTCTAAAAAACCCGTGTTCTTGTACCCACGGATTTTTTTCTCTCTTCAAGCGATATTTCTAACTAAAATGTAAATGCAAATAAACAACGGAGGGCAATATTTTCACTGTAATAAACCCATCTGTTTTATGTATCAGCATGTATGCGCATTACTGCATGAATCTGATCCCATTCGAGCTTCTATGGCCAATCTTAGCAAATCTAAGAGCATGAACCTGTTATTTCACGATAAACATTACTTTTTCGCGAGTTAATTCTTATAGGCAACTTTCAGAAAAACCATTTTGGAGTAGGATTCATCTGAATTTTTGGATCCTGAAAATTTAAAATAAAAAGCTGAAACTTAACAAAACTATTAAACATCGCTTGATTTTTAAGCAAACTAAAAATAACTCAGAATGTGTCATATAAAACTATTTAACTGATCAGAAATAGTATTAAATTTATTTTCATGCTTCATTCTAGAGAAATTACTAAAATCTTATGTTTATAGGTAATAAAAATTTTAGAGTCCCCACGTTCAGTACAGTTTAAAAACATTCTGCCTATTTAGATGATTAGTACTAATGTATGTGTGGCAAACATTATTTGAAACCTACATGCCTGCAAAGCACGGACAGAATTGACAAAACTTTATGAAAATTGGCCGATAATGTTTCGAATTATAGTTTTTAAAGTATGAATGGCGTGTTTAACTAAATGCCGAAACTAGTACGTTAAGCTTCTGTTTTGAAATAATTATTTCAGAACTTTATGTTCTTATTCATTTTTAAATCCTCATAATACTCGTATTACTTCTTTTCCTTTTCAAAAATTTGCAACGTTTTCTTTTACATGAAGTATGTATCTATGTATTCGGCAAGAGTAAGTAGATTATTAATTTAAATTATTTTACTTTTTACTTTAAAAAAAAACCGAAAACAGTTCTTTTGAATTCTAGCTTTTCTTTTCCTCCAAAGCATTTTTAAAAGTATTTTTATATTAAAAAAATTTATATTTTACGTATGTCACCAGACATACACACACGCTTTCTGCTCAGTTATAGAAAGGACCAGGATATACAGGGTGTCCAGTGCTAACGGTGCCCAATGGCTATTTCCTAAACAGTTAGTCAGAAACACATAGTTCCCATTGCAAAAATGCTCTAAATTGTACAATCTATTATATCAGAAACAATCGAAGTCAATAAATCAATTACTAGAAAAATTACGAAACCTAAATTTTTATACGGTTCCCCAGTCCTATCAGTTATATTTAGGAAATTTTCTTTATACAATTTCCTGCACAATTAAAAAATTACGCCCTTCTACGACCAAAATTTACCGAGTTATGAAGCAGCAAACATTTTGACTTAAGTCACTTTTTCACGTTTAAAAATGTCCCGTTAAGGTAAACCGTTAAGGGACCATATAAATATTGAAATTTTAAATTATAGGTTATAATTTCATTTTCTGGCATAATGCGGAGAAAGAAGCAAAACTATACTAATTTTTAAACAAAGGGTTATAGTCAGGCTCTATAAAAATCTATCCGGGATCAGACTTACTAAATCGTATATATGTGTAGCATGCATATGTGTAACACCGAGTATGCTACGCAAAGTACAGGAAGAGTTTTCTACACGGGTGCATATTTGCATTGCAGACGAAGGAAGCTATACTTTGAGCAAATGTTACGCTAACAGGATTTGTAATATTAATTTAAGTTTCTAAAATGCATATATTCGTACTTTAAAATGTTTCATTTTCTATGAACTTTGAAAGTACTGTACAGTAAAGTACTTTAAAGTACTATTTTTTGTACTTTAAATGTTTCATTTAGTGAAGTTTTTATTCTCTGTTTTGTATTTTAAGTTATTAATACCAGCTCATTTAAAAATTTCTATTTTCAGTAAATAAGCTATATTTTTATGTTAATTTATTGGATACACATAGTTAAACTTTAATCTTATTTATTGCAATCTACAATCGTTCAATCTACAAATAGTTGATGAAATTGCTAATAAATATTACTAGGCTCAAAATCACGTACATTAATTTTTTCTCGAATTCATTTTGTATACAGCCCCTATTTCGCATCTCGAAAAGTGCTCGCATTTTAAGCAGCTCTAACTCGGCGAATTTTGGTCGCAGAAGGACGATTTTTTTCTTTACTTTATTTATTTGTGTGTGTGTGGGGGGGGGGGGAATTATGTAAGGAAAAATTTTCTAAATATAACTGATAAGACCGGGGACTGTATAAAAATTTAAATTTCGTCATTTTTATAGGAATTGATTTAGTGGCTTCGATTGTTTCTGATATAATAGATTATACAATTTAAAGCATTTTTGCAACTGGAACTATGTGTGTCTCTGACTAACCGTTAGGAAACAGCCATTGGGCACCGTTAGCACTGGACACCCTGTATATTTCTATTTATGATTTATAGTTTGAATTTTTCAATTTCATTTACAAGGAATCTCGGGAATTTTTTTTATTTATACATTTTAGTGACCTTTAAGCAAACAAATCGCAGATTTCCAATAACTGATATTATATTTTTGTTGACATTTTAAGAACTGAATGGAGCATTTCTACGAATTTTAGTTTAAAAAATTAATGCTTCAATATGCTTTTTTTTTTTTAAATTTAATTACTTAACATGAAAAATGAGCTTCCTTAAATTTACAGAACACTGTAAATTTAAGGAAGTAAATTTAACATTACAAATAAATTTCCTTAAACCGATTGAGTTAAATTTTGCCATTCCATTCAAACTTGAAATCTCAATTACTAAATTTGTAATAATTGATGTTTTAGAATGTACTTACGAGTATTTAATAATAAGACCGTCTATAGTACTTCAAAGGATCAATCTATCGAGAATATGGTACAGACACACACAAGAGAGTGTATCCTGAACCACAACAGAAGCTGAAGAAGCACAAAGTGGTTTCATTTTTATCTTCTTTTTTTATGAGCATTAAAATTTTCTGCCGGGCGCTATATTACACTCTCTAGACCTACAGAATCGAGTATATCTGAGGCAGATACACTCAAAAGCGCATTTTCTCTGCAATTTTTAAAAAATGGTTATCAATGCTCCGCACGAAAATATCTCATTCGGAAATAAATGTAAAAAACATGCTTTTATAACGATACTAAAATTAAACAAGAGTACACATAGTCACTTATGCTAATATTGTATTATTATTTATTTGTGCCAAATCAAAAGAAAAAATCAAACATACCACTCTTAAGTCCCAAGAGAAAATTCAAGCTAAGAGAATGCAGTTATCCCCTTCATCCTTTACAAAGCTCTTAAATTTCTTCCGTTTATTGTTTTTCCATGAGTATACCTGAAAGAAATAATTTAAATGAAAATTTTATTTAAGGATATTATTTACTAACACGTAAACATAACGTTTACAGACCAGTACTGCGGTGAAACCAGTACTGCAAGTGTATCCCCTGGAATTTAAAAAATATATAATAAACGTGAAAATATAAGTAACTTTTTTTTTTTTTTTTAGCTTCTTACATTTTTTTAAAAAGGGCTGAATGTTTGAATTTTACATGTAACTTTCACATTAAATTAGCTTTTTAGACCTGTGTTTGTGGTTTAATCTTTTATACTTTCGAACGTAAATTTTAAATTTTTGAGAAGTCATTCATATTTAATTTTAAGAGAGACTGCTCATTAGTGGATAATGCTGGCGCACGTACTGTGTGCACCCATTGATGAATGGTGACCCTCATAGTATAATGACCAAAGCTTCCGGCCTTAGTAGCAGTGAATGGCTTATGGCAGATGTCCGCTATTAGGAACTGCTATTTAGGAATTTAGGTTAAAGGGAAAAGTTTACCATTTCTCTTCAAGATTAGAAAGGTAATTTTTCAGAGATTTAAATTCGAACAATATTAGTTTAAAATTAATGAAAATTTGAATCTTTTTGACTTGGTGATTTCACATATAAAATGAAGACATCACTGTTCACTTTCGAAACTTGGGCTCTGTTCTAATATGTAGATGACCTCTAAGCCAAGTGTAGGGTAGCGTATTTCAGGCAAACCTGCACATGAGGTTTTTGCCAAGGAGGGGGGGGGGTGCAGGGTCTTGCCTTGGACGGAGTACTTTTTAAGGGGTTCTAACGCGTATTCACATGATTCTGTACACAACCACCCAAAACTCTAGACCGTTAGATCAACAGCCGCGCGGTAGGCCAGAGCCCTGGACCTCCAGACTTCAGCCATCTACCATTTTCAGTGCTTTATGCATTGGGCTATAATGGGATCCCCCAAGTAAAAACTGTTATATTCATCAATGCTAGACGAAAAATATTACGCCTCAATTTTTCTGGAAAAATTCGTCTGCTATCTATATAAATAAAATTAGACTTTTGTCTGTACATTTCTTGGAATTCAAAAATTTTGCGATTTCTATCCGTTTCAAGCACCCGAGAATCCGATGCGACCCTCAAAAAAAAGTTTGTCTGTCTGTCATTCTGTCATTCTGTCCGTGACGCTTTTTTTGTTTAAGCATCACGTAAAAACGACTGAAGCGAATGATATGAAATTTGGTGTCATGATAGGTGGTCACTCAACTTAAAACATAGGCGTCGAATTTTTAAAAGAAATCTTGATTAGATTTTCAGATTTTGCGAAAATCGTTTCAAACTGCGTAAATTTGTGTTCAAGCATCACGCAAAAACGACTGAAGCGAATGATATGAAATTGGGTGTCATGATAGGTGGTCACTCAACTTAAAACATAGGCGTCCAATTTTTAAAAAATCCTGATTGGATTTTGAGATTTTGCGAAAATCCTTTCAAACTGAGTAAATTTGTGTTCAAGCATCACGTAAAAACGACTGAAGCGAATGATATGAAATTGGGTGTCATGATAGGTGGTCACTCAACTTAAAACATAGGCGTCGAATTTTTAAAAAAATCTTGATTAGATTTTCAGATTTTGCGAAAATCGTTTCAAACTGCGTAAATTTGTGTTCAAGCATCACGCAAAAACGACTGAAGCGAATGATATGAAATTGGGTGTCATGATAGGTGGTCACTCAACTTAAAACATAGGCGTCCAATTTTTAAAAAATCCTGATTGGATTTTGAGATTTTGCGAAAATCCTTTCAAACTGCGTAAATTTGTGTTCAAGCATCACGTAAAAACGACTGAAGCGAATGATATGAAATTGGGTGTCATGATAGGTGGTCACTCAACTTAAAACATAGGCGTCCAATTTTTAAAAAATCCTGATTGGATTTTGAGATTTTGCGAAAATCCTTTCAAACTGCGTAAATTTGTGTTCAAGCATCACGTAAAAACGACTGAAGCGAATGATATGAAATTGAGTGACATGATAGGTGGTCACTCAACTTAAAACATAGGCGTCGAATTTTTAAAAAATCTTGATTAGATTTTCAGATTTTGCGAAAATCGTTTCAAACTGCGTAAATTTGTGTTCGCACATGACGTAATAACTGCAAAGGTGAAAAAATGATATTTGGTGAAATGATAGGTGGTCACTCACTTTAAACTATTAGCATCTAATTAAAAAAAAAGCGATCAGATTTCGAGATTTTGCGAAAATCGTTTAAAACTGAGTGAATCTTTGTTCCCGCATTACGTAATGGCGACTAAAGCGAATGATATGAAATTGGGTCACACGATAGATGGTTGCTCAACATAAACTATAGGAGTCCAATTTTTTAAACATTTTTATTAGATTTTTGAGATTTTGTGAAAATTCTCTCAAAATACGTTTATAATTCTTCAAACATCACGTAATAACGACTAATACGAATGTTATGAAATTGAGTGATATGATAGGTAGTTGCTAATCTTAATTTATAGGCGTTGAATTTTAAAAATATTTTGCTTACATTTTGAGATTTTTCGAAAATCGTTTTAAAATGCTGAAAATTTGTTCCAGCATCACGAAATAAAGACTGCAGGGAATGAAACGAATTTGGGTGACATGATAGATTGTCACTCAACTTAAATTCTAGGCTTCAAATTTTTGAAAAATATTGATTAGATTTTGAGATTTTGCGACAATTATTTCAATATGCGTAAATATTCGTTCGCGCAGCCCATAATTACGACTAAAGCGAATGAAATGATATTACTTAGTTACTCTCTAACTCGATATTTTAACAAGACATGAAAATTATAACTTCGCTTTCTTTACTTTGGCAACATACTACATCCATTCTGTGTACTCCTACAATGCTGACGAAAGTTCTTGCTTTTTAGAAATTTTCATTCACTAACCCGTCGAGGACGGGTACTTCAGCTAGTAATTAAATATAAATCAATGCTACTAAAATTAAATGTAATTTAAATTATCAATTAGGTTAAATTAATAGTTCATGATTTTGTGTTTTTCAGCTGTGACAAAACATTATCATAAAGTTCATTTCAAATATTGATGATACATTTTCCAATCAAGATTATTCTCCCTTCAAACGCCAAATAGTCAATGTGCTTGACTCAGCATTTTTTTAATAAACCACAATTTCTCTCTCATAGCATTGTGAAGGTGCAATAAATTCAGCACTTCACAGAACTCGTGGATTGACTAAAATGCAGATTTTCTGTCAATTGCATTATTCTCTTTATTTATTTTTTATTAGTATTATTAAATTTCTACCGAAATTTTTTACATGGTCTTGACAACAATCAATATCTCTTAATCAGTGTTTGTCACCATTTAGAAATCTTCACTTACTGGAGATATTAGCTGCTGTATTTTTTTCCTAAACGTCTGCATGTGGTACCCATTGAGGAGGAATAGGTGGAGAGAGCATCCTATTGTACTTTCCGGAGAAAAATGAAGCTGAAAAAGCAGCTTTGCGGGGAAAGAAAATGTACAGATTTGGCTGTTTATCAACTTTTGCTTCGCAAAATCAAACACTTTACCATGGGAGAAAACAAAACAAGAGAAGGGAAATGATGAAATGGTTTTTGCAGCACTATTTTCATAAAACCCATGCCTTACAAGTTTGTATCAGTTTAGGGTTACAAACACTCCCTCCTCCTACTTTTTCCTCTATGGAGATACCAGATAAGCCGACCGTTCCAGAGTTTACAAATTTCCTATTCACTTTCTTTTACTTGCCTTTTCTGGCTGACCAGTGGCTGAGCGCGTTTGCGCTTTCAACTGGGAGACGAAAGATGCCTGGTTCAAAATCAGGTCCGAAACGCCGACTTAACCGTTCGGGGTTTTCCGTGGTTTTCTCCTAAACTTAATAGTAAATACGGGTAGCTTAATAGTAAAAGAGTAAATACGGGTTAGGTTTCCTTAGAAATTCCCCCACGGAGAGCAATTCCCATTCGGCTTAGATCCCTCGCGCAGATAATTGGCCGTAACACCACATTACATTGTTTGTCTTTTCTAAGTAACATTCGACGCCTATGTTTTAAGTTGAGTGACCACCTATCATGGCACCAAATTTAATGTCATTCGCTTCAGTCGTTTTTACGTGATGCTTAAACAAAAAAAGCGTCACGGACAGAATGACAGAATGACAGACAGACAAACTTTTTTTTGAGGGTCGCATCGGATTCCCGGGTGCTTGAAACGGATAGAAATCGCAAAATTTTTGAATTCCAAGAAAAGTACAGACAAAAGTCTAATTTTATTTATATAGATTGAAATGTATTAATGTTCCTAATAAACTATTTTCCCCCAAATATGTGTTTGATTCTCTTAATACGCACGGTACTGTATATACTAGTTTACACATACGTATACCTGTAATAATAATAACAATAATAACAGTAATGTAACAATAGCCTTTAAATAGAAAAATTTTCAAATTTACATCTGTCAAACGATGTAGAAAGAATATGTGGTGCGTATCTAACGATATGTTTTATCATTATTTAACGCCATTGATAAGTAATGTCTGCATAACCATACTACAACTGCAACTATTGAACTTATGAGTATCTTGCAAAAAGCGTGTAATGTAAAAAATTTTCATTGCACAAAAAATTTACACAGCTCTAACAATATATTTTTCATTTGAGGTTTAATCGTTCACTTTTTTGGTGTTATTTTGTTTTTCCGATATAACTTTTTTAACCAGTTTTCTAAGTTTATTGAACTACTAGAAAGGATTTATTAGCCATAAATAGTGAAGTTGGTGGTTTTTCTTACTTTGCAAAAAAGAGGTACAACTTGAGCTATCCTTTTGTTTTAACTCTTTTCATTCAATATTTCACTTGGGAATAGAAATTTCATTTCAGTTGCAAAATATTTCGATTGAATTTCGTTTGTTTGTGTTTCTATGGCAAAAATACGGAACGACTATCTGCCAAGGATGCGGGGTGCTTGGTCGGAGGACTCTCCAACGGGTTCTATAGCGTATTCACGTTACATTTGGAGAAAACCGACCAAAACTCCAGACCGTTAGATCGGTGGCCGCGCGATAGGTCGGAACCCGGGGCCTTCACACTTCAGACACCTACCATGTTCAGTGTTTTTATCCACTCGGTCATGGTGGAGCCAAAACTGAATTTCGATCGTAAGATATTTGCTTGAAAATGTTCTATTAAAACATTCACAATTACTCACGCATGCAAGTGATCATTCGAAAATTCCAAGGAAAAAAAAATACTCGAGGTGGTATTAAGAAAAAATAAAAATAAATAACATTGTAAAACCACACATATTCATAAATAAGACTGTACGTACGTTTCAGATCGTACAAAGGATTGACCCTTCTTCTGCAGCAAAATCACCTATTTACACACTGGCAGGAAAGTGAGAACTTTGTAATTTAATAAAAATTTATTTATTTTTAATTTCTGAAGATCTGTGAAAATAAGCACATATACTGATACGCTGCCTTTAACCTCAGCGTTATTGAAATTCAAGTATTGCATCGCCAAGTAATATGTCTGCATATCCATACAACAATTGCAACTATAGAACTTTCGAGTATCTTGCAAAAGGCGTACAATGTCAAAAATTTATCATTACACAAAAATTTTATACTGCTCTAAAAATATTTTTTGATAAAGATTACTGTAAAAAAAATAATAATTTTAAATATCACTTAAATTTATTTTCTTGCACGAGAATGTTTTATAAACGTTAGTTTATTACAATGAAAATTGAAATTAAATGAAGTGAAGTGAGTTTTGTATCTTAGACGCCCAGAAGGTTAAAACTAAAAGTGTTTAAGATTATTAAATAATACTATGAAAACTTTTCTCCAAATTTTTGTGATTTTTTTTAATTGGATATATAAATATGCGAGATATTTTTCTTAAAAATAGTTTTGGAAACTTGATGTATCTTCATTAAAGTATCAGTTTAACCATATTAAATCAGTCAAAAGTGAAATAAAATGCATTAACTTAGTGAACCTAGACGTCTCAGCTATCCAAGCATCCAGGATGGAGAATATAGGGAAAGTATGTTATTCATTATTTAATACTGACAAAGATTTTAATGAAAGCGTCCTGGTAAATTTTCATAGCTTTGATGGGTATTTAAAGAAAAGCTGTGTTTGAAAATATTTTTGAATAATATCAAATAAAAATTCAAGATGAAAGGAACATGGAAGGTCTCATGTTCTTTTACTATTTGCCGAAGCATAAATCCATTCCTGCAGGCTAAATATTGCGTGTCCTTAAGAAGCTTGTATAGTTGTATTGTACCTTGTCATTGATCGTTGGTTTAATAGTTAACCGAGATTCGTTTAAATTTTATATTGCTTATATTTTCAAGTTGAAGATGCAATTTAGCTACTTCGGAGTTAATTAAACTATTCTGAAGACCTGTTAGCCGCCACAAACAGTACGCTGTAAAATTATTTTTTGAAATAATATAATTATCAGTTGCTAATACATCTTTCTAATTCCAAAGAATTTTTTTCCCAGACCACAGCGGAGTATTGATGGGCTCAAAGGGCGTGTGAATTTGAAAACTCTGTAAATACAATTCGGGAGGGGGAAGTATCTATTCACTTTTAGTAAAATACACTTCTATAAACGGCAATTAGCAATCTAATACAATTTTTAATAGTTTTTACTGAATAGCGACTCTTTTTACAAAATCTTCATTCGAAATTTGACTAATACTTCAATACCTTTATAGAAGTGATTAGTACACGCTTAAAAGAAAAGAACTAAATTCGCTCCGAAGGAACTAAAATAAATCCGAAGGTTTTAAAACCTTGACAAGATTGTCTCTGTTTTAAACCCTTCGGAGCTATTTTAGTTCTTTCGGAGCGATTTTTTTTTTCGTGTAATTGATGCACCACGACAACATTTTGACTCCTCATTTCTGTATGATCCGTGGTAACCTAACTCATCTTTATATATATATATATGTGTGTGTGTGTGTGTCAGGACTCGAAAGAAGTCGAGGCAACTGCGACAAATGCCGTGAGATTAGCTCAAATGGCACAATGATCAACAGTTCTCGCGGCAAGTTTGGCTGAGAGTATTTAAAACTTAATTACTTGAGTATTGTCTCGGATGTATTTTAAGGTTACATATGAAACTGCAGAATGTTTACAAGAAAAGTGAAGTACCTATATTGTTCTACTCTGCATTATTAATTCAATATTTTTCAAGTTAAGCGAAGAAACTGCAATTGAAGTTTACCGTTATTACGAAAATCGAAGATTTTGCCGTAATATGGATAGTTTTTGTTGCCAGCATATATCAGCTCCCTGCATTTTTTGCTGCCAGCTTCAAAATCTTCTTTCAAACCCTGATAAGTGTGTGTGTATTGAATATATGCAAGATGTCCCAAAATGGTGGTAACCGGCTTTAATTCTTATCTATTAGAGATAAGTGGGCAATGTAAATTCGGAAAGGAGACTCCGTTAAAAAAAAATCCTCCCGTTAATTTTCAAAAAGTTACACTTTTTAAATTTCTATACGAACCCCTTACAAAGCAATTCCCAGTTAGTAAAATGTGCCCCATACACTCATCAGATGACATACAAAATTTGAGAATTATACCTTTGAAAGTATCAGAGGTATGAAGATAAATACAACGCTGACTTAAATCACTTTTCCATGGGTCTCAAAAGGAAAAAATCGCATCGAATGATCGCATTTCAGGGGTCGTACAGAAATTACGAAAGAAAATCTTTTCTTTTTTTCACTCTAGCAATAAACATTTACATTCAAAATCAATAGTCTCTGATCATCGTTTTTTAAAGATATCTCTGCGACGTTGTATGCTGAAAGGATCAAATTTGTTATATCACGTCATGAGTGTATGGGGCACATTTTACTAATTGGAAATGTTTGTGAACGGGGCCGTATACAAATTTAAAAAGTGTAACTTTTTGAAAATGAACGAGAGGAATTTTTCCTTAACAGAGTCTTATTTCCGAACTTATTTTGAACATTTTTTTCAATTTACGCTGCCTACTTATCTCTAATAGATAAAGAATTAAACACCTTCTTGGGACCAGCTGTATATGTGTGTGCGTATTACTGTGAAAAACGGAATTTTGGAGAATGTCAACATTCTCTGGTGAGTGAAACACTTACCTAACACGTTGGTGAAAGACCGATTACTTTTTTATATTATGATATATTCTAACAAGAGCCGGTGTACATCGACACTCACAATTTAACTCTAGTGGTACTCGAAATCGAGACGGTATATTATTTCCTATTTTGACATATACCATAGCAGGTATATAAAAAAAATCGTGCCTTTTCACGACTATTTTTTGTATGCATTCGTACCATTAATTTCAAATATAAGTCTTTACAATAGATTTGGAATTTAAAAAGTTTCTGTTTAAAATTAGTGCTAGTCTTCAAACAAAAATATTCGTGATCTTTAACGAACTTTTTTGAGCGACGTATTAAAAAGTTGCATTTTTGCATTAGCGTAATAGAAATATTTTTATTCGACATTCAGTATGCAAGACAGCAAGAAACCATTCGACATTCACCATGCTGGTGTAAGTTAGAAATAATGATATTTTGCAAATACAGTGGAATCTTGACTTGCGCGAGGGATGAGTTCCAAGAACCCTCCTGCAAGTGAAGATTTCGCATTGTGGGATAGGGTATGTATACGACTTTTTGAAACACGTATACAGTTATTTTAGACACTTATAAACTCCTCCTCAAACTGTTTTGAAATATTCCCTAACTATATATTATCATTTCCCACATAGAGTAATGAATAAATGAATATTGGCGAAAAATTCATTTATTCAAGTTCGTTTTAGCTCTTAGAAACGTACTCGTGAAAAACTCGCATAATATCCTATTCGCTTGGTACCGTACTTGGTAATCAAATCGCTTGGTACCGTGAGTCCACTGTATTTCGAACGTAGAAGAAACGACTCTGTGATTGCTGACATTCACCGGAGAAGAACCGGAGAAATGTGAAGTTTGACATTAGCCAGTTTTTGGATTTTCACCTTAATACACACACACACACCTTTATATAGTGAATTAATGTATTTGTATCTATATATGGAGAGTGAAAGTACCGAAAAGTAAAAATCCCATGGAAAAATCTTTTTGTTTGTTTAAACTATTAGTGATGCTGAGTTCTTAACAGGCTAATTTGGGAACGTTAGAACAACGGGTTTTTCAATGGCACAATAGAGAATGGCTAGCTGTGACCTGCAACAATAAAAGGAAGCAATGCGAATTGCGTGGGGCTCAGAAATACATCGGGCAGTACTAAAGATAGGACGAGGAGTTGCTGGACTAGAAGAATCATCGGCTCAGTTCACTTCAGTTCAATGACCCTTCTGTCGGTCATGCAGCCATCACGCTCTCGATGTTTCTTTGCTTTCGATGGAACTCGCTTCACTTGCTGCAAAAATTGATTCAAAGCGAATGACTAGAAGAATGTTATCATTGAAAACGACAAAAGCAGGAATTGTTCAATTTTGTCAGTGAAATCTGATTTAGTTATTTATTTATTTTGTGAAGTGTTAGAATTGAAGCACATGCATTTGATTTCTTATAAGCTATATAATGTTTACATTTTCCTTGAGAAGGGAAAGATTATTTAAAAGATTCGTTGAAAGTAAATGAACGACGCTTTTGAAGTGTTTTAAATAATTTTACTTGTTTACATCTAAAGCTGATTTGTAGCAATTTAAGTTTGTGACACAATTCTGTGGTTCTAAAACCTTTTTTCATTGGAGCCTACCCCCCCCCAAAAAAAAAGAAAGAAAATACGCCGATTAAAAAAAATTGTTTGCTTCTCTCTCGTTACCACCCATAAAGAGACGCGTGTATCTTTTACAACCTTGGCGGCTCAATAGATACTCTCTAGTGCACCAGAATGACGACACAGCATACTCTACATTACTTGAAATTCAAAAAATTTTCGATTTCCATATGTTTTTAAGCACTTGCGAACCAAAAACGATTGTATAAAAAATATGGCTCTCTCAGTCATTCTATCGTTCTCTTTTGACTCTTTCTCTTGACGCTTTGTTCGCACATCACGTAAAAATGGCTAAATCAAATTAAACGAAATTTAGTATCACTATACGTGGTCTCTTAACTTAAGCTATAGGCGTCATATTTTGTAGAATTTAAGTTTTCTTAAAATGTGAGATTTTGCAAAACTTTATTCATTTGTGTTTGCCGATCACGTAGAAACCGCTGAAGCAAATGAAATGAAATTTAGTATCATGATAAATGGTCAGTTAATGCAAACTATAAAGGTCGAAAGTAGCAAAAAAAAGTAGATTCTGAGATTTTGTGAAATTTTTCTGAATGTTTGTTTGCGCATCACTTAAAATGGCACAAGGGAATAGAATAAAATTTGGTAACGTGATAGGTAATGAACAATAAGTTTCAATTTTTTAGTACGCAAGAAGTGCCAGTTATTTTTTTAAAAAAATTGAATGCAGTTTAACATTTTTTCAATACCTGGATTTTTGGGGGAGGGGCATCCCGTTAAAGCATCTGAATCGAATGAAATAACATTTGGCAATACAATAGTTGGCTATTCGACTTAAAAGATTTGCGTAAATGCTTCTTTCGTTATTGAAGTTTTATTTTTTTGAAAATTGTGGTTAATTTTCCTTTGGCATCATGTTAAATTATCTGCAGTTAATGAAATAGGATTTAGCAAGAAGATAGCTGAAATATTGAAACAAAGTTTCTATTTTTTCAGAAAAAAAAAAAAAAAAAAAAAAGGATTGTGTGAAGATTCTGCAAAATTTTGTCGATGTATTACGCAAAAAAGACTAAAGCGAACGAAGTGAAATAATGCTACATAGTAGGTAATTACTCAATTTAAAATTTAGGATTGGAATTTTAAACGCTTTTTCACGTAGGACGTAAACACTGAATAATTTTTTTATATATTAATCTTTTTGGGATTCACAGAAAAGCATCTAAATTTAATCCAAACAAACGTTACAGCGTTGACTATACACTGATTGCCATTAAAAATCACTTCCCAGATAGCCTCTTTTCAATGTAATGTCCAGTACTAACGCCTTTATCTGTAACTTCAAATGCTCTTTTGATATTAAAAATTCATTTCACAAAAAGAAATCTCTAATTTTGAAAGCAATTTTTTTTTCTTTATTGACAATCTACTCACAGCAATTTGATTTATCAATCTTTAACCTGTACTCTTCCCGGCGATACAGGGTAGTTAATAAAATAAATAAAAACTCTGTGAAAAACTTTGTGTGATCCCTTTGTCTGAAGGATCTTTTTCAGTTCCCTCTGCTCTGTATGACGGAAGGGTTTGTCTGACGAAGACCGAACGAATTTTCAGTCGAAACGATCGTTACGCGTTGAAGTAACCTTTTATGTGTGTTTTTTTCACAAAGTTTTTATATATTTTATCTTTTAACACCAGTTTTTTGAGTGTTTATTTTCAGGGTAGTTAATGCTTTGTTTTCTCTGATGCTAATTTACACTTTTCGAAAATCTGTAAGGAACATTAACACATCAAAGACGGGTATTTTCAGCTAGTAGGTTATTTCTATTTAAAATGTTATTGATATATCCATACAAAAATGAGATTTTGCGAAAATTATTCGAAATGTGTAAAATTTTGCTCGCACATGACGTAAAAATGCCGAACATGATGATAGGTGGTCACTTAATTTAAATTATATGTGTCGAAAAATTTCCAAAATGTTCAGATTTTGAGATTTTGTGTTGATTGTGTAGATATTTTTTCGTGCATTCGTTAAAAACAGAACAGTTGAAGCGAATGGTATGAAATTTTTTATAATGATAGGTAGTGATTCAACTTAAATATTATGTCTCAACATTTTCAAAAATTTAAATAAATTTTAAGATTTTGCAAAAATTGCATTTTTGTATGCTTCGGCATTTTATTAAGGCTGAAACAATAAGCGTCTTTTTCTTTCTTTCTTCTTTTTTTTGCCAAACTTTTTATTAGATTATGTGAAAATAAAATTGTGTTCTTTCGGCGTTTGTGATCTTCTTGAAAATATTCTTTCGGCATCATGTTAAAATATCTGTACTTATCAAGTAAATTTTAGTTTGGGTCGGGAAGATTACCGAATTTAAATAATAATGTTTGAATTTTTTTGATATATATATATAAATTTTTTTTTTCGAAGTTTGCGTAAAATTTTCTTTGCGTATTACTCGAGAACGTCTAAAGTGACTGATGTGAATCTGTTTCATAGTAGTCGGTTACTTAATTTAAAATATAAGCTTGGAATTTTCTAAAAAGGTGAATGGTATTTGAGATATGACGTAAATTTTTATTCGAGTATCACATGACGTTATCTAAATGTAATCAAATGAAACATTGCAGTGTTAAAAATAGCTGCCGGCCTTTAAAGTCTTTCCAGATATTTTCTTTTCCAAGTCAATGTACATGACTAGAACTTTCCTTGATAAATTTAAATGGTCTCTTGATATTAAGAGCCCATTCCACAAAAATGAAGAAAATAAAATCTTCGCTAGTGACTATTTGATTCAATAATTGTTTCATTATTCTCAGTTCTTCGCTGTTCAGGTTGGCCCTTCTCTGGTAATAAAGAAAAATTTGCTGCGATGATTGAAAATAACCCAGAAAGTTGATTCATTTACTGAAAACGAATTTGTTTCTTGCTTATAATTTTTTATTAGATTTAAGAAATGTTTCTAAGCAGTTTCTCTAGGCTATGCTGTTCATGGAATTTTCCGTATTATTTTTTTCGCAATTTAATCAGATTTCAAGTTATCTGCGTTATGTAGCTTCGAAAACTGAAGCAGCAATGTTAAGAACAACAACAATGCACATAATCATGGTGTGCCAACCATGGCTACTGTAATGGGCCAACTTTGAAGACAAGTGTCATTGTTAACATCAACCATACAATACGTTCATATCGCTTACTTAAGAGATTGCATGATTTCGCTTCATTATTCACTGATGCTCAGAAATTTTATTCGTAGTATACGCAAACCATTGTTTGCATCAACACACATTTACTTCCACGTTGCAATTTGTAATGCCACAAACACCTTTTCCGTCACTGAGAGAAAAATTTCTTAAATCGCATATTGTTGGCGCTAGTAGTCTAAACTAAGAAATTATAGTTGGCTGACCTAGACAATGGACTAAACCTGGCATTTTTACCTGTACATATTTAACATGAGACTATATATATATATAAAGTGTACGCAAAATTCTTGGTATTCAAAAATAGTCTAAAACACATGCAACTGACCCGATAGTTATATTCTTCAGACAGGTATGTTATTTTGAATTCTATTCTGCTATTGCACTTATTTTTGTGAAAAGAAAAAGTTGCTGAGTAATTGCCTATTAAAAATATCAGTGAAATGAGCTTTATGAAACTGAAGGAACTTTCCAAGAGCGAGCAATCTTGTTTGTCGAAGTGAGTTTGTTTTGCAAAGATGAATGGCATAACCCTTTCCATGTTTTCTGCTTGAATACGCCTAATGATTCAACAGAGCATAACAGAAAAATCGGAGAGTCCTAAGCAAATGGAGTTGGAATCGCTCCACATCCTTAGCATCCTCTTTTTCCGAACCCACTGCGCTATATTGTTGACTGCTTCCGAACAAAACTTTTCGGAACGAGATCAGGCTTGAAATTCACTCATTTTAAAGGTCAATAGCTCGGAAACTTATGAAGCGTGCAAAAAGGTTAGTGTTAGCCCGAATACTTTGATTCGATTGAATTAGTGTGGGCTTGGAGGTTAACATCCTTTACTAAAGAAATAGAAATATGTGCTATCGTGTCCTTTTATTTTTACTATGTTTACTTAATACATTGTCATAGAGTGAAGCAGAGAACTGGATCTGTGGCGCTAATAAAAAGTCATTTATCTTTGAACGGATATGAAAACGAAACGTATTTTCTTAAATGGCTGGACGCTGCAATGCTTCTATATTTGCCGACAAGTTTTTTTAAATAAAAAAGTAAATGTACCAACCTAGTATCTTAACAAAAGAGCTCATCTAAATTTTGATTTTAAATAAATGATTTCTTTGCTAAGAAATGGATTACATTTTACACGAACTTTTGGATTTTTTAATCATCATTTTTTGGTACTAGACTACCTCGTTTAATACTGAGCACGTTATAGTGTGGTTACTAATTTAAGTAATACATATCCATTAGTATTGATTGATTCACCATTATGTTATTTCATCAATTACAATACCTGAAGTACTATTCAGAATATCGGACATGCATGAAATAAAGTGAGTAAAAATGATGGGAAAACCCCATGGAAATATGTTTTGCTTCATTGCGTTAACGATTTTCGATTTTTTCACCCTCAAATTGATACACTCTCAACAGTTGCTGTGAAACTTTAACATAATTTATACTTCGATTCAAGGATGCTGCCATTGTCATGGAGTGCTTTCAAATGAACTCTGAGTTTCTTGTGTTGTTAAGGCTACACAAGGGTGCTTTTTTCCAGGGGGTTCACCCAAGATATACACAAACACACACATATGTGTGTGTGTGAACAATACATACAGAAAGCAAATTGAAACAAACCTTCATTCGCCGAATTATGTAACATCAAAGACAAACACCATCAACAGGCTTGATACCTATGTTAAAAGACTATTTAATTACGTCGAATTTATTTACGTCGAATTTTTAAGTTTTTGCGAAAATCATTTCAAACTGCGTAAATTTGTGTTCTCACATCACGTAATAACTGCAAAGGTGAAAAAATGATATTTGGTGAAATGATAGGTGGTCACTCACCTTAAACTATAAGCATGTAATTAAAAAAACATCGATCAGATTTCGAGATTTTGCGGAAATCGTTTAAAACTGAGTGAATCTTTGTTCCCGCATTACGTAATAACGACTAAAGCGAATGATATGAAATTTGGTAACATGATAGATGGTTGCTCAACATAAACTATAGGAGTCCAATTTTTTAAACATTTTTATTAGATTTTGAGATTTTGTGAAAATTCTCTCAAAATGCGTTTATATTTCTTCAAACATCACGTAATAACGACTAATACGAATGATACGAAATTTAGTGAAATGATAGGTAGTTGCTAATCTTAATTTATAGGTGTTGAATTTTTAAAATATTTTGATTACATTTTGAGATTTTGCGAAAATCGTTTTAAAATGCTGAAATTTTCTTCCAGCATCACGAAATAAAGACTGCAGGGAATGAAACGAAATTGAGTGACATGATAGGTAGTCACTCAACTTAAATTCTAGGCTTATAAATTTTTCAAAAATGTTGATTAGATTTTGAGATTTTGCGAAAATTATTTCAATATGCGTAAATATTCTTTCGCTCATCACATAATTACGACTAAAGCGAATGAAATGATATTACGTAGTTACTCTCTAACCTGTAATATTTTAACAATGCATAAAAATTATAACTTCGCTTTCTTTACTTTGGCAGCATACTACATTCATTCTGTGTACTCCTACAATGCTGACGAAAAATCTTGCTTTTTGGAAATTTGCATTCACTAACCCGTCAAGGACGGGTACTTCAGCTAGTAATCAATATTGAATATACCCTCCTTTTGCTTCCAGAACCAGTTTTAAGCGTTATGGCATAGACACCACCAGGTTTTCACAGTTTTTTATAATTTGTTCAGACCCATACCATACACGATTTAAACATGACAAATGAAGCCATTTTTCGTGCTGCAACCCCCCCTCCCCTGAATGTTAGTTTCCAGGTATTCTCGATGGGATTTTGGTCGGGGAAGTTTCCTGGCCAATCAACAGCCATTTTGTTTCTAACGAAGTATTCCTCCCTGTTTAAAAATGAAGCCAACGAGTCAAACCTTTCCGAACATTTGGACGGAAACCTCTTGTTTAACTTAGTCTGTATTTTTTTCTGCCATTTTCTTCCCGTACTGGTAGCTTTTGATGATGCATTTCACAGGTACTAGTTTCCCTCTACCCTCGTAATAAAAACATTTTCTTTTCAGGGTGTTTATCTAAAGCTGATAAATCCCCCCCCAAAAAAATTGCCCTTCATTTAATTAATACGCACGATACTGCAATGTACTGAGAAATTTTCAGCCTTCGCGGTAGACATGTTTGCGCAAGACAAATAACATCAGGAGCTAGAGAAAGACAGAAAAAGTTTAATGTCCATGTGACCTGCTTTGTTTAGTTATTCTACAGAGAAGTACTTCCGAGGATAACCAGCGAACGGGAGATTTCCTGGAATATATTCCAACAGGCCCGTAGCTACGGGTGGGCCTACGAGGGCCGTGCCCACTCTGCTAAATTATGTGTCCACCCTGCTTCTGGGCCTTACAAGCTGCCGTATCATGGTCTCTATCGGAATCGGAACATAAGTTGAATACCGCTTCGGTTGTTCAAAATCAGGTTTGTCTCGAAATACATTATGATAACTCTTAATTGTCACGCAGAAGTTGGTTGCCATCTGGTTGCTAGGCTCGAGCGAATGCAATTGTGTGTGAGAGGCCAGCACTGAATCGTCTCTTACCTCAACGATGGTCTGTGCACTACCGCTGTACAGTATCGATACTAAATAATTACTCAGAACTTATCAAGGTTCTTCACAACTCACAAGTGTGACTACTCAAATTCAGTTGTTCAATGGGATAGTTCAATGGAAGCAACTGGACTGCTTTCCCAAATTAAAACTCCCCGGTTTGTATTTCTCTGAACTCTTTGGCATTCTCTTCTATCCTTGTTATAGATCCAGGTAATACAGCACTGCAGTCTAAAGCTATGGACCTACTACAAGCGAGTGAAATTGTAGCCAAGAAATCAAAAGTATCTAAATGTTCAACGTTTTGACTCCTTATACAAATCGGCTGTGACAATGCTATCTTCTGGACAGCAGACTGTAGAGATTCCGGCTAAGAAACGTAGATGTGTGATTCCAATCCATTTCACAGATTTTATCATGACTGAGTCTGTAGGAGGACGCCCATGTTCCCAGCAATGAAAGGAAATGTTGCAACAAGAACTACTATGAATGCACCATGATGCCTTTGATCAAACAACAGCAGAGCTGAATTTACGCTTCAGCTCAGAGAACATACAATTGTAAGAGAGTATGAAAGCCCTCACGTTTATGACCAGCAATTCTTTCGCCGTGAGCACCTCAGGTGTCTGGCAAATTCATGCAATATCGATTTGAAGGGCGCAACTGCTGAAATATCAACGGCACGATCTTTCTTGCAAAAGAAAATAGAGTCGAAACTCTCAGCCACATTGCATGAAACGACAGCATTTATGTTCAATTACAGAGATGCATTTCCCTCTATTTACTGTCTTCTTGCTTGTCAGTAGGAGTATCTACAGCAACCTGCGAGGCATCATTTAGCCCTCTTTCAAGAACTTAACTCCATTTCGTTCATCAATGCTGCACGAGAGGAAAGCTAAGTTAAATTTTTTAAATACTATTTTAAGTTTACTTTCCTTAGTATTTCCTTTGGATGCCTTGATAATTAGTGAATAAAGATTTTTGGCAATGAAGTATTGTTTTAGCCATTAAATATTTTAGTTCTGTTTTAGTTTGCAGATTCAAAAATTATGCCCACCTTGGGTATTTTTGGGCCCACCATTAAATTAACCCTAGCTACGGGCCTGTATTCCAAAGTTTAATCTCAGAGGAAAATGAATGAATCATGCATTTTTTAATAACGAAATAAGGCACGTTTAAAAAATTTAGGAGGATCATAATTGTATGTAATGAAATCTGAATAAGTTTTATATCGCAATCATTTTTATATTTTTATTATATAGAGAATGAACATTTTGCTCTTGTGTATTCATTTAAATTGATATGTAATGTTCCAAGATTACCTATTCGGACATAAAATTGATTTATATGGGTTAATTCTCTGGGGAATTTGTATTTTATTTCAGTTAGTTGAATTAAATTGGAACATTCTCAGTTTACTACGTAACTTGATTGGCGTAAGTCCATCATACAGGATTTCCATATAAAGCATCCTTGTTTTATATTATATATAATGTTATTTGCAATTAAATTATTATTCTGAGATATTTGTCGTATAATGAAAAGCAATTCAAAAAGTTCTTAGATTATTAGTATTCTGTATTCAATATTTTATATAAACATTGGGTTTTGAATAGTTCCGTTTTATTTAACTGTTATTTTTTCTCAGGGTATTGAATAATTAGCAGGGATAACAATAGCAAGAGAGAGAGTTGAATGCCTAAAATCGTAAGCTGAAACGAAACCCCCAATTACCATTCAAAAGAGTTTTAGTTCTTTTGAACGAAGGAGATTAACTAACGGAGACACATCGGAGAGTATTTAAGGTGCATACATAGACAAAATAAATATGAGTTGCTCTTCACGGCATCGCAAACCGAAAATGTTTAGCAAAAGCTTCCCTTTTTAATCAAGATGATTTAATTTCATGTAAATACCCCGTGGTCAAATCATTCATGTGGATAAGGTATTGCAACAAATATCTTTGATAAATCAAATAAACAATTTATTGGTGTAGATTTTACAACTGTGCATAGAGTATTATGCTTATTTTCTGACCGTGGTTTTACATTTTTATCTTCTAGCTTTTTTTGGGGGGGAGGGGGGTAAAATTTGCTTTTTAATAAAATCTAGAATTTTGGATCTCATAATTTTCCTTTCAAATATTTTCTTACGTATAAGTCAAGGTAAAAGGTTTTAAAAGTACTGGAAAAATTATACTTGTATTACACTTTAACGAAACTAAGAACATGTGAAGAAATTGCAATCCATATTATTTAGCTCGTTTGTTGTTCATTTTTTATGTTATTAAGCGATAAGAAAGCTCCTATGAAGTCAAATAAATAGGAATGGAAAGTTCAATCTTTAACCCGGTAAATTAAAAAGTCTGTTTTAATTATTAATAAGACTTTTTTTTTTTTATAAAAACCACAACAAATAAGTCGAAAGAAGTACTCAGAAAAGAAAAATATATGCCTTTCTACTTTCAAGGTATGAGTATTCAAACACTGAAAGAATGAAATTTTATGATTTCTTTCTTTGACGCAGTGAATTTTTAATGTTATTTTCGTTTTAAGGATTGAATAATACCTCCTTTAAAGATGATGCTCCTTCACTCCTAAGTTATAAAGAGGATATTTTTTTTTTGTGTGTGTGTTTCTGTGCTATATATTTTTTAAAAGGAGAGATCGTTTTTGACGAATAAATTGTCATTAAATTTGAGGCATTGCAATTACACAAGAACAGTAGAACCATGGAATTATCCATGTATTGTACAGCTGTGATAAAATAAGCAAGAAATAGTTCCAACAATATAAAGAATATTAAATGAGAAGTAAAATGGTCAGTGATATATAAAATATCTGACTAATTATAAAATATGTATTATTAGTACTACCTGAAATCTGTAACCTCTAAGAAATGTTCATTTAAATAGTATAAATATGGAACAATATGAAAAGTATTTTCAATTAAAAAAAATCACTGAAAAAAACATCTGTCGTTCATGATTGACTTGAGCAAAAACGTTTATTTTACTTTACTAAAGCTTACTCACTGACTCAAAACAACTAAGCAGAAAGATAAAAGGGGGGAGGGGAATCGTGATATTACGACATTATTAATAATCAATTTTTCAGTTAATGTCTGCAGAAATTTACTAAAGCTTACTCACTGACTCAAAACAATTAAGCAGAAAGATAAAAGAGGGGGGGAATCTGTGACATTACGACATTATTAATAATCAATTTTTCACTTAGTGTCTGCAGAAATGCGAACATCGAATGCATGAAATCAAAAATTAAGGTGAAATGCTGCGAAAAGTAGAAGAAACCTTAAACCTAAAAATCAAGTTAAGACTATCAGCCAGGAGTCGGCAGAATGTTAAGTCTCGTCTAAAGATAGACGGGAGTTAAACGGTTTTGATCGCTGGAGTACTTCCAAGATATGGTTGACTGGATGAAGCGCAAGTAGGGCATTTTTTAGCTTAGTTTGCGATGATCGTGGCATTCGAAAAGGAGACAAAAAGATTTATCTGTTTCCGAAAAATATAATTTATTCTCGATTAATTCATCTCTCACAGAAAATATCGATTAGAAATTATAGCACCAGATAGTGATATAGTATTGAAAAGATACGAAGCCGCCCTTACCTTTCTTTCTTCGGAAATGCATAAACTCTAAATTGGTTTGTTACTTACTGAAGAAACCGACATTAAGTGAAAATTATTGTACTGGATTGCATTTGTAAAATATGAGTTTCTTCTAAAACGCACTCCCCCCCCCCCCGTTACGATTACTCTCTTACGGTAGGTATTAATACTACAATAAAAATTTTAGTTCTGATGGCCGTAAACATTCAAGAAATATAAAACATTGCCTTTCTTTCTTCGGAAATATTTTCCTTATTACTTAGGAATCGTTTACGGAAGAAAAGGGCAAGCAGTCATTTGGGCTAGCAGTCTAAAATTTAGAAGATAAGAAAGATTATTTCGCCTGAATGTATGTATTCTCGGTGGATTAATCGTATACTGAAAGTGATAAAGCAAAAATTGTGGTATTAAACAGTTGTAAGGCATTCACAAGTTGCGAAGGATTATTTCTTTCTCGTAAAATGCATCCATTCTTGAAACATTAATCGCTGACAGAACATACCAGCATTGAACGAACATTATGTTACTAAATGGCAGTGTAGCATTTGGAAGATCGGAAGTATTATTCGATTCTTCAAAATGTACTTTCTCTCAACTTTTTAAAAAAGAGCTGTGGAAGACAGCGTTTAACTGTGAAAGTTACACAAATGTATAAAACTGTGCAGTACAGCATTCGAAATATGTGAGGATTATTAGTTTCTGCCGAAATAGATTCGCAATTGATTTATCGTCTACTGAACATAGCAGTAGGGGAAGGTGACCCAAAATGATCCCCTTAAGGTTCATGCTTGTATAAAATAACATAAATGTTTAAATAAATCTTTGGCTCATTGCTATCATATATTAAACTATATTTTGCATCATAAACATATTTTAATAACATTTTAAAAGCTCATTGAGTTAAGGAAAAAAGTAAAATTTTGAAAAAGAGTCCAAAGGATCATTTTACCCTAAACCAAACGGCAAAATGATCCTTCATTTCAAAATAAGTGTGAATTGTTTTTTATCGGCAAAATGAAATATGTAAAAATAATTATTACTATAGCTAATAAAATACAATAATTTTTACAATCATGTAGTATACATAGTTTATTTTAAGAACATTTTAAAATAAAAAAGTGTCACAAGCAATAAAATGGAATATTTCAAAATTATAATTCAAAATTTATAGCCTGCACTAAACGCGGAAATAAATTAAATAATGTAATGGGGAGTCACGCATTTTGAGAACGGTTGAAGGCCTGCCATGATGTCTAAGACCCGGTACTGGAGTGTCTTCAGTCGATGGATCATTTTATCTGGCAATATGGCTGCCCACTTTAGGTAATATTACTGGATGACGCCGAGAAACATGACAAACTTAACAAGTGCAATTTTTATCTAAAGGTATACTCTATTTAGTAAAACAAGTCATATTTCCGTACATGAAAGAGTGCATATCTAAATAAATAGGAAAGGTAGTGCTTACTTTATAACAGATGTTATAAATCCCAATTTTTCGAAGAATTCTATTTAGATGCATAATACTGTGACCGCTTGAATAATGCCATTGCATCTTCACTTGGCACAACTAGTTTATGTGTCACCCGATAGATAACTCTACCTGTATCTAAGAAAACATATGTGGATTGTTTTACCCGCTAGGATCATTTTGGGCTACCTTCCCCTAAATATAAAAAAACAAGTGGAAGCAGGTAATTTAGAACCATTTTAAGGTGAAATGTTGAACTTCTATCAACTTGTAAAGTATTAAAGAATTCCCAAATGAAAAATCAATGTAAATTTGTAAAGAAAAAAAATCGTCTATTACTCATGGGTTTTAAAGGCTAGCTTGTAAAATTAAAATTTTATTAGATAAGTATGATATTTCGTAAGTTTTCCATAAAATAATTCTTCTTTTCATAAATATATATTTACTCGGTAAAATATAAATCTAGTTTAATAATGTATATTATTTATCACTTATTATTTATCACGCAATTTTAGACATGAAAGTGAAATCTTTCATTAACGCAATTATTTCTATACTAGCTGAAGTACCCGTCCTCGACGGGTTAGTGAATGAAAATTTCCAAAAAGCTTGAACTTTCGTCAGCATTGTAGGAGTACACAGAATAGATGTAGTATGGTGCGAAAGTAAAGAAAGCGAAGTTATAATTTTCATGTATTGTTAAAATATTACAGGTTAGAGAGTAACTAAGTAATATCATTTCATTCGCTTTAGTCGTAATTATGTGATGCGCGAACGAATATTTACGCATATTGAAATAATTTTCGCAAAATCTCAAAATTTAATCAACATTTTTGAAAAATTTGAAGCCTAGAATTTAAGTTGAGTGACAACCTATCATGTCATCCAAATTCGTTTCATTCCCTGCAGTCTTTATTTCGTGATGCTGGAACAAATTTTCAGCATTTTAAAACGATTTTCGAAAAATCTCAAAATGTAAGCAAAATATTTTTTAAATTCAACGCCTATAAATTAAGATTAGCAACTACCTATCATATCACTCAATTTCGTATCATTCGTATTAGTCGTTATTACGTGATGTTTGAAGAAATATAAACGTATTTTGAGAGAATTTTCACAAAATCTCAAAATCTAATACAAATGTTTAAAAAATTGGACACCTATAGTTTATGTTGAGAAACCATCTATCGTGTGACCAATTTTCATATCATTCGCTTTAGTCGTTATTACGTAATACGGGAACAAAGATTCACTCAGTTTTAAACGATTTTCACAAAATCTCGAAATCTGATGGATTTTTTTTAATTAGATGCTATAGTTTAAGTTGAGTGACCACCTATCATGTCACTCAATTTCATATCATTCGCTTCAGTCGTTTTTACGTGATACTTGAACACAAATTTACGCAGTTTGAAAGGATTTTCGCAAAATCTCAAAATCCAATCAGGGTTTTTTAAAAATTAGACGCCTATGTCTTAAGTTGAGTGACCACCTATCATGACACCCAATTTCATATCATTCGCTTCAGTCGTTTTTACGTGATGCTTGAACACAAATTTACGCAGTTTGAAAGGATTTTCGCAAAATCTCAAAATCCAATCAAGATTTTTTAAAAATTGCACGCCTATGTCTTAAGTTGAGTGACCAGCTATCATGACACCCAATTTCATATCATTCACTTCAGTCGTTTTTACGTGATGCTTAAACAAAAAAACGTCACGGACAGAATGACAGAATGACAGACAGACAAACTTTTTTTTGAGGGTCGCATCGGATTCCCGGGTGCTTGAAACGGATAGAAATCGCAAAATTTTTGAATTCCAAGAAATGTACAGACAAAAGTCTAATTTTATTTATATAGAAGATTTGCATAAAAAATACATGGGCATTGCACGTGGACATATAAATTTGGATAAACGTTCTAAATTTGGCACGTGGATTCTAAATTGATAACATATCCTTACTTAAGTTTATCCCTGATTTCCGAAAAAATACTTTTTAACAAAACATGAATTTATTTATTTGCCAGAAGAGGACAGCTCACGTTACTGTAGGTCGTTTAGAGCCACGTACGACCCTCCTGGAGTTTCCCGCCACAATTTTGATCCTCATCAGAAGGTGGGGATTTCTGAATACTGGTACCCCTCGGATATTGCTAGAGACCACCAAGAGGACTTTCGGTACCACGGATTTAACGTGCATGTACACAGTGATCTTTAGTGGTACGCCGGTATCGAATCCGCAACCTTTCGGTTACAAGTCCAACGCCTTAATCACTGGGCTACCACGGTCCCAACAGATCATGAATTCAATTTTCTAGTGGTAGTCATGAAATTATATAGATACTAGAAGTCAAAGTCCGTTGTGGAGGCTATTACAACGGGCGCTAGAAAAAACATTTGACGAAAATATGTCTACACTCAATGTAGTTCCTCTTCGTCCAGCAAAAATAAATAAGTTCATATTCAATTTTTACTATATACCTAAATCGAATTTCTGGCTCTTCTGGAGCGGAAAATTTTGGCATTCGAAAGATTTCGTTTTGTGTACACAGCCATTCTTATATCAATGCAGACGATATATTTGTGAAAATTAAACTATGTAATCTGGAAAAACTATTTTAAAGGAATTGGAATCACTTTTTCCTTTCAAAGCCTGATGACCGTGATGAATAGGACATGATATCAATTGCAACAGCTCATTTTGTCACACAAATGATTCACTTTTTTTGACTCTCGGAAATAAAAGGGAGCTGAAAATAGCAAAAAAATTGCTGAAAAATTAGGGAACCGGTGGATTTTCAGATTTTTAAAGTAGCACAGATTGTTTTTATATTTTTATACATAAGTAGGAAAAATTTCAAGCGGATCGTATAAACGGTGTGGATGTTATTACGCATATTAATCTTCTTGAAGTAAAATATTTGTATTGAAATGGTTTCTCGGAATGGTTACAGAGTGAGTCAGGGATCAGCGTAACTATATACCAGGATAGGTGACACTTATGCACTGCTTTAATATAGCCTACAGTTTGTACATGTAGCTGCCATCGCCGTAGAGGTCGTGAAATATCTAGAAATGTACAAGACATGTTTTTTGGTCATTCGGATGAATCATTCTATCGCATTAAGGATCTAAAGAATAAATGCCACGAAAGGGGTTCTTTCATTTGCACACGGTGATAATAATTAAACTTCCCCTACAAACAGAATTATACAGCTGAAACGGGTAAGCCGACTTCCACCCAATTGGGTGTATGGACTGTATACGAGATGCGATCAATTAAGATTTTTGCAAAGTTTAGTTCAAAAAATGTCGTACTTTGCATGGGGAATTCAGCCCAAAAAATAAAATTCACCCAAATTACTGAAGAAATCACCCAAATTAAGAAATGCTCAAAAGTTGCTGAAGAAATGTTGAAATTGTTTGTACATTTCGAATATGCAATTTCCGTTGTTAAATTTGCTATTATTTAATGCAAAGCGTCATCCGGTGGGCATTTTTTGAACGATTTCTTTTTTAGCTCCTCGAGCGCATCTCATGCATAGTCTATGTACGAAATTTGGTTACAATCTGCTTACCATTTTTAGCTGTAGAACCCTGTTAATAGGAGGAAGTTTAATTAGAACCATCCTGTATATTCGAATCTTAGTCACTCGGACTTAAATAAAGGAAGTACAAATGATGATCTAGGTGTTTGAAGCTCCAGAAAACGAAAGAAAGCAATTAGTTACTGCACAAATTGACCCACACATCTTTCCAAAGCACCATAGAAAATACGTGTAGCCTTGGACGGGTGAGTTCATTTACGAGAGGTACGAATAGAACTAACATGTAGCACGACTACCATGTGACGCACTGGCAGTGAATCACCCTGTATTTTGACTGGCAATTGTTTTAAAATAGGTAACTTTACAAGAAACTCTTCAAAATTATGCGATGGAGCACAACAGTTATACAAAATCATATCGATTGCTTTAGCAAACAACAAGACCTAAAAAGCAAGACCTTTGGACTTTCCGATTAAAAAGAAAAAATATATCCGAAGGGAATAAATAATTGGATTGTGTGCAATATACAAGGAGGACTTACGAGGCTTATCGCTTGTCTGAATAAACTCTTCGATAAACTTTCAAGCCAGAAAAGAGAAATCAATCTGACATCAATGTCATCGGGGAAAAAAAAATAAATAAAGGAGAGAACAAATTCGGCAACAAAGGATATCTTAACACGGTCACTGACAATGATGGAATCATAGCTCGTATTCAGAATTGGGTCAAAGACCCCGGTTTTCTTTTACGTTCGCTTTTTTAGTGAGTCGGACGCTCAAAATTATTTTGGTATGGACAATACTCCCAAAAATATCTCTTGACCCATTAACACAAAAAAGACGGGTTCTTCTCACAAAGTTTTTCAATTTTTAAGAAAATGATTAAAATGTGCTTATGAAAAGCCTCTTCATAAAGCGCCATGCTTAAGATGAAATTCATGAAAAGAGTGGGTGAAATCATTTTCTTCTCATTTATGCTCTACTTGATGGGCGTGTGGTTATTTTTAGAGTGCAGTTTTAATAAATGTCCTTTTGTTAGCTGTGTCAACGATTAATATTGAAGCAATTAACAATCAAAAAACATAAGAAACATACTCACTTGTTAAATAAACTAGATTTTTTTTTAAACAAAAGAGGAAAATGCAGTTTAAATCTAGCGGATCTGATTTGTCAAAAATCGATTAGAAAAAAAAAGAAGTTGCATCTAGGGATGGACGCGAGACGAAAAATAAGCGTCTCGCGTCTCGCAAAACAGCCTAAAAGCTTTGTCTCGTCTCGCAAAAATCCCTATATCGTAATGTTAAAAATGTGTGTCTCGTCTCGCAAAAAAGCTGAAAATCTCTGTCTCGTCTCGCAAAAAAGTCGTCTCGCGTCCATCCCTAGTTGCATCAATTGTTCTTTCTACCTCTGATTTCTGTGGTCCATTTTATTTGCCAGCTATGTATTCATTTAAAAGATTTAAAACTTCTGTTGAAACTTTGTTCTTACTATATCAGGGACATAACCAGAGGAAAGGCCCAGGGGCCGTGCTTCTCGCACAATTTAAATTTTCTGATAATAAAGTGGTAATAATAAGCATTCTAAGGAAAATGTGCCTTTTTTTTAAATTTCGCCTTAAAGTTTTTCTGGTTACGTGCTTGAATTATGTTCAAAATATAATCGCATTTTAAAAAGTATCTGCTACGTCACATAATATAAATCAACCTCATAAGTTTCATTAATAAAATACATAATTTGTTTTCATTCTACTATTGTCTTGGTTTTTTTTCAGAGAGGAGGAGAGCACAATTTTCACTTACATTCTCAGTGATAAATCCTTCTAATAATATAATCGGGAAATTTACAAAATATTTTCCCATAAAACACAAACGGGTTAAACGGATAAGGATCATGTTATATTTATTTTTTTTAATCTTCCATTACTTTGTAATTTCTAGCCAATTGTCTTTGACATAATATTAATTAACTCTCTGGTAGAGGTCTGCGCCGCACGGAAATTCACGGAGGCGGCGGCGTAACGACCTCAGAAACTCGGCGGCGGCGGCGCGCCGCGACGTGGGAAATTTTTTGAAAAAAAGCATAATGAAAATGGGTGTATGCGTATCCACACACACACATATATGTATGTATACATTGGTGCTAAAATGCGATTTATTTTAAAGACTAGAATTTTTATGAAAACTAGTCTTGAGTATGATGTTGTTATGCTATTACGGCCAATTAGTTACACGTTGGACTCTAGGCCGAGGGGCGGGGTGTAGAGATCACGATTGTGTTTCGTGCTCTATTATATTTTGTCTTTAATTTGCACAAAACGGGAAAAATTTATGATATTCTATCAATGATGTAATTGACTTTTATTTATCTATTAGCTGAAATTTCGAGCTCGGGCTCCGACTTAAAAAATATAGCTCGGTCGGACTCGAATTAAAAGTTCTCGTGCTCGGGCTTTAAAAAATGAAATAGTGGGGTGCCCTCCGTGGGGGTCTTTCTAAGGGATCCTAACCCGTATCTGCACTAAGTTTAGGAGGAAACCACGGAAAACTACGAACGGTTAGGCCGGCGGGCGCGACCTGGTTTTGAACCAGGCACCTTCCGTGTCCCGATTCAGAAAACTATGCGCTCGGCCACTGGTGGGGCTCTGAGTACGAGCTTGCCGTTGTGGTACACTTTTAAAATATTTCTACTGCAAAGATGAAATAATAAATTTTATCAAAATCGGATAGGTTTATGTTGTTTATATGGCACATACACGGTACATTTAGTTATCAGTATACGATTGATACATTATTTGCTTTTTAGCGGGTTTTTTTTTTTTTCCTCCACAACCTTCTTATGAACCATTCCAAACCTATAATGTTCTTTTGAGGTCTAATGCAATCAATGCTGCAACAGTTTTTAAAGCAATAAAATTACGCCATTGACTCAAAAAATTTAAATTGTATCTTTACAAATTACTAGCATTAAGAAGTATCCTGAAAAAAATACGCAGTTGAAAGTTTAGGTTCAGTTCTGGAGCCTATTGTACGCCGCGATGCAAAATGAGGGTTCTTCGCCGGCCTAGACCTCGGTGGCGGCGGCGTGGTACAAATGTCAAGCGACGGCGGCGCAGACCTCTACTCTCTGGGTGGCTGCAGCACCGGCTCTAGCAGTTTCGCCGCCCGTAACAAAAATGTAAAATGCAGTAAATGTAAAATAAATCTTGTTTTGATAATATCTTGTTTTGATAATATATAATAAAAATATTCTACAAATTTGGTACAAAATGCCGCCCTGGACAACTGTAAAATTTTACCTAAAGAAAAAATCGATGAATATAACTGAGTGTTTAACAAAGCTATGTTTTATTCACACTCTCAGCCAAAATGTCCTCTTCATATTACAGCATCCTATACAAATGTCGAGCTGAAATGTCAGCCTTGAAACGTAGAACTTTTTTACTGATATCTTATTTTCCCCGAGAAATACCTGCATATTTTGAAAATTAAAATATGCAGGTATAATAAATTACTTTTCAACTTCAAAGTTTGAAAGGAGTATTTAGAACAGACTTTTTCTTAATTAATCTTGTATTACTTTTATATTAAAAACTTTCCCCATACAGCAACCCTGTTGGCAGTGATGTTGTGGTAACGTTACATTTCGTCACATCACAAATGTAGTGGAAATGCACGCCTTATGTTACGCCCGTTTGTGTCAACATGTGTCGTTGGAGTGTAATGCGGAGATGTCCATGTAGGTTAGTTACGATGACGTCCATGATGGTCTCCCATGTGACATCACAAAAACCTGCCCTTGGTAACCATTTGTCCTTTGCCACAACCTCTCTGCGACTTGTACGTATTGTGAATCATGTTACAACACCACAGTGCATTATAGGGCTTAGTACAGATACGTGCGTAGAATTTTTCCAGAGGGGCAAGTCATTTTCTTGAATATTAAACCCATGTTTTATAAGTTCACTGTCATCGTCACAAAGATTCCTTTCTGTGCCCAGCGTTGCTTTCTAGCAACGATTGATTTGGTTTTTGAATGTTAGCTGTTTCCAAATGATGGGTTTACACAAGGTGCTTTGTTTCATCTCTGATTATGGGGCTACTTAACTTATCTATTATCTTGAAATACCGCTTTCATGTTGCTGGTGTTTGGTGTTTCATTAATGACAAAGTATTTGAACAAAATTATATCTTACTGTCTATTTTTTAAAAAACTTAAAATAATCGCAAATGTCAGTTTCGGAGATTCTAGATTTCCGTTTAGAAGCTCAGGAATGCTTTTATTTACTTTCTTTTTTTTCTGCAGTTGTTCATTTTATACAGCTACTGGCTTAGAGGTGACGTCCTTTTGTATAAGCTGATAAGTTGTTGCAGTGGCATTTGAATTTTGGTCTTCCATTTCCACAGTCCATGAATTTTTAAGATCTTCTCACTCACAATATCCCATCCCATCGAAAAAATTAACTTGCATAGTTTGAGTAGCTTAATATATCACACGTTAGGGTGTCTTATTTCCATTTTATTCCAGAAGAAATTCTCCCTGAAAATGACTTTCCGGTTGCATCTGATTCTGTACATTTTTAAGAATCATTTCATTTGTAGAAATATAACTGAATACTGAATAACTAAATCTTACGATGAAATGCAACAGACAAAAATAAGTGTTTGTTGTTTTCTGTGCATTTTACGCGAAAACATGAAGGCAGCGTATCGATAATAATTTTACAGTAACTTCTTTGAAAGATTTCGGTTCTTATGTGGATCGTCAGATTACCAGAAAGTGAACTTGCTGTTATAAGAATTTAACTGTGAAAAGCAAGTCTGTCAAACCTTATTTACTTAAAACAATTCTGGCATTAAAAGGTCTTTGAAATTTTTTTAAGTGTAAATACGTTATTGTGTAATTTATTCTGCTACAATAAACACTTTGCCAGTCTACCCTGCCTCTAATCTGTAGAGAAGTGCTAGACTTTTTTTTTTAAGTTGTTAATAAAAGTTAACTATTTCTTTTTTTTTAAATGATTTGCATTTTATCTTTGAAATGTTGGAGAAAAAATATCAATAGTTTCAAATAGAGCGTATGTAAGTAGGGGGAAAAATCTCGCATGCTGAAAATTTGAAATCGTATGAAACAACTTTAAGATAAGCAAAACAAGATTCTTATTCCCTTTACTGTTGTTATATCTCTGGAATGTCTCAGTAAAAATAAAGACCACGCTCTAAAGAAAACTTGTCGAAAAGTAAAATGCATGGATCGTGAAATCACAAACACAATGAAATAACAAACAAAACTATAATTTTCACCTGAACTGTAATTTTATTCATTCTGAAGGCGGGTTTTTGAGCAGTTATACTGTATTTAGTTTTTTTTTTTTTTTAAAGTTAGACATATTCTGTCTGAAAAAAATTAAAATTAGAAAATAAAAATATGTTGCATATCATATCGTAAGCTGATACATATAAATTAGTTTTACTATCCATGAAAAACCCATTCAACATATTTAAAAAAAAAAAGTGAAAGAAAGAAAAAGTTAATATCAAAATTACCCTTTTTTTATACAAACATAAATAAATGAAACATTTAAGGCGGTTGATTACAAACATTCCCTGTTCGTGGTTATCCGAAAATTGATGCACAGAAATTTCCCCAGATGTTAAGATTAACTAAAGCGGAAACAACTGCAGCGTAACGAAGTTTCGATTTCAAGCGAGAATGAACTGAAAGCGAAGCAGCCTTGCCGGTCGACCTTCGCGTCACGTGATTTCAACAAGGGAAAGGTAGAATAGGAAGTAGCGCCAAACATTTGCGATAAAAAAGTTAAAGTGGTACGACGTAGAGCGCGCTTACGGAAGTAACTCTCGGTGAAGCAGCTGGGGTGTTTGACCGTACGATACGATTATATTGGATACAAATTAATTATTAATAATAAGCGGGAGTCAGAAATTAAGAAAATTTTACACACTGAATGTTTTGACATTTGAAAGAGATCAAAATAGTATCATCGTGTTATCTTATTAATCATTTATTTAAGCAAATAAACCTTACGTAGTTAAAACGCCTTTCAATTATAAAAAAGCATAACCGAATTGGCTACAAACTAACTTTTAACATAAATTTTAAGAATGTTGATTTGTAATTATTAAAATCTAATATAATTTCGAAGCAATAGTTTAAAAAGCGTACTTTGAAAATAGTAAAGGAAGCAAACGCACCTCTAAAATTGACTTCCCGCAGACCTTAGTAACAGATACTTAGCCTTAAGATGATTACTTAATGATATACTTTAGGTATAACTTTAGTAATAGATAGTTAACCCTCATACGGGGGTGAAGTATCTGTTACTAAATGGCCCCAATGTACCTTATAAATTGCCTTTATGATGTTTTCTCTGGGTAAAATACCGTTAGTCCTATCTCCTTCCTCTTAGTTTAATCAACTTCCAACATAATTAGCAGACTATCGAATCTATTATTCCTCCTCCCCCACAATGCAGAGACTTTAATAGTTGAATAGTCGTCACTATTTTTGAAATCGTTTATATAGTTCAGTGGATATTCAGTTTTAGTTCGTACTAAACACAATTCAATGAACCATAAATTATTTTCACAATTTCCCCTTCAAAAATCAAGCTTTGACAAAACTTAGCTTGGCCCCACCATGACCGTGTGTAAAAAGACACTGATCATGGTAGATGGCTGAACTGTGAAGGTCCCGGGTTCAGGATTGCTGCGAGGCTGTCGATCTAACGATCTGGAATTTTGGGCGGTTTTCTCCAGATGGAACGTGAATGCGCGTTTGAAGCTCTTAAAAAGTCATCCGATAAAAAGTCATCAAGAAACCTGACCTAGGCAGATAGCCTTCCCGGAGCTTTGCCGCAAGGCAAGAGAGATAAATCATGCCAAATAAATTGATCATAAAACACTTTCCAACACAACGGTCTTACGCCGAATTTGGCGATGTATCATCATCAAACTTGGCAAGATTTTGCAGATAGCAAACTTGGCAAGATTTGGAGATAGAAAATTGGAATTCACTAAATTTTGTTTACTGTAAAGTTTTCAACATTATACTTTACTCAGTTCCTCCATGTAGAGACTGGCCCCGCCATGGCTGAGTGGATGCCATAACAACAAACAAACAATATGTTTTATATTAGATCCTATTTTACCCAGCCATAAAAGGGTGTAAGAAACAAGTTTTAAGCCTCTGGAAGTCCAAGCGTGACAGTCTGACTTTGCTCTCACTAATTCCCAGTGTGGCTCTAAACAGTAGGTCCTTGTTAAATTAATTATCATTTACGTACAGCTACATGTGCAACCATAGGGGGGGCAAGGTAGGGCACTTGCCCCCCCCCTATAGTTTTAGGTTAGTGTCTCATGATGTAAAAAAATCGCAAAAACAGAACAAAATTTGTTAAAAGTTTGAAATTTGCCCCCCCCCTAGAAATTTTTTTTGAAGTTTGCCCCACCCCTAGAAAATTCCTATGGGCGCCCATGTACAGCTATCGCGGTGTGACAGACTCAAGAATCAGTTAATATCTTTACAAGTGCTTTCATGTGTGAATGTATATAGAGGGAGAAAAACAACTGTCTGTATTTTTGCTTAAAAATTAATAAAAATCACCAAAATATTTAATCACTGAGTGTTTCTAGTTTACAAATTAAAATTGAGTAAAAGTGGACAAAATGGACAAAATGATATTTTGTCCTGGACGGTTTTTTCCAGGATTTTCCCGGGAGTATTCTTGGCCCCGGACGAAATAGGACAACCCTGACATATATACATACATATACATACCTATATATACATATATATAACTTACTAAATCAAAAACTGCTAAACTGCGTAGTTAAAGAACAAAGGAAATTCGCTTTCGAAAACCGCAACTACTACACAGTCCCTGGCAGTTTCGTTCTAAACTTTTGGTCAGTCCCCGATGTGCAGTCGCATTTGCATTTTTGAACCAAAACCTCTTGCTGCCCGGATGCCTTGTTGATATGGGTTCGCCCAATCATTGCAGGTTGCAAGGTGACGGGACAAGACCTCTACAGAGGGATAAAAAGCGTGACTCATCTGTGAGACAGGATGATTGCGTGGCCTCTCTTGTCTGGATGATTTTTAAGAAATGTCTACAGTAAAACAATGCAACCGAGCATCGTTTTAGTCATTGTCTCGACAGCCGTAGAAATGCCCAAGGAATAAGGGCTACCCCTGAGCCCTGCGGACTCCAGCAACGGTCCTCGGACCGAGAGACCCCGAGGCGTAAATACTGCGCTGCTCAACCCGACGATGGTACTACGCCGCTCTTGCCCAGCAACTACGGTCCGCAAAGCCTCGTTCCAACCCCGGGCAAGCCACTACTAAGCCACGACAACACAACACCCCTTCCCGTACGCGTGATGATATTTCATATATATATATATATATATATATATGTGCGTGTGTGTGTGTGTTTGTATTTAAACACATATCTATATATATGCATGTGTGTGTGTGTTTGTATGTAAACACATATCTGTGGCTGGGGGCAGGCATGTTCACAATATCTACCCGTTTCGGCATCAGCAACTCTCTGATTGGACAATGAAAATACGTCATAACGTACAGGGTTACTATTCCCTGGCGGTTTTTTTTTTTTTCTGATTTCCGTCCGTAGTACGTAGGAGTCTTAGTACGTAGTAGAGAGTTATTTTATTGTTCTCAATTTTGATTTGAAGACCATTATATTATCTACGGTAGGAATATGGATTTCGATAAGCTCCCTGATAGTTACGACTATAAGCTGATAAAATCTCAAGAAAATGAATTTTCTTTTCAACTTGCAAAGATTGTTTAATTTATTCATTGTTTTAGGTAATAGTAAATATTAAGCTATTTCACAATATAGAATTATTTAAAAAATAAGTCAAAAAGTCGGAAAAGAATGTACAGAACTATCGAAATTTAAATTTTCATATTAATAGCCATCATGGTTATGCTTAGGGCAGTTTTATTTGGAGCCACAAAAATTATCAAACATGCTGAGAAAACTATTCAGAATTAGGCATCTGTGGTTACCATAAGCGGTACGAAAAAAGAATACATTAAGAAAAAATTCTTGATAATTTTCAAAAAAGTTACACTTTTAAAATTTGTATACGATCCCCGTCCCCAACAAAAAATTTCTGAATTAGTAAAATGTGCAAAAGCCTTTGTTTAAATATCTCGTTTTGAGACGTTTTATGATGAAATGCTGAAATTTTGTCCATACTACATTACTATTGGAGGGCACATTTTCCTAATCAATATTTTTTTCTACGACGTAGTATACAAATTTAAGATGTGTAACTTTTTAAAAATTAAGGAAAAAAACATTTTGTTTCCTTATTTTTAACATTTTTTCACTTTACATTGCTCATTTATCTCTTATAAAAAAAGAATTAAAGCCGGTTCCCACCTTTTTTGATCACTGTATGTTACAGGATTTTTAAATTAGAAATTAAAAAAAAATATATAAGAACTGTTAAATAACTATAACACGTACTATTTATTGTGAATGAATACTATGCTTAAAAATAACTTATTGTAATGTGGAAATAACACTGTCAAACTCTGTTATAACGAGGATGAAGGGTCAGGGACACTTTGCTCGTTAAATCGAAGTGCTCGTAATAACCGGGTTTACAGTAAATTCCGATCCTTAAACAATAAGCCAACCATTTAATTTAAACTCCATCATTAAATCTGTGCTCGCAATAAGTAACCGAGTTCGATTGCATAGACGTGTAATCGCAAATGCATTGATAATTTAAAAAAAAAAAAAAAAAAAAAAAAAAAAAAAACATGAAAGAAAAAAAAACTTTTCGTTTTTAAAATTATTTGGCGCTCTCACACAATTGATTAATTGCCAAGTGTAGTAATCCCGTCAACTCTGTTCTCTTGTCCAATCAGAGAGTTGCTGATGCCGAAACGGGTAGATATTGTGAACATGCTGGGGGCAGTGGTGGCGGACGCTGGGTTTCGAAGGAGGACTGTTTCTCTCCAGTAAGTGTTAGAAGTATATATATATATGAGAATGTATGGTGAAGAGGTTAGGTTAGGTTAGGTTATTGGTTAAGGCAAAGATACACGAGGGTTATTTGCCAGAGGTTATGCCTTGGGCGGTTGACTTTTTAAGGGGTTCTAACGCCTATTCCCGTTAAATCTGGAGAAAACTATCCAAAACTCCAGACCGTTGGATTGACAGCCGTGCAGTGGGCCAGAATCCTGGACCTACACACTTAAGCCATTTACCAATGTTTCGTGTCTTATCCACTCGGCCACTGGTCGGCATAGTAAAAAGACGGAGTAGTCCTTGCCGGGGTGATTACATAAAATTACTTAATTATATTATAACATGACGGGTCCTCGTTTTGAGATTCAACTTTAAATAAGTATGGAATTGTATAGTTAAATACACATAATGAAATAAAAAATTGATAAATAGATAGAAAAATTAGAGGAATTATCCTAATTTTTTAATGTTTATTTATAAAAGCTATTGAATGAAAAATGCTATATTTATTGAACATTTTCAAAAATTGGACAATTCATTCAAAAAGAAACTCTGTTCGTTTTTCTTTCTTTATAACTTTCAATGTCATGTTTTCATTAAAAAAAATTCAGACAGTTCATTCATTTGTAGTATTCCCTTCTACACGTGGTCGTTGGCAGAATATTTTCGGGGGTGGGGGGGGTGGGGGATAAAGATTACATCAACATATGCGTATCAAGTTAGAAAGAATAAGAATCGGGGGGGAGGGACCGACACACAAGAGCCCGGGGAGACGTCTCCCTTGTCCAAAGTGCTACATTGATATCAGAGACGAGTTAACCAGGAATATTTTTTCTAGTTGTTGTTACTAAAACATCTAGTTCATAATATATTCTTTTTCATGTTCATATTTAATTAAATATTTTGTTCACAGTTTCACAGACAAAATGTTAGTTTTTAGTAGCTTTTATTAGCATTACCTTTGTATGACTAAAATGAAAACCGGTATAAATATCTGGTTAGCGCTTTGTAGGTTTTCATAAATACAACATATCTATTCGCGAAGTTCTCACAAGATATGATTGATGATGGGCTGTATCACAGTAATAAATTTAAAAAAATAGTTGCAAGAAAACTGAAACAAAATAAGGAAATACTTAAAAACTAACTTGATCATAAAAAAAAGTCAACTAGAAAGAAAGATTTAAAAATTTATATTCTATATCTCTGTAGAGACCCCAATTAGTGATTGTTAATCGAAATCTTGGACCCAGAACTACATTAATTTCTAAAAATTTAATTTCTTAATCTCCAATGCGTCATTAAATACTACGTTTAAAAAATGTTTTTTTAAAGACTTTTCAAAGATTGGATTAATTTTTATAATTAGAAATTTTCATCTCAGGATCACCATAAAAATTTAGTTTTCTATTTTTTAAATACACCCCACCTTATAAAATTTATGGCATTAAAAATAACTTCATGCTATTCGAAAAATATTTCTAAGCGGAACTATCGTGCTAAAGCCAATAGTTTCAAACTGTGATCAGAACACTTTTAAACATTGAGTGTATGTAGGTATATATTCCTTGCGTATATACACTCAGCCACACACTTGTACTTATAGTGTTAGTGTACGTATAGTGTAGCTCAATAACTTTCAAAATTTAACGCACACGTAAGAAAAAATTTTGATGAAAAAATGTATCGATAAAAAAAATTAAAAAGATTTTATAAGAAAAAGATTTAATCAGTACTCACCACATAATCATTCATTCTTCGTAGCAAAGTGCAATATTTTTCCTTTATTTCCAAATCCTTCATGTCGCAGTAATAACACAGAGATATAATATAGCCTATTCCAAAAACGAGGCAGCGAAATGGGTTTGTCTTCGAAAACATTTGATTCATAACTGAAACGTACTCCAACAAAACAAAACTGACCTTCTTCAAGATTTTAGCTCAGGGTCTCCACGGAGGGGCCAACTCAAGGTTAGATCCAATATTAAGGCCGATTAGATCATTATTATGCCGTTGATTCAAAGTTCCTTTACGCGTATCAAACACCAGACTACTTGGGGCCCAAAAGGTGACCAACCCACTTTCGAATAGAGGAATGAGATAGATATATTTAGTAGAGAAGTAAGTATCACATTTAGGCAAACGGAAAACTGCTATGAATAAAGTAAAATTAACAAGAAAATCGTGTTCACACGTCACTCTTCCTCCTTCTCTCCCAAAATTATTTTTTTTTTTAAATTCACATCATATCTAACAATACTTCTAAATGTAAATTGATGTGCAATACTATAAGGCACCAACCCCTGCCCAGGAAGATTCCCCTCGTGTGAGCTTGCCATAAAACAAAACATACAAGGTATCCCAAAACACTGACTTCAGATTTTATTCCGTAAATACTGGTCATATTTTATCTGCACTGAAATCCCAAAACCGCGGATCTGCAAATTAGGTGATTTTTACCTAAATGAATTTTCGGGGTCTCTAAGCAATGCTAAATAGTGTGCTAAAACCCAAAATCTTAATTTCGAATAGTTTACGTGAAAGTTGGCCTTTGCGATTCCCGTACCTACATAAGATAATTAAGCAACGAAATGTTATAGCAATTGTTATATTCTTCCGTAATTTATGTAAGATTCCTAAAACGCGATCATCTGATGTGACTTTTTCCCTTCGAGAGGCATTAAAAAGGGATTTAAGCTATCATCTATTTATTTTCATATCTCTGACACCTTTTAGGATAAGTTACTCAAATATTTGCACCTCCTCATTGTGTATGAAGCACATTTCACTAACGGGGATTTTTTTTTCCACGGTGGCCGTATAAAAATTTTAATTTTGTATTTACTCAAATTTAATCCCCTAAAAGGTTTGATGGATTTTATCAAATTCTGTATTTTTTCTTTACATAACTTTGTAATTTATTATACATATCTATGATCAATATTTAAGAAATAAAAGAATAGGTTAATGTTTTAGGACACCCTGTATAGACATTTAATGTCTTAAATGTTAAAAAAATATTAATAAATAAAGCTTTAAAATGCACACAATAAACCGATACTGATAAATAGCATATAATAAATTGAAGAAAAAGCAAAACTATTTATTTTCAATAATTTTCCATCCAGCTTCTTTAAAAAAAAAAAAAAAAACGCTACTTCCCGCATCGTCTAGCTAACAGTCAAAACTAACCAGTCAGCACGAATTATTTCTAGAAGGTATGGGCAACTTTTGGAAAGTTGCGGGCCAAACTTTAGAATGTTAGCGAAGTCGCGGGCCATAAAACTGAAATTTATGAGATTTTGAATGGTTTAAATGAGGTTTCGAGATGTTCCGCGGGCCGGATCAAAAGCCGGGGCGGGCCATATCCGGCCCGTGGGCCGTAGGTTGCCCATATATAGCTTCTAGCAATATTATTAAGTTGATATAAAAAAGCGTTTTGATTTTCATAAAAATTCAGTCGATCGCAAAATAACACAAAATTCGTTTGGAAAAATTTTCTGTCAGCATTCCCGTAATGACAAGTGTAGAACCAATTATATTAAACAAAATCTTTCAACAATCAATTTACGTACAAGTAAACGGACAGTGCAAGGCAAATGAAAAGTTTGATTGCATGGCAAGAAGAGTTAGTTACGTCTGTTATTAATACGTTTAATTATGGTTGGTATGAAATGCAAGACTCGACTAATCGATAGGAGTTTTCCGGGTTTGGAGTTCGAAAGTTGCGGGATTAAATCTACTTAGTTCATCTATTCATTAAAATTCGCGATTTTATATTTTAGTATTCATATATGTACCTGCAGATTTAGTTTAAAAAAAACTCAATGTCAGTTTTTTTCCCCCGTAAGACAAACTTAGCAAAGCAATCAGAATCGTTTTTGTGTTCAAGATAAAATGAAATGTACATGTAGGGGAGAGGGGGCACAGGCGGACAATTTTCACTTGTTTTGCAATAACTTGCAAACTCACTTGACCCTTTTAATTAAAAATAAAAATTAAATACAGAACAAAATTTTGACAGTTCTAGGCTTTCATTGTATTTTTTTTTTCAGAATTTATCCTTATTTTATTATTTGAAGAAAAGTTAATTTTCTAAACGTACTCAAGTTGTCACATCGTGACCCTTTGCGGGGAAAAGGATATAGATCATAATCAAAGAATGATAAGGAAATAGATCATAATGAATTATTTTATAACAGAAATGTATTTTAATTATCTTTAGCTTAAGATATTTTTAAATATTTATATCATTCAACAGAAATTTTAAACAGTTTTATCCCATGAAAATAAATCTTAAGATTGAATCATGATTCGTCTCTAGAGGGCGCTTATGCAGTTAATCATTAAAAGGCGGTCGCGTGTTTTTCTTTGAGAGGCTGACGCGATTTCGCCCATCTGCCGATAGTCGATAATCGTCCTATATGCAAGTCCATGAAGAACAATAGCCCGGGGCCCCTGAAATATAGGACCCCCCCCCCAAAAAAAAAAAAATCTCCCAACTTAATGTACTAGAAATTTGTAAATTCTGCAGTAACAATTTTTTAAGTAACACAATTTCGTCTGTGATATCCAAAGCCTAATTATTTTTCACTAAATCGACACAGAGACTTATTTTCTGTTCTTCAACATGATAATAGTCTGTAAGACTCATGGATTAATAAATAAGACGTCAAACGTGTTCTTGAAAACGTATGGCGATATGTATGCTAATTACAAAATATCCATTAGTTAATATTTTATATTATAAATAAAAGATTATTTTATTTATTTATTTATTTATTTTGTGTGTGTGTGCCGGGAAAATTTTCTGGCATGCCAAACTTGGCACGCGTGCCATGGAATTGCCATTCTTTGACTTAGCGCACACATGCACAAATAATACAAATGGATTAAAAATGCTAAAATAATTTTTAATGATATTGTCTTGATCTAAACGAGTACAATTTAATAGACAATTTTTAAATTCCACTTTTGAAATCTTAAAAATGCTTTATTTATATGTTACGGAAATGGAAAAATATAAATGTTTGGGATAGTACCCCCCCCCCCCCGAAGTAACCTATTGCGCGAGGCCCTATCTAAGCATGATCGGGCTCTGAATCCATGGTTTACACACAGTGCGGCACTGCCCAATCAAGATGTCCTACTGTTCCCTCCACAAAGTCTTTAAATACAAAATCAAAAGTTGTACAAAATTTATCAATAGATTAAAGATAATTATATGAATGCAATTAAGAATGTTTAAGCTTAAATTAAAACAAAGATACTGATTATTGGATAATAATTTACTGCTCGAATACAAAAAAGTAAAACTTGTCGATTTTTCCAACAGTGGTAGTAGAAACAAAAATCTCTGCAACTTCCCTACAAAATGAATTGTCACGGCGACTAGTTTCCACAGTGTTGCTATAGTGGTTAACTAAATTGTGGAATTCTAAATTTTGAGCTTTCGAATCATAGAGAAATATCTATCGTCCCACTGTGCCCCGTGTCCCCACAGTGCCCCCTCTCCCCTATCTTTACTGAAAATTTTCCTTTATAACGAGCTATCACTTTATTATACTTAATAATGGCCAATTTTCAGTATGTAACGTTTTCACATGTGCTGCTCGATATTTCACTAGATTTAAGATTATTCCGATTAGTCTACATTTACATTTTCATACATCTGTGTTGGATCAAGGTCATTTGCAAGCTTCTCTATAACTACATGTGCCTACCCTGCACGTCTTTTTAGAATAAGAATCGCGCAACATTTTTTATGGTTCCAATATTTTTCGAAATGGATAGCCATTATTGAACCTGAAACTATGCATCGAAACACGTACGTCTCGTTTATACATACATTACAAACGAGAAATTTTGTTAAAAAATAAAATTACGATTTTAGTTTCCTTATAAATTATTATTTTTATTCAACTGAAACCTTGAGTATCATTAAGTGAAATAAACTAAATAGCTCGTTGTAGTGGAAAAGATTGAGAGTAAGTATGCATATTTATTTTATTTTATCACGAAAATAAAAGCGATTTTGACTACTTTATTGTTCTGTGAATTAAAATATACACTCTGAAAAACTATTCGAGCGTAAATCATGTCTCCTATGTCAGAGTTTCATATTTAAAACATAATCGTTCGTAAAAACATTCATCATGTCACACACACACATATATATATTATTTCTTGCCTCTGGATTATCAATTTTTATTTCATGCTTCCAGTACTTTTTTGTTATTATGTGCTACTACTTAACTTAATGTTTTACTTGGGATTCCATATTACGTAAGTTTAGCTATTTTATATTATATATATATATATATATATATATATACAGGGTGGCCATAATTAAACTGCAAGTGTTCAAGGGGTGCTGGAGAGAAAACTACAGAGAATATTCCAGTGAAATTTGGTATCTACACGTTTCAGAACATGCGCAAGTCAAATATGAAAAAAAAAATCGTCATTTTCACCCGATAGATGGCGCTGTACCGTATTTCAAAGATCACCGGTGGCATATACAACTTTCAAAACCGATAGACAGAGCATAGGGACATTCTAAGAGGCGTATAAACAATATAAAACATCATTTACAGTTTATCAAAATTCCATACAATTCGCTTCAGTAATTTAATTTTTACAGTAACATGCAATCAAAAATTAATTGAAATTAAGATCACAAATTAAACAATTCATAAAGACGCTTTGGAAACAATCAAACCAATTTTTATTCTCTTTGACACTCATTGGACCTCTTCTTAATCGTTTCATACGCCGGTATTCTTTCAGAGGAGCTGAATAATTGCTACCATTCTGATAGAATATCTTCACTAACAATGCAAGTTCCTTCTTATTCAGAGTCATGGTTGACCATTACTCAATGTGATCTTGTTTTTACACTGTTCGATGGGCTTAAAATTTGCATGTATGACGTCAATAAGCATTGAAACACGATACAGCGCCGTCTACCGGGTGAAAATGGCGATTTTTTTTAAATTGCATATTTGACTTGCGCATGTTCTGAAACGTGTAGATATCAAATTTCACTGGAATATTCCTGGTAGTTTTCTCTCCAGCACCCCTTGAACACTTGCAGTTTAATTATGGTTTAATTATGGTGTGTATATATAATAACTTCTATTTCTTTCGTATTTAGGTTTTTCCAGAAATTCATTAGTTATTTACAAAACTAAATTAAGACATTTAGCTATTGCTCGAGCACTTTTTTTCAATGGGTGTACCACATTAAAAAAAAATAATTTGAATTCTCTTTTCAAATTTAATTTTTACATGTGTAAAAGCACTAAAAAATTGTGAATTTTTATGAACGGATAAATTAATTAGTTTAGTTAAAGTTTCAGAGTTAACTTACCTCTGCAACTTTCAGCTGTTTGGTTGATTAAATAAAATAGCATTGTGAAATAAATTTTGCCATGTTATTAATAGTAAAAAGGTCACATCAGTTAACAAAGAAATTTTGTTGATTCGGTCAATTACTGTTGGTTGATTTTAATTAAATATACCATTTAAACAAGCACTGTTTATATTGATAAAAAAATTCTTCATTTTAAGTTTGCTGAATTTAAAAGAATGTTTTGGTGAAATAACGAAATAATCCTTAGGATTTTTCTAATTTAACAAACATTTTGTTGGCAGCATTCAACCGGATATTTTTGTTGATTTAACAAAATCTTTGTTGTGTATATATATTTTATATTTTTTTCCTATATCTATTTATTCTATATATATCTTCTGTGTGAGAATACTGGCTTAAACGTCTTCAAAAACGTTATCAGTTTCTTGTGAAGTAAATATTTTCTTAAACAATCAATTCAATTTTCAGAAATAAATCTGATGTTCTTTTAATTGTTGCTGCCTTATCATACTAAGAAACAGAATGAACTTTTCTATCAGCCTAAAAATACCTTCAACATTTGCAAGTACTTGTTCACCTTAAGTAATCGCATTAACGAGGCCCCAAAACGCAGTTTAAAAATTTCTGGGATAGATAAGGTATACCAATACAGGTCTAAAATGCAAGCCATTGTAAGATCGCCGGGATTTTCTCACGTACTAGTTAATAACAAATTTTAAAAAACTGCTAAAATTTGAATCAAAAAATTTTGTACTGTGTCATAAATGGTGAATTTGAAACCTGCAAAAAAGCTTTAAAAGGCCACGTTTATTTCTTATCAAAATAAGGCCGACGCAAAAGAGATTTCCCACTAAGTTACAGCTGAAAAATTGTTTAAGTAGAGAAAAGTTAGGGCACACTTGATAAAATGAGAATTCTATATCCGTTCTCAAATGCAAGGCTATATTCACTTTTGATTCAGCCAAGCGTTCAAAGTGCTTAGACACACCGTGTGTCCAAATTCAGCCCTCTACGAACGCAGGTCGTTGTCCGAGAATATTATATTGAACACGCTAGAATGAAAAAGTTGGAAGTAGAGGAGGTTTTTTTTCTTTTCATAAGCGAAAATAATATAATATGAAAAAGATTCTTATAAACTCTCTCTCTTCATATATATATATATATATATATATATATATATATATATATATATATATATATATATATATAGGACAGTCCTGATTTTTAACTATATATCCTGCCCCACAGGACCCTAAAATGTCCCGCTTTTCATTCCTGTCCAGCCAAATTCCTGCTCTATGAAAAATAAATAAATAAATGTAAAATGAATCGGGATCGCGAATAAATTCACATGAAAATGATTGTGTTATTTGCAAAGTTTTTGTTACTTCTATTTAACACCGCTTTTTTTGTGGATGAAAATGATCGTTTTATAATATGTTCGTTGCTCATTTCATATGTTCGTTGCTCGTTGCTCATATGCATTCAAAATGTTCGTTGCTCATTCTGCTGCAGTTCAAGCTGGAGTTAAGATCCTTAAACGTACAAAACTATCTTCGCATTACGCATGCAACAGACGACTGCAGATAATCGGAGTATAGTATGTTATTTAATGCTAAGTCATTTTGCTGTGGGTGCTTACTTCGCTTGTGATAATTTTATTTTCTATCGAAATACCAAATGCATCCTTTTCATATTCAGAGTTGTGAAATAAATATGGAAGGGATGCTTTAGGTTAGATTTTGACCGAAGACTAATAACTTAATAATAAAGCTGACAAAGGAGACTTGATTTACTCTCGAATACTTTTTTCAGAGGGTGTACTATTGAGTAATGCAGTACATTCATGATGCATTAATTAATTAATTAATAGTAATAATGCAATTTATAAAGGGCGGTGACATTCAGAGCTCTGAAAGTGGAATTTCACAATTTTTGTTATATGTTTCATTTAGAAAGTCGAATACTGAAATCCCACTGAGCTGACATTTTTAAACAAACTCCTTGACAAATATTTAATCAAAAGATTTTAATGTGAGATTTAAACATGCCCAGTGTAATTCCATGAAATATTTTAGACGAAATTCGATTTCATGTTAGCATTAATTAATAATTTCAGATTCGGTAATACAAGTCTCCGGCTATATATGCATTACTTCAGTTGTATTAAAAAGTTATAAATTTCTGTTTATACTTCCTACATATTTCATGCAAAATTACATAACAAAACCTGTTAATACTGATTGTGTTCAGTTTTAATTTAAATGATAGAATTAATTTCAACAATTCAAGTTTCACATCATTTTAAATAATGGTTTATGCCGCATAAAAAATGTTATTGGTAAGACACCATTTCAAAAAATGTTGTTTATTTAGTAACAATAATTCAAATTTCATTCTTGATAACTGTTTCAGTTTCTCTAAAAAAACTGCATATAACTTAGAGAATTCAATTAATCCTTTCGTCACTACTGCCGCGCATTGGCCGCTGCTGCCCATAGCCGCGAAACATTCTGTGGGTACTCCTGCCGCCCACTTTCAGAATCCCGAAACGTTGTGTGGTACTACCGGCATTCAAGAAGCGTTCTCCAGGTATTACCGCGCCCAATGGCGGCATGTACGAAACATTCTCTGAATATTACTGCCGTTCCGTTAGAACCTGCATTCACGCAAAGTTACGTGGGTATGGTTAACCATGGCAGTCAACAATATAATTAGCACTTTTTGTAAACAGTACGCGGCTTATGCTTCTGTACAGCACCACTTTTGTGAAAAACTTCCCCGTACCACGAATCTATAGACATGGCCAGCTCCTCCGTACCGAAAGGGTTAAAAATGAAAATTAAATATTTGGTTCCCCCGCCCCTTCCGCAATCTCTTTAGCTAAGAATATTTTTTAACTGAGTTCACAGATTTACAAAGCTATGCATATTAAGTACGATAAATACATAGCTCTTGAAATTTCCTTTTACGTTTAACAGGAGTAAAGCTCACATCTTCGGCGTCACCATTTCCGCATTTGAAATCTGAAGTATTGCAGGGAAGGGAAATAACGTTTATGAGTAAATAGTTTTTTAGACGACGCATTTTCAAAGAAATTTAAAAACAAATATAAGCCACCTCCAAAATTTCACCCAAAAAAATTCATTTCCCTGAATGTTAGAAATTTTGGAGCAATTGTTGCAAATGTTTTTACAAGAGAAGTTTTATGAAAGAGCAATTCACACATTCACCAAAAAAAAATCTCTCAGTTCCTAACTTTTGCATGCGTGTGTATTTGCATTTGTGTTAGTTGTGAAAATAAGTCTTATTTCCGTCCGAAGACCTGTATTGAGTTAGGTATTAGTGCAAGTACGCGAATCCATCTGTCAGGTAGTAACATAAGCATGGCGTCGATGGGGGGAGTACACAGAGCGGCGTCTCAGGATCTTTTTAATTGAAAAGGTTTGTTTAGAAAATTTAAGAGAAACTCCCTTTTATTACTCAGGAATTTTGTTTTTAATGTCAATTTTTTTCATGTGCTGCAACTTTATAACACAAATAAAATGTATAAACGTACTTTTCTGGTTTTGTTGTTTATTATTTTTAATTTAAAATGCACACACATTTTATCAGAAATATGACAATCGGAAGGGAATGTTCAATTTATATGAAGTTAATAGGTGAATTTTTATTATACTTTTATGAGATTTTATCTTACTCTTTTACAGTATCATTCTGCCAATATGTTTCAAAACTTGAAATATTATTGCACACATATGCGCTAGTAATTTTTAAATAGTGTCAATAAAAATAACAAGTTTGTATTATTAAAGTAAGTTTGTATTATTATAGTTATAAGTTTGCATTAATATTTCTTTTGACACTATTAAAATTATTCTAATATAACTTTTTCCTGGTATAAACATAAACGCTGTCTATTAAATAAAAGTTTATTTATAATACGCAAATTAAAAATGTAATATAATCTATGAATCATTCGACGTACTCAGTAAATTCAATTTAAAATTTCGTTGGGACACAAAATTAATGTGGCAGTGGAAACTCCTAGTATTTCCAAACCTGGAAAAACAAAGCTTCGCTTTCTGCTAATGTTTCATGATAAACATGTTGATGGGAACTCAGCGAAGCGCTCTTATATTAATCCGAGATGCTTACGAAGTTTTAGAGTGATACTTCAAATTTGCAAACGGGGCGATGCCATTCAAATATTTGCATTAAGAGCGGCAGGCTATTTTGAGAGAGGAATTGATATATAGTTCGAACGCTAGAATGTGCATTTTCAGGCTAAGAGGTATACATAAATTAATCAAGATGACGGAATTAAATTATGGGTATTTTTTTTAATTACAGAAAGCAAGATCTTTTATATATTTATATGTAAGTGTGTGCATGCGTGTACGTGTGTATGTGTGTGTGTATAAAGAAGAAGCTATGTTTGTTTTCATCAAACACTTTACATCTTGTGCCGCGCACCAACATCTTACGAATGGAAAAACAAAATAATGATCCATAAACAATATATTAGCCCTAGAATCGAGCCTTAAATTATAAATTTTTCATTCCATGATAATAAAATCAAAATTTACGTCTGCAATCCGTAATATACATACAGTGGCGGATACAGATTTTTTTTTTGGAGGGGGAGGGGTTAAATTTTTAGAAAAGCTTATTTCGCCCAATTAAAAGGTACTATAAATCAAAATTTTAGTCTAAACCAACGTGCATGCTTTTGGAGGGGCTAAGTTATAAAATGTGATCATTTTAGCTATTTAAAGTGTATAATAAAGCAGAATGTTACCCTTTAGAAATCTGTGTTGGGGGGTGGCTGAAGCCCTCCGCTACTGTATACATACATTGGCGTAAATGTACACATAACATTTTGAGGGCAAAATGTTCTCTATTGAAGAAAATACCATTTTCAAATCGATGATATCTGAAATTTTTTTAATTTTAGGAGGGGCAATTGCCCCTTCTTGCCTTAGAAGTTACGCCTATATATATATATATATATATATATATATATATATATATATATATATATATATATCGTCGGATTATTAAAAAAAAAACTTGCGGTATTGCGTTTCCTTTAAAAAATAAAAATAAAAGCCCAACTTTTAGATGTATACTAAAATATTATGGGAACTGTTATGAGGGTGAGGATGCTCGATTCCACACAAAACTGTTTAAGTGTCTAAGTAAGGAAGTTTGGCTGTACTTAATCAAAATACTTCTTCGTAAATTAAAAAAAGTTAAGGCCTTTTAAATAATTTTTTATTGATTGCATTTCAATTTTTTCGATTATTCACTGTGAAGTAATGTTTACGATGTAAGAAACTATATTTAATCCGCTTTAATGTATAAGCTTTTAAAAAATAGTTTATCATCGGGTCAATTAAAAAGCCGTGAAATTTTAATTCCATCTTTAATTCATTCACTGAATAAAATAAATAAGTAGGCGTTTAATAATAAATTCGCACTGAGAGACAGGTGATAAAAGAGCGGGAAAGGAATTCACCCAGTAGTTTCGGTATCTTTGACATGCCGTGAGTTTGCTTTTGCGAGGGGGGATGGGAGGAATGGCGTGCGACAGAGGACACTGACCTCTTTGCTTGCAGGGTTATCGAAATTTGGCGCGATTTCTTTTCCTGCGAGCTAGAAAGGAGTTACGATAAAACATGCCGGCTGGTTTGTTTTGGTAGTGGTTGATTACTGGAAGGTAACATATACACCAGAATAAGTTTATTTTCTGATTACTTAATTTATGGTGTTTGTTCTTTTTTTTTTTTTAATCCCGTACGTTTTCTTTCGGGACATACCATAATAATACCAGCTGTTGAGAAATCTAGGTTCTCTTTGCACGGAATGAGAAGAGGGCATCTTTTTCCATTCTCTAAACATCTTGAGAAAAGTGTAAAAAATTTTCACACAATGATATTGAATACAAAGAGAGAAGTCATGGGCGTATTCATAAATGTAACTTAAACGGGAAAAGAGGGGTTTTTTTTTTTCCCCCTAATTCTCACAAGTAAAATATTGTAAAACCAGCGATGTGTAACCTTTGTGGTCGGAGGAATAAATAACATTAGGAAGAAACTCGGCTTGATACATACTTACACGTTCCCGTGGATAGAGTCATATTATTCCGTCATATTCCTTAAATAAATGCATGCATTTTATCCATCCGTCTATGAAAATACTTTACTACATACTGGAAAAAGATCAGCTCAGTGCGCGAAAATTGTTTAGATAGTTGATCTTTGACTTCCTTTGGGAATCAGTGGATAAGTGTGTTTCGGGAGGACTTCTCATCAGAAACTGCCCTCACATCCCAGACAGCACTGCAAACTTGCATCAAACTTGCAGCAAGCTTGATTTATCAAGTCAATAAGCTTGAATTCAGCTTGAAAATTCCAGTCGTGTAAGCTTGATGCAAGCTTGAATCAAGTGTTCTAGTTTACACTTGCCCAGCTTGCATTAAGCTTGACATTTCAAGCTTGAATCAAGCTTGACATTTCAAGCTTAATTTCGAGCTTAAAAAATTTTCCAAAAAAAAAAAAATTCTAAATACACGGGGCGCCCCACATACTTTATTTTTCCCCCTTTATGCTGTAATTTTAAGTTATTTTAATCTGTTTCCATCGAGTGTCCGTGGCTAGAATAGAACCCGCGACCTTTCGATTAGCAGCCGAGCGCGTTATCCATTCAGCCACCAGAACCTGGTGCAGCTAGTGTTTGAAGTGAATTATTAAGCGGTTTTCTGGCCAGATTGATAAGTGGGCGATATGTTATTTGTTTTTTTTTTTATTTTTCCATGGGATGCATCAAAATTAAAATAATTTTATGTGTGATTTAGAGACTCTACTAATAGGGAAATAAACATAATATAAACTTAAGAGCAACACATGTTTTAAAACTTTCGCAACACTCATGAGCAATACTGCCGCTGGCCAAAATCGACAAACGACTGATTTTGAAATCAATTTCGTAGTATAATTGTATTTTATTTTGAAGAATTTCTATATTTGGAAATATAGAATGGGTTTACTTACTTAACACAAATTTTGTGTTAAGTAATCTGAATTCAAAGAAACAGATAGTTAAACGTTACTTCGAAATGCTATATCACAGTTGCTAACATAACATGTGTGGAATACAAACACTTTAGTCATTTTTGTAAATATTTCTTATAATAACTAATAATTGAAAAATTTTGCTATTTTTTAACGCTAAATTTCTCTTTACAAATGTGGTTAGTTATTTTCCTACATATATTGGTATGCTCTATCGATATAGAGCATTTCGAAGAATTAAAAATAAGTTTAAATTAATTTATACAAATGTAAATTTGAATTATTTTCATTGTTCATACTTTATAATTAAAAAAAATTATTTAACTTCTGAATTTTTTTTATCCTTTGTAATTTTATTTTAAAATTACAAAAGTGTAAGATGTAAGATTTTTGGGCCCTAAAATCTGTAGGCCCTGGGCAGTTGCTCCGTTTGCCCTGCCGGTAATATGGCACTGGTAATAAAAAACCCATCCCCGTTAAAACACATCTTTTACGAACTTTCAACAAATTTGAGAACGTTAGACAATTAATGTCCATTCTCTTTCACAGATGACACCATCACCGCACTTTGGAAGTCAAAATCCAGCTTAAGCCAACCTTGCATTGCCAAGCCAAATCTTAAGCTTGATTTAAGCTTATGTGCTGTCTGGGATGCGAATGGAGGGGAAGAAAACCGAGAAACTTCTCACCAGGTAAACCGAAAAATGACGAGGAGAGCTATTACAATCGCGACCTTTTACACTTGCTGCTTAACCTGTTGAAGCGGAAGTATTTTTACATCAATATAGAAGGATAACTGCATAGACTGTCCAACGCTGAAAAATTGCACCCGCTGCCATCGATCCATTAAACTACCAATAACTGACACAGATGAAACAACTGACACCCACCAACATAGCTGAGTGTGCAGCGCACAGCCACTGTGTTACAAAACTTTTTCCAGTCTGTGACACCAGGTGGGCGATTCGATTGAACGCCATGTTGTTGGTAGTTAAATGGATCGATGGCAACTGCTGCACTTTTTCGGCTTTGGGATCATTGAACCCAATTTTTTGCGACCCGCTGAGAAAATGCTGAATTAAGGTGGTTTCACGGCGTAACCTCCGCGCGTCAAAGGGTTAAATTGAATGACTATAGCATGAAGCCGAGGACTGTTGAACCTGGGTCCATTGCTTGGAAGGTACATCCGCCACCGCTGAACCATGCAGCACCTGACAGTATGGCTGCATTTTTCTTTTTCTATTTTAATTGCTTGGCATTTATGTTCCATGAGACTTGCATACCAATGCTTTCAGATCCACAAATAAGAATTCGACAAGTTCCCACTTTGATACTCCTAGCAATAACTCAAGGGAATTCGGACACAACAGATTTCATGCCATGTATGCACAGGCATGTATGCCATGTATGCCATGTATGCACAGAGCTTATACTCAAGAAAAAGGAAGAGTTCAGTCACTTTAATCTAACCCTGTATGCATGTCCGTATGTCTGTACACAGAAAACGCGGTGATATTAAAAAGATATACAGGGTGTTTCAAAAATATCTAGAAAACCTGTATAACACACATGGGCAACCTCCGGCCAGCGGGCCTGATGTGCGTCAGGGCTTTTGATCCGGCCCGCGAAACATATCAAAACCCCTTATAAAACCCAAATAAACCATTCAAAATCCCATACTAATCCCAGTTATACGGCCCACGACTTCGCTAACATCCTGAAGTTTGCCCCGCGACTTTGCTAATATCCTAATGTTTGGCCCGAAACTTTTCAAAGGTTACCCATACCTACTGTATAAGATGGTTAGACGACTCAGAATTACGTAATGATGCAGGGTCAATAACATCGTCTTGATGAGAACCGGAAACTATAAATTATATTTAATTTTGAATTAATAAAATCACTTGCGATAAAGCTTAGTAAAGAAAGTTAACTAACAATTCAACACCTTTTGTGAAGTAGTTCTAATAAGCGTATGAAGACGACCCTGGATTGCTATGTAAATCTGAAATTTCTTGGTTCCCTCTACCGCCCTTTACAAGTTCTGCCAGTTATTTTCGACAGACTCAGTAAATGTAGCATCAAATGTGTTCTGAAGTTAAAAAAAAAAATACATATTTCTTATCCATCTAGTATCACATAGTAGTACATTTATCGGACAGCTTCTGGATAGAACTTCTGATAGTCCATTAAATTCTTTGAAGCTGTGGTCAAATACGTGATTTTTTAAGTAAATTTTTGTTAGGACATATGTAAACAAGATAAGCGGTCTCTTTACATACGTGATATTTGGATGATAGCTGGGTAAAAATGAGATAGTAAATATATACTTAACACATAAAAGGATTTTTTAACCAAAGGACTCCTTACATTAAATGTCTTCTTGGAGTCGAATTGATTGGTCAAACTCTGTTGTTTGTAAACTATGCTCGAAGCAATGATTATTCTCTTTGAACCTCCTTACTCGTGGTAATAATTTCTGGTACAATGTTCTACAACTTCCTATCTCAGCCGACTCCATTTCCTGAACCAGCAGTTAACCATTCAGAAGGCAAGTAGAATCTTCAACACGTTACTTCGAAGCTTTCGATTTTTGGAATACTGTTCATCGAACTTCGGAAAACGACCTACTTCTTTTAACGCTTAACCAAGTTTTTGTCTTTTCGATTACTCGAGACAATTTTCTAGACTTTCACGTAGGGGAAGTAAGAAACGACATAATGCAGAGCTTGTTACCTGCCACTGTCTATTACAGCACAATAACACTTCCACTGGTGTTTAATTGAGAGCAATATTTTTAACTAAACTATAAATAAAATGCTCCGAGTTGATTGAACTTTACAAGGAAATTCCTGCTAAGAAATTTTCAAGTATTCTTAGAAAGTCGAAACGAAAAACGTAAGAGTGGTCAATGAAAATAGGCCAGCGCTTTTAGGTATTGTATCAAAGAGTGCTGAGTCTTCGGTTCTTGTTTACTTGTAACTTCCAGACGTGATTTGCTGTAATGATGAGGCCTGAAAGTGAAAAAAAAATATATCGAAATACCCATTCTCGTTTTAAATGGAAGTGGTAAAATGGGTTAATTGGATCAAACTCTTTAATTAATTGGCTGGTCTCATAACAAGCGCATTTCAATGGTATAGTTTGGTATTTTGAAAACAACCATATTTGCTTTTGTACTTTTACTCACATTGACTCTGGAAACAAAGAGTCAAGTAAGAAGTGCAGAGGAGTGTATTCTCAAATAATCCTATTTTTAAGTTCCCATCGTTCTAAACTTTTGGGTCTTAATAAGTAATTTAAAGATGGATTCAGTCTGAGTTTTTGACAAGCCCTAAAGTTACTAAAATTTATCCAGATTATCTCTGGAAAGAGAAATATGCTATCAGACTATACGTTAAAGCCCAGAAATACCGAAACATTACCTATAAAGACTTAACACATGGGCGTTTATGTTTGAGAGCTAGCTTCAGAATTGAGTTTTTAACTATTTTTGCCCCCCACCGTGTTTCTTGTCAAAAAAGGCTGGATTTATAGAATAAACAATTTTTAAACATCCAAAGACACAAAATTGATGATTTTGTGTGGCAGCGGATTGAAGATTATTGGATTTCAAAAGAGTTGAGGTAGAGTAAAAATAGGTTAGGGGATTGAATAAAAATGAAATTTTAGCTGGATTGGTTTTAAATAGAGCAGCTTGATAATGGTTTAAATATACCAGTTGAAAGAGTAGTCTTCCGCCCTACGTGAAAGTACTACAGTCTTAAAAATGTTTCTTCTATGAAGTTAAATGATAGGACGATAATTTCTAAGTTTTAAAAAAATTGTATATATTACGTTTACATTTCTTTTACAGGTTATCGCACGGTAATTCTTGTAAATCAAATTGCATGCACTTTGTTTATCGTCCGTTTTCAAGATGTTGAGGTAACGATAGCGTGTAAATTACTTGAAATGGTACGAATAACATATATACTTCTTTTCAGCATTTAGAAAAAAAATTGCGATAAATCTATTTACTGTAACTGTTTGTAATTTCCTTTAAAGATATTAGATAACACGATACCTTGTTCTTTATTTAAAAGTGTGTGGTTATCGATTAATTTTTTTAAAGGATCACACAAAATAATTGAAGTACTTAAGTTTTGAATTCTTTTATTAAAAAACAGGCATTTTAATGATATTAAGCTAGCTCGATAGTATATTTCCTTCACAATGTTTTTTTTCCCCGTATTATTTACTGCTTTTAGAGGACCACACAAAGTAATTGAGTAATTTAATATCTACGATTATATCCTTTGAATTGGGTTTTCAGGGTGCTAACTGACAAAACATAAGTCTGCTTGTTTTGTCAGCAGCGATTTTTGCTTTTCCCCAACATTGTTTTTCCCCAATAGGCGGGCATTTGCTCATCAAGCATTTTGCAACTACTAAGGCCCAAATTATCCAAGCGTGAGAAATTGATAGTTTTAGCAAAAATTGAGTCTCTCCGAAAGTTAGCTGCTGCAAAAGAAATTCCTTTTAACGTATTGAATAAGATTTAGCAAATCTGCGGTCATAAATCACAAAGAACCGAATTGCATTGAGCGGATGTATATAACATGCACCGCGTAAAATACAAGACAGGGGTTATATACTACTGCCAAAGAGCAATATGTGATGTCGGCATCACATTCTGGGGGATCCGGCACCATTAGACGTCTACCGGATCCGGTACCAATTTACTGGATCCTGAAAGTACTAAAAAAGGAAAAGACTACATATGAAAATGAAGGAGTTCGAGGACAATACTTGTCTTATATTCATGACTATTTGTTGGCAATAAAACCGACAAGTGTACAGTAGAGGCTGCAAGGGCCTTTCCAGCCGATGGCTATATTTGTAACTCTCTAAGAAGTCGATTGGCAGATGACACGATTAACACTATTTGTTTCCTACGATCCTTTTTTAAAAGCTAAACTTGAACTTTTATAAATTATATACCCAAAATTATTATTTAAATAAAGTTTATTGAAAAATACTCGATATTGAGAATATTGTGCCATTCATTAAACAGATCTATGATCACTGTCATCATTACTATAAGACTACTTGGCTTGACGAAATTGCATTATTATTGTGAAATCAGTTGATTAAGTTAGATTTAGGTAATAAAAGAAACTTACATAATGTAACGCAAGTTACAAGATAATTTTCATTGATGTAATTTATGAACTCTAAGAGCTTCATAGTGTGCTACATTGGTTGGATTATTATTCTTAAAAAAGAAAGAAACACCCTAAATTGTATATCAAAAGAGCTAAAATGACACGCCCCCTCAAGATGACTTTCTGGGTCTTGAATGAAGAAGAAATTACCGGATCTTTAGAACCTTGAAGTGCTAGATCTTTAGAACTTTGATTGTCTGCGTAAAAACCACATATTAAACTCTCCCTAAAATCTTTATTAACAGCAGTTTCTTATGACTGAGGGGAATTTTTTTAGTGAATAAGTTACAAGAATATACCACATTAACCCTTTAAAGCGCGGTATCCTCGCCGTGAAGACACAAAACTCTGACATTTTGACTGCTGACAGTCACGAAGAATAAATTATTTCTATAAAAATACTCGAGAGTGGCATAGTTACACGAGAATACTTTACATTTTAGCACATCATTTCCTGTAAAAATTGTCGATTATTTGTAAAATTGTCAGGATTATTTTTAACAGCACCGGCATCTGCTGAAAACTGGAGAATACGATGGAAATACATTGATATAGAAGAACAACTGGAAAGACAGCCCAATGCTGAAAAAAAGGGCAGCCGTTGCCATCGCTGTGCGCACACAGCCAGCTGTGTCAAAAAAGTGTCCCTAGATCTGTGGCACGCGATGAAGGATTGGATCGACTGCCATCTTGCTGGTAGTTAGATCAAGCGATGGCAACGGCTGCCCTTTTTTTCAGCATTGGGAAAGGGTTGCGCAGCATTGGGAAAGGGTTAAAAGTGAATAATTGAGAGAATACATAAGATGCAACCATTGACGTATGTAGATTGACAATTTAGAGACACGTTTTGTACTTTAGAGCTAACTAGACCGGGACCTACAGCTTAGAGGCAATTACTGACGGAAGTCAGTCTATTTAAAGACGATCATTAATCTGGTAGAATAACTGTCGAGTTGTGACGTAATGTTTCGTTTCTAAAAGCATGCTGTAAGAGTAGTGAAAGCATAACTGTCAACGAGCGCATCTAATGTAAATCAGCGAGATGTTATCAGCGTCAAGTCAAATCAGTTCATAAATGCAAAAATACGTTTACCCTTTTCATTTTGAAAGAAAAAAAATGATCATTAAAATACTAAAACTGTGTGAGAATAACAGCAATGTAAAGTTGTCCTCAGAAAAATAAAAAAGCTGGAAAATAAAACTTCAGATCGTTAGATCGACATTCGCACGGTAGGCCAGAACTCTGAACCTTGACACTTGAGCGATCTACCGTGTTCAGTGTCTTTCCCAGGCGGTATTTTTTGAACGTGGTGAGTCCGATTATATTTACGCTAGTGATATACATAACTAAGAAAGCTGCATTAGTGAAGGAATATTTTAAAGGGGGTTTGGTAGCTACATCTCGTTCGAGTAAACCCCCCAAACTCCTAACAAATTATGGTACTAAAGTACACATGTCTAAAACCATCTTCAGACTTTCTACTCGGGGGGAGAAGGGAGGGTTTTTTTCATCATTTCTGTCCTAAATTTTAGACTTCAAAAGAAATCAAAATGCTGTTACGGGAGAAATCACAAAAATTAATTTTCTAATTCTAATTAGAAAATTATTCATGTTAATTATGCAAATTATTAATGCTAATTTAAAAATTATATTCTAATCTTATTTATCGAGTTCATTATTGGAAGCTCGGGAAAGCGTGAATAATATTATATATCTTTTTTACCCGAAGTACGTATGCTTGTTCAAAGTTCATCGTTACGTGCTAGGACCCCTTAGAAAGACCCCCCACAGAGGGCACCCCTTCCTTTGACCTAGATCCCACGTGTTGATAATTGGCCGTAACCCAACAACAACAACGAAGTTCATCGTACTATGGTTCGATTCTAATAATTTGAAAAGCGATTCGGCTGCTGGAACTGATACTGGGTAATAAATACAGGATGATTATAAATAAAAGTTCCACTTTAAAACGATCAGAAAAGGAAAACTGCTAGACCAAATGTTATCTAACTTGGTAATTGTGTAAAGGCGGTCAGCGGATTTATTATCCGCGGAAAAAAAAGCTCAAAAATTCAACACCAGGGGCAAGGACGCATTTAAGGGAACCCCCCCCCCTTCCCCCATGAAGAACATTTTGGAGGAGGTTCAAAAATTTCAGAGGGAGTCCAAACGGTGAAAAATGCAGTATTTTTCTCAAAAGGACGCTATATCATTATCATTTTAGTAACAAAATTCAAAAATTCGTGAGGGAGGAGGTTCGGACCCCTGCCCCCCCCCCTTAAATACGTCCTTGCCCCAGGTGTTGAGTTTTTGAACTTTTTTACGCCGATAATAAATCTCCTGGCCACCTTTACTCAATTACCAAGTTTGATAACATTGGGTCCAGTAGTTTTCCTTTCCTGATCGTTTCAAAGTGGAACTTTAATTATAATCATCCGGTATGTTTCAGTTAAAATAAATTTTTTCCCAAGTCTTCACGTGCACACATTTTCAGAGATTTGCGAAATTTAAACCTATAGTGTCAAGAGAATTTTTTGAGCTACTGAATATTTTTTCATCTAAATATAATCTGCTTATTACATTTCGCTCAACAACTGATCATATAATTGTTTTACTGTATACAGCAATAAAATAAACAAATCAAATAATTATAACAAGCCTGATTTATCTTCTGTAGAAATAATATTCGATTTTTAAAATAAATTAGGCTCAACCAGTGGCTAGGAGATTATAGCTGACAATAAGGGCTGCCTAGGTGGTGCAGTGATTTAAGAACCATTCTATCACGCCTTGGTTCAGGATTCGATTCTGGGCTAGGGTGTTAATTGGTCCGTCCCTTCATAGGGTTTAAAGCTGGCACCCATTGGGAGCCAAATAATAAAATGGCCATTAGTTCGGGCCTTAGTAGTGGCGAATGACTGATGGTCCATTAAAAAAATTAATTAATCAAATAAACTGAAAATAAAGCCGTGAGATTCATGCGGCACTCGGGTTTTATTTCGGGCTTCAATAGGGGTGACCTGCCTGTCCAAAGTTTAAATTAGTTTTCTTCAGGTGTCATGTGAACCTAGGCTGTGGGCGACTTTGTCAATGAAATTTTTCTTATTCCTTTCCGAACATGTACCATTTAAGGAAAGTATTGTAATCATAAAAAATTTCGACTTCGAGATTTTGATATATTTACACGTTTTGGGGTCTTCTGAATTCATTTATGTCCTTTTTACGAGATGTATGTATGTGTGTGCGTGAGAGAGAGAGTGAACACGATAGCTCCTAAACGGGGCATTCGTTTGAGCTCAAATTGGGTATATATGTAATAAACCACCGTCCCAAGACCGGTATTGATTTTGGTGTGAGGACTTATAGTTTTTCTACAGGGCTATGACAAAGATTCCTTTTACATTATGGCCTATGGGGGGAAATTCTTCAAAGTGCGCTAGCGTTTAAACGGTACATTCGATTGAGCTCAAATTGAAAAAAAACTAAGAATTTTTGCTGAATTATTTATCGAATTTATTTAAATGCTTGATAATGATCTTAATCGTAAGTATTCGGAAAGTCGAGTGGAGTCACTCCAGATTCTTCTAGAATATAAAATGGGTAATATGTTCATCCAAATGCATTTTGGACACCCATGTATAACATCATGGGAACTTTCGAAATTTCAGCCATTCATGAACGGAAAGTCAAATAGTTTTCTTTTTTTTTAAAATCAAGAGTACCATCTAAAAGTATCTAACGATGTTTGAAAGTAATTCGTCATCGACTAAATTTTCACGCACACTGTCACTGTGAAGTGAAAAAATTTGAGATTTGCATATAATAGAATCTCTCTTAAGAAAAGATATATTAACTATTATAAGGAGTACCTATCTCCTCAACTCCCGTGAGATGGCCAATGTAGTTACTGAAATATTTAAAAAAACTAAAACAAACTAAACAGTATACCAAGCTTTAAAAGGGATCGAATGTGTTTTGTGTATCAACAATATATTTCTTTTAATAACAATTCTCTTTCGCAATTCTTAAAATTAATCTGCTTAGTTCCATATATGTAACACAAATAGCAATAAATTTCATAGTTAGGGTTGAAACTACTATTTATTGAAATACACAATTTTAAAATATAATAAGTCCATTTGTTTTTGCAACTTTCTAGTATGTTTAATGTTTAACTATTTTTTTTTATTTCAACCGTTTAAAGCTTTAATTTTCCTCCTCTATGAACACAACTTCGTATAATTAATCTATCCGTGAAATTTATTATGCTAAATTTTATTTGAGGGGGGGGGGACGTTCGTTTTATATTCAATTGATATAATAAACAACTTATTCAAGATTCGTGGATATAATTCGTCCCACATTTAAATCAGTAGATTACTGATTTTTTTCTGTATTACATCTTTTCGTTAAAGTATGAATTTAGCTCAGTGCGAACACGTGACATTAAAAAAATAGCCAAAAACAAATATTACATATATATATATATATATATATATATATATATATATATAGTTTTACAATGCATTTTAACACTTTTTTATATAATAACAATGGCTGGCCTGGGGGGGCTTTCGTCTTATATTTACTAAGTAATATATATATATATATATATTTTTGCATCTTTCTACCAAGTAAAGGAAACAGTGTAAGCATGAAAAATTTCGGTGCTCAGATTTTGACGAAATTTTCCATATTTATCATCCCGAAATTCCTTTTTGATAAGTTTCTCCTCTGCGTCTGTACAGATCGAAAATAGCCAAAAACAAATATTATATATATATAGTTGAATTTTATGTAAAAGCAAACAAAAATACAGTGGTTCCACGTGTTATTATAACGGACTATAGGTAAGGGGGAATCACACCTCTGAGATTTGCCGTATGCAGTTTATACATTTAATTAACATGTAACACATATATACCATAGGTAAGGGGGAATCACACCTCTGAGATTTGCCGTATGCAGTTTATACATTTAATTAACATGTAACACATATATGACTACTTTTTAAACTGTTTAAATACTTTTATATTAATCTTTGCAGAATACAGTTATGAATATAACACATTTCCTTGGCAAAATCTCAGGCTGTGAGTCTGAAACCCATGGTTCGGGGTTGTGCATTTCCCCCTCTGATGAGGACAATGCATTTTAACACTTTTTTATATAATAACAATGGCTGGCCTGGGGGGGGGGCTTTCGTCTTATATTTACTAAGTAATATATATATATATTTGCATCTTTCTACCAAGTAAAGGAAACAGTGTAAGCATGAAAAATTTCGGTGTTCAGATTTTGACGAAATTTTCCATATTTATCATCCCGAAATTCCTTTTTGATAAGTTTCTCCTCTGCGTCTGTACAGATCGATAAGCATGAACATTACCAGCTTACTTTTTATGCAAAGGTGGTAACACGCTTTAATTTTTTATCTATTAGAGATAAGTAGACAAAGTAAATTGAAAAAAAATGTTCAAAATAAGGTAGGAAGAAAGAAAAAGAAGACTACGTTAAGAAATAATTCCTCTCGTTAATTTTCAAAAAGTGACAGTTTTTAAATACAGTTTTAGTATACGATCCTCGTACAAAAAATCCCCGATTAGTAAAATGTGCCCCATACACTAAACCGATGATGTACAAAATTAAAGCCTTTCATCATAAAGCATATCAGAGATATCGTTAAACAAAGACGATCAGATCTATAAATGAATTAGAATGTAAACGTTTATTGCTAGAGTGACATAAAATTATTTTCTTTCGTAATTTCTGTACGGTCCCGGAAATGCGATATTCATCTACTTAACTCTGACACTTTGTAGGATATAATTCTCAAATTCTGTTCATCACCTCATTATTGTATGGGGCACATTTTAGTAACTGTTTTATTATGGTTATTCCGGGATCGTATACAAATTTAAAAAGTTAAACTTTGCGAAAATTAGGGAGAGGAATTTTTTCTTAGCCTAATCTTTTTGCCTATTTTATTTTGAACATTTCTTCAATTTTGAGATAAGATCACTTATCTTTAATAGATAAAGAAATAAAGCGTGTTACCACCGTTTTGGGATACCCTTTGTGTGTGTATATATATACACATTTTAATATTGTTTAATTTTTGTGACTTTAATAAATCACGTGGATTTCGTTATGTTGAGTTTGATTTATATTTCTTTTATTCGTTTTCGTTTTTCCATATATATTTTGGATATATCTGTTATTGGTCTTAAATTGATAGTGATTGTTCGTTGCTTATTTAATTAATTTGGTTATATACATATATATGTATACATACATATGCATACATATTAAAAAGAAAAAATAAAGACAGAGTATTGTGATCTTGTGTATCATACTATCAATAATTAGTGGTAGACCTTTTTAAAGGCATTAAATACAGAGGAGGAAAATTTACTACACGAAAGCAATACTACATGATGAATCCATATGTCATTGATGTATTTAAAAATTGTACAAGAATACATTAAAAAAAGTTAAATATAAATATTGATATGCTGTAGACATATAAATGTTCATATAAAAAGGATACAAACGCACTAATTGGTACAATATATTTTAAACCGATATGAAGCCAAAATTAATGCATATCCTGCAAAATATATATGTTTTTTAATTTTATGATATGTTCAAAATAAAAAAATGAGTATAAAAATGTAGGAAAATATTCATTTTAAAAGGTTTCTTGTTTTAAAACTTTTTTCTATAAGTTATGAATTTAAAACTTTATGGAAGCAAAGCAGTTATTTAGACCTATGATTTTACAGTTTAATGTTTTCTGCTCTTTCTAGAATTTACGAATTTGAATCTTGTTGAAAAGATATATTCGATTTTTTAAAATAAGCTGATTAACTAGTATTCTTTTTTTCCTAGAGTTAACTAATGTTTTGGAATTTTTCTATATTCATGAATTTAAATTTGTTGATTTATATGTCTACAGCATGTTTATGGGAATAATCTACCTTTATTATTATTATTATTATTATTATTATTATTATTATTATTATTATCATTATTATTATTTAGTTATTTTGGTTCCCACGTTGGCTGAGTAGATAAGACACTGAATGGGGTAGATGGTTCAACTGTGACGGTTCGGGGTTCTGGCCTACCCCTCGGCTATCGATCGAACGGCCCGGAATTTTGATCGGTTTCCTCTAGCAGTAACGTTACTATGCATTATATCCTCTTAGAAGATCCTCCACCCAAGGCACACACATCCTAGGCAGGTACCCGTCGTGCATTTTTGCCTTAAACGCATTACACACATATTACAATACTCTTTTACAATTTTTTTAGAAGTGGTAATGATCTATGACCCCACAAGTTTTTAACTATGCAGTAATAGTTTTCTGCGCTGTATTAGTATAATTTAATTCTATAGAAACGTCTTCCGATAATGCTTCATAATATGATAAGCATCTTGATTATATGATAAACGAGATGCAATACTATATCTCTCTTTTAACAAACTTGTTGAAAAGATAATTTTTTTTTAAGTGGGCTTTTCATGTTGAATATTTTGTGATAAGTGATCAGTCATAAATATATTTCTTATCTAATAGTTGCTTGTAAGAAGTTCCCAACAACTTTTTACAATAGGGTTTAGTGTTCGTTTAATTTCTTTGGCAGACTATACGTATGTAAGTCTCGCATAACTGAAAACCAGTCATCGAGAATGTTGAAATTCTGTATATAAGATTGTTGTAACATCCAGTTGTGCACCCAACGTTTTGATTTCAAGCAACGGAGTAATTTATTTAGATGGTCACCCAAAAATACGTTTACTGTATTAAAATCTATGGGGAGACATTGTTTAAACTGCAGTGCCGTATATCACTTAAATGAAGTAAATCAAAAATGAGTACAACTCAATAGACGCAAATAGACGTAGATGGAACTCATGTGGTGGCCATATCAGATTTTTTGTAAATGGAAAGAAATTCTGCCTTTTCCAACTTATGAGTCCCCAGAAATGTTTTTCATGCGTGTTTCAGCTTATTGGGAGATTTTAAATATTATTTCTTTAAAGAAATTATAAAATGAAACTTTTAAGTAAATTTTCAACAATTAAATGTAATCAGAGGTACCTCAGGTTTCTTAAATTTGTGGGTCCCAAGCACTCATAAGATTAATTGTACAGGATACCCTTGCTGAATTTTATGGGCCCTTTTTTAACATTACTAGAAAGTAATGAAATTAAAAACAAAGACGTGAAGAGTGGGTTCTCAAGAACACTTAAAGGCTTTAAACAGCGGGCCCGCATACCTCGTGATTTGAAAGAAAGCGGGTCTTTTTTACTGAAAAACTGGGTAAAATACGCGCTAGAGCGAGATCCCTTATATTTTAGTGAAACTAAATTAATTATACTTAAATAATAATAATAACTGCCTACTTACAAAGGCATTGAACGTGGTTTCCTCATGTATACTTTTCTTTAAAGGAAATTTCGATAAAAGTGATAGATAAACTGACAAGGGAAAGTAATATTTTATTTTATTCCTTTTTATTATTATTATTATTATTACAATTTTTCAGACGTCTTAAAAGAACTACTGCGTCCGCACGATTCACTGAGTTACACTATTCCTTTTCACTCTTTACATTACCCTGGTAGAAAAACAATAATTTCTCCAAATTCAGGCATTTTTTAAATATTATTTCAAAACTGGAGATATAATGGAAATATATCAATTGAAAAATCGCTATTGCTTAAATACTGAAAGTCACTAATTTGGGAATATTGACTCCTAATACAGCATTAATATTAATTTTTAAATAAAAATGCTTAAAACGCACATTTAGTATTAAGGAAATATTAAAATGTGTGAACATCACAATAGTGACAGATTCAAAACGAATCTCCTGGGAGCTTTTAAACACTCTATTGAAACCATGTTCAACTTGTCGCTCTCATCATTGAAAAGGCGCAACGGACAAGACTCTCCTTCTCTGATCCATGTTGCTTCCCTATATGAATCTTTGAATTCTCCATCGGAAGACAACGATTGACCCACGACTGAGTCCAACAAAGCATTTTAAAGACCCATTCTAGGAAGCAACACTGGTCAAAGAAGGAGAGTCTTATCAATGATAGGGGCAAACAGGTTAAGCATGGGTTCAAGATAAAAAAAAGAATAACCCATCGCTTCGTGATATCCCTAGGAACTTTTCTGGATGCAAGCGAACCACCTATTACCAAGTAAACATGCCTAAAATTGGCTGTCTTGGCTGGAAGATGACACACCTCTTAAATCTCGAGTTGAGCGGAAAGGACGTGTAGGCCCGAGATCATCGACACTGCGGTCATTGAGTGTGTGTATGAACAGAAGTCATCCTGCTCAAAAAAGAGTGATTTCTACTGTAGCGTGACAACCCATTGACCCATAAAAAACGCCAAACTGTCGTGTCACTTGCTTGTGGCTACAGAGGGCAGTACTTGACAGAGAAATATATACAGGGTGTCTCATAAATACAGGTTAAGATGAGGTAGGAAAACTCTAAGGGATTGGGAATCGCATAGCAACGAAAAACGGAAACTTTATCACTTTAAAATTCCTATTGTATTTTGCTTAATATTTTTCTCAAAAAGCACAGGTACTTACGTACAAGGCCGTAGCCAGAAAAAATTTTTGGAGGGGGATATTTAGCAAAAAAATTAAAGTTCGGGAAGGTATAGGTAGCGCTGAAGTTTTTTCAACTTTAATTGATCTTCAGAGTGAACGCAAATAAAAAACGACTAATGCATTGACAAAAATTTCGGGAGGGGATCAAACCCCCATGATCCCCCCTTGGCTACGGCCTTGATTACGTATTATACCTTCAACCGCGCCAAATGGAGGTTAAAGATCGGAACAATAAGAACTGCTTGCATGAAAAAGGATGTTGTATCAAAGAAATATATGGCTATCTAATACAACGAAAAAGAGTCAATGGCGGCTCTCACAACTGCGTTTTTTGCCGTAGAACAGGGCAATCAATGTATTGAAATAGACGCATTCACAAGCATTCCCTCTCCATTGTGTGTGTGTGTGTGTGTGGAAAAGGGGGTTGCGGTTTAACACATGAATCGTTTGTTGGGGATACCGACTGGTCATTAAAAAGTCGTAAAATTCGCCAGAAGAATATCCCTTCATTCCTTGTAGTGACGTTAAGACGGGCCTTATCATCATCAACCTTTAGTAGCACTATTAACCCATTTATGCCTAGCGTCCCTTTTTTGGGACGGCATTTTCGCTATCAGTCGGAAACGTTATTTATTTTTCCTAGCCTTTATTCGCGAGTATTGAACCTCAATTCCACAAAATATTTTAATATGGCCAAGTAGGATGTTGACATTTCAATTTTTATACGTAATGATTTTAAATGAAATCATCCCTTGTTCAGAAAGTTGACATCAGAAATTTATCAATTACTGCTGGTGTTAGCAAAAATCGAAGAAAGTCGCAAAAATATCCAGGCACGAATGGGTTAATATGTAACTGCGTTATTGTTTTCTGTTATTCACATTAAATGGTACAAATCGGTAAAAAGAAAAAAATACTGATGAAAATGGTCGACGGTATAATACGTATGTACCAAAGCACAGAACTGAAATTGATAATTATAAGTTTCCTTTCGAATGATGCATTTTTTGACCTCTTAACAAACCCATTTGTTAAGAAACAAGGAAAATTAACTGATACTCAACACCTTGTTTGAAGTGACTATTAATTAGTGTATGAAAACAGGGGAGTAGCCAGAGGGGGGGATATCGGGATATATCCCCCCCCGAAATTTTTGGATTAGTGATGAAATTCCGTCTATTTATACACATATAAGTTCATATCCCCCCGAAAAATTTTCCAGGTGCATATCCCCCCCCCCCGAAAAATTTTCCTGTATGAAAACAACGTTTTTCACTCAACCTTGTTATGTGATTCTCAATGCCCAATCGTCCATTAGAATTTGTAATACTTGAGACATTCTCTATATTTAAGGATGAGTGAGCACGTATCGTACAGCGATAGAAAGGAATACAGACGAGTTGGAATATCATAACAATGTTTGGCCTCAAACGTCTTTCATGCACCCGTAAATAATCACTCTGAAAACGTGTTAAGTAATTATCAATTTTCCTCCCATGATTTCCGAAAACACATCTCTTTTTATAAAAATAAGCATTCTTTCCTAAATTGGAGAGTTACTGCCTTGCAATGATGCAATACTCGTAATACAACTATAGTATATGAAGCGTAGTTAAGAAAATTAATGAACACTTCAAGCGCTTTAAACGACTTCAATAAAGGTAAAAGGTTCTCTATTCGACGTGTATGTTCTTCTTTAATGCGATTTATCGAGAACGGCTAAGCTGATTTGGATAATTTATTCTATTCAGGAGGTTCCTAGGTGGCTCCATATATTTTGTACAACGCGAAACATATCTTTTTTCAAGAATAAACCATGCTTATACGATTATTTATTTTGTTACAATTGACAGAATTCAGTAGCATACACAGAATTGTTTCTAGTGGATGAGAAATTCTGCTGCTTTTTCATTAGTAATTTTGAACCCATGTTCAGCATCTTCTCTTGCATATCTGAAAAAACGCTAAGTTTCCCCTTCTGTGCCCATTGTTACCTCCAAGCATGATGAATCTTCCAGTGTTGTGTCTTCAATAATGACAGGGAACAGGTTAAACTTGCTTTCAATTATGGGTTGAATGATGAGTTCACTCAACTAGACTTCATAGCAGTTCCCCTCCCCAAATTTATGTGCGCAATTTTCTGAACTTGTAGAGTGAAAACAACTACCCGTTTTTGCATTTCCTCAAAACGCTGAAAGGGCTATGTGATTATAAACTGGTACTTAAAGTAAAATCTTCAATTGCTATGTTTGCTATGTGTTAGTCTGAGGCAACTTGCCTCGCCCTATCCTTCTAAGAAATTTGTCGCCCATCTGGACACCCCGAATAGTTAGTTGCATTTAGATCTGTGATTATCTAACATTAAACACGTGTATGATAATAGGGTTATTACGTAGAGGGAATGATCGATGGGTTTATGATGCATACTTCAGAAAAGACATGTGCTCCAAGCGAAGATTTTTGGACGCTGAGAAGTAAAAGACTTAAAACTTCAAACAGCAAAAAGCAAGAAACACGGGTCAATAAACTTCCATTTTTCCCAGTGTTATAGACCTTCGTGAGGGAATTGATGATTGATTGTGATACTGGATCAGAATGAAACATGAAGTTATCTGATCACGCGGGTATTTAAGGAAAAAAAATATGCTTGACGAAACCTGTACTAAGCAGAATCATTTGTTATCAGAGGTGAAATTTACTACACAGAAATAGAAATTTTTATAGTTTAAAATTTTCATCATTTATAGAGTTACATATTGAAACTCGTGGGTCTGGTTAGCATTTTTATGGCTAAAACTATGAAGGTTTATCATTTGATCACTTATACAAATTTTATAACACATCACAATCACTACATTAAAAAAGAAAATAATAAATTTGAGAAAACGCATAAAAATTAGAAAATTAAGTCAAAGTGTTCAACTACTAAGTTTAAGTAATTGCTCCCATCGTAGTTTGTAATTTTAATTTTTTCCCCATTTCACTGCACATTGTTTTAAATAATTCCAAACATACTTAATATTTTTAAAACTAATTTTGAAAGGCGAATTACGATTTCGAATCAATTACTTTGAAAGTTTGAAGCCCCTTAAAACCTAAGTATATTTGATTTTAAATTAGTTCTCAGGTGTAAGATCTATTTTGATACCTGTAGCCATATTTCGATATAGTTTATGATAATAGTTTATCAGCTTGCAACAGATACAATTATTTCTTAAAACTCTAACAATAAGTTTATTTAAGGTATGATAGTTCATATTGAAAGCTTGCTAACGACTCCCCATTTCAAGGATTCATCTAAACAAGTCATGGGCAACCTTTGGAAAGTTGCGGGCTAAACTTTAGGATGTTAGTGAAGTCGCGGCCCGAATAAATTGGATTTATATGGGATTTTGAATGGTTTATAAGGGTTTTCTACGGGAATTTAAAATCTTCAGAGGGCCAGATAAAAAGCCGTGGCGGACCATAGCCGACCTATAAGTGATCGGAACGATTATAAAAATTCATTATCATTTCAGTTTTCCGTGAGTGTACAATAATTCAACTTTTATTACTCGTGAAACACTATTAAGCTGCTCTTAAACAGTGCTTGTAATTACATGTAGTTTTTTATTTTTTTTCATTAAAGTCATCTATACAGGTCCCTATAAGATAACAACAAGCTTATTCTTTATCTATTAGAGATAAGTAAGCATTATAACTTGAAAAAATTTTGAATGTGAAGTAGGGCGAAAAAAACGCTAAGAAAAGTAATCCTTTCGTAAACTATCAAAACGTTACGCTGTTTAAATTTGTGTAAGACCCCGTACAAAAAATTCTCAATTAGTAAAATGTGCATTCACAGTACGAATATATGCATTTTATAGAAACTTAAAATAATATTATAAATCCAGTTTGCGTAACATTTCCTCAAAAGTAGCTTCCTTCGGCTGCAACACAAATATGTAATCGAGCAAAAAAACTCTTCCTGAACTTTGCCTAGTATACTTGGTGTTACATATATAGGATTTGTCTGACCCCAGATAGATTTTTATAGAGCCTGACTATAATCCTCTGCTTAAAGATTAGTGTACTAAAATTACTTTTACTTCTTTCTCCGCATTATGCCAGAAAATGAAATTAAAACCTATAATTTAAAATTTCAATATTTATATGGTACCTTAACGGTTTACCGTAACGGGACATTTATAACTGGGGAAAAGTGACTTGGATTTCTGTTATAAAGTTGGATTTCTGTTCTTGAGTTATAAAGCGATCAAAATGTTTGTCGCTTTATAACTCAGTGAATTTTGGTCGTAGAAGGACGATTTTTTTTTGTGCATGAAATTGTATAATGAAAATTTCTCTAAATATAAATGATAGGACCGGGGGGACTATATAAAAATTTAAATTTCGTAATTTTTATAGGAATTGATTTATTGACTTTGGTTGTTTCTGGTAGAATAGATAATACAATTTAAAACCTTTTTGCAACTGGAACTATGTGTCTCTGACTAACAGCTTAGGAAATAGCCACTGGGCACCGTTAGCACATGACACCCTGTACGTATATATATATATATATATATATATATATATATATATATATATATATATGTAACATTACAAGTCAAAAGCCTATGAAAATCCCATATTTCGGAACTATACAGTTTAATTCAGTTGGAACAAAGAAATCCGCGTTCAAAAACTGCAATTAATACACGATCCCTTGCAATTCCTTTGTAACTTTGTAGACGGTCCCGGCAGCCAGCCACATAGGCGTCTTGAAAGTCATAACAAACCCTGGGAAAACCGCTGCCCAGTTTTAGCTTTTGGCCAATGGTTGCAACGCGTTCGAGGTCATGTCACTTGACGTCCAAAGCTTTTATAAGATGTTACTTGACGTCCAAAGCTTGCAACAGATCAGGAGCAGATTTCCCCGTGACGCAACTCCTAAGATAAGATGATTAAACATTGCGTTTTGTCTATCAGTAATAAAATGAATGATATACTTTGAGGAGAATAACTTCAAAGAGAAATAAACAAACTTTAAAGAGAACTTTAAAGAGAAATAAACAAACGAAATACATAGAAAAAATACTGAGTGTTGAGTATGAAAAAAAAAGAAAATTATTAGAGAAATAAGAGGAATAATATTGAAGAAGTGGCGTTAAAAGTTTTGAAGTAGTTAAACGAAGTATGTATAGAATTTCTGTTATGGCATTTATTGTATTTTAGGTGACCTGATATTATTGTATTGTATTATATGTGATATTTTTCTAAAATGTTGGTCAACATAATATTGAAACTCATAATATGACAGCATAATATTGAAACTCGTAATATTGAAAAATGTGAAGAATGAATAATGTGTGATTTATTATTATTTATAAAGTTGGTGTTTATTTAGTAAATGTTAATATTTTTACCTTTTACTGTATTTTAAGTGATATTTTTAGGTCAATGTGTTTATAAGATGTTCGAAATTAAAATGTATAGTATGTAAGATGTTATGATATATACAAGAAATAATTTTAGTGATATTTTGTGTGTGTGGACTTGAACAAAAAACAGTGACATTGTTTGAAAAATTTTTGGAACTTTACATGACATTTTTGGAACTTTAACAACAGCATCTGCTCAAATTGAGTGTTGTCATTGAAGTCAAATGTTGTGACGAAAGAACTTTAAAATCTTTGTGCTTTAAAATCTTAATCAAAGAACTTTAAAATCTTTGTGCTGATATATTATTATTTTTCAACTACCTATTTTTTGTGTACTTAGACTAATTAGTCCAGGTAATTTGCAATGTATATTTAATTTTGTTTGAAATTTATTACATCGTGACACATGACCTTAAGTTCTTTTTCTCAAAAAAAAAAATATTAAGGCTTTTACCAAATTTTTCTCGCTCTTCTGAGTGAGTCTGCCCTCCAATGCAGGCATTGGTGGTCAGCCTCTTCTCGGACGGGGGGATATTCTGTAACATTACAAGTCAAAAGCCTATGAAAATCCCATATTTCTGGAACTACGCAGTTTAATTCAGTTGGACAAAGAAATCCGCGTTCAAAAACTGCAATTAATACACGATCCCTTGCAATTCCTTTGTAACTTTGTAGACGGTCCCGGCAGCCAGCCACATAGGCGTCTTGAAAGTCATAACAAACCCTGGGAAAACCGCTGCCCAGTTTTAGCTTTTGGTCAATGGTTGCAACGCGTTCGAGGTCATGTAACATGACGTCCAAAGCTTTTATAAGGACCTGCAACAGATCAGGAGCATATTTCCCCGTGACGCAACTGCTAAGATAAGATGTACCCAGTCGTCAAATAAAATCATGTAATCGTAGTTTGACTTCGTCTCCTTCCTCCCATCCACCGGCGCGGCCGGACGGGGGGGCTCTAAGCCAGAGTCTTTACCCAGTCGCGCCGCATCGCCTGCTTTGCCCGTCAACGCCTCACCTAGTACTCCACGCAGAGAATACGCCTCAAATGCCTCTCCCTCTGGTTCACGACTGCACAGCAATCCCGTAGCGCCCTAATGCTATATATATATATATATATATATATATATATATATATATATATATATATATATATAGTATGAAAATATATTACCAAATATTGGCGATATTTTAGAATTTATGCATAGAACAGTGTAGAAATAGAAAAATATTCTGAAAGATTAGCGCATTTTGCAGCATAATAAAACAGAATAGCATATAATATAAAATAGCTAAACTTACGTAATATGGAATCCCAAGTAAAACATTAAGTAGTAGCTCATAATAACAAAAAAGTACTGAAAAACTGAAAACATGAAATAAAATTTGATAATCCAGAGGCAAGAAGTTGTAAAAAACAGAGCTGTCAAAGCTAGAGAGGAGTGGGAAGACAAGCCAAGTGAGATCACGTGGGCGTAAGCCTAACTATTCGATCCCAAGCAATGAAGTGGAGATGGAGTGGAAAATTGAAATGGAGTACTCCATTATCAAGTACCACCGTACTCACATTTCAATTAAAAGAAAAAACAAAAATAGCTAGGTTTCTGCAATTTACCTGACAAAAGAAGTCGCCTGGGGGTACGACCATAGCTTACGTAACCTAGGGGTACGACCATAGCTATAAGAAAAAAACAGCATGGATGCTAACCAAACATGAAGGAGGAAGAACAGACAAGACTAGAAATCGTTGCCAACCGAGAAAATTAATCGACAAAAATAAAAATAAAAACAGCTAGAGCCAAGGAGAAAAAGTATGAGAAGGGAAAACAGACAAAATGCTGCCAAAACTATGTTAATTTATCAAGAAATTCAGTAAATGAAAGGGGACGGGGAAATAATAATAATATTAAATAATAATAATTGGAAGAAGATGGTTTATTTATTTTAATCTAATGAAAAACGTGAAACTGTATAATCTAGAGGAGCTATTTAAAATTGTACGAATTGAGAATTTACTTATGACGTAAAATGACGTAAATTTTGTGTCAGAGTTTATTAATCTCACACAATTTTTAATTTATGGCGTCGCGTTTTTGACTTCCGTAAAAGAAATCCCAGTTAGTTCACCTGGTTAGTTCCCCCAGTTACTTCTCTAACAGCGTAACATTATAACTTACAGGGACCTTGAAATTTTTTTTTCTTTCCTTCTTTACATACGACCGTTGTGGAGAGGAACGTAATATATATATATATATCTATATATGTATATATCGCACAAAGATAATGGAGCCAGGAAAAGCTCTCTCCCTGATGGCTACTTTGGTACGGGGTGGCTTTCATCTCGGTATCAGTTAAGAATTCTATCACGGTCATTTTCTTCAAAAGTTTGTTTAAATATTTTTATTCGTTTCTGATGTTGCAATATAATTTTAATATTCCTAATATTTTACTGCACAGCACTAAGAGTTATTGTGACTATTTTTCGATTTCTGGTTTTTTAGTACTTTTTAACTAGCTGACCCATATTCGTAGCTAATCAAATTTATGTCTCAGAGAAACAGAAGAGAAAATTTGTTGATAAACATATTTCCTTTTTACTGCAAATAATTGACATTTTTAGTGTTTTCAGAGCGTTTTTACATTTCCTTCTTTCACTGCCTTTTCGACACTAACCATTTCCTTACCCAACTGCCATAGCAGAGGGTTATTGACTTGTAGTTCTTTCCAGGAACTGTGAAGACTGATTTTAAAAAGTAATTTCAATAATCTTTATCTTAACTACATTGCTAGGGGGAAAACAAAGAATATTTAGCAACCTTTTAAGACGTACTTAACCCATATTTCACTCGAATCCCATTAGATAATGTAATTATAATTAAATAAAGAGTAAATTACATATTCCTTAAAAAGAGGATATCTCTATTTAAGCCATTATAGTCATCGAAAACATAAAGCTTTAGAATTTTTAAAAAATGAACAGACGTCTCCAATGATTACTATGGTAAATTGGAAAGAATTCTGTGTAAAACTTACGTAAAACTTACTTGTGTAAAACTTACGTAAACTTACGTATACTGGAACTCTACTTATGTTTCGGAAGAAGCTAGGAACCAATTTTATCAAGAGAACTAGCAGGCAAAATAAATATGAAAACAGATAGAAAAAAAAAATCAAAATAACTGGGAGAATAGAAATGAAGCAAGACAGTTATGTATATAGAGGGTGTCCCAAAAAGGTGGTAATAGGTTTTAATTCTCTATCTATTAGCGATACGTGAGCAATGTAAATTGAAAAAAATGCTCAAAAAAAGGCAGGAAAAAAGATTACATTTAGAAAAATTCCTCGCATTAATTAAAAAAAAAATTACATTCTTTAAATTTGTATACAATCCTCGAAAAAAATATGTTCCAAATCAGTAGCATGTGCCCCATACACTAAAGAGATGATAGACAAAATTTCAGCCTTTCATCATAAAACACGGGTCCGGGGTTCGAATCCCGCGCTGGGCAATGTCGACTCAGCCTTTCATCACTTGAATGGGTCGATAAAATGAGGACCAAGATTGCTTGGGGTCAAACACGGGGAGCTTCGCGTCAGGCTGACCACCTGGCCAAGTCATGTCATCCGCACCCCAGAGCCCATGGTCGCAAAGTCGCGGTTGGGCAGCGCAGGCCTAGGCCCCGCAGAGAGGCTATTGCGCCAATGTTTGACTTTGACATCATAAAACATATCAGAGATATCTTTAATCTTTAAACAAAGATGATCTGAGGCAACACATGAATTTGAATGTAAGCATTCATTGCTAGAGTGCAAAAATTTATTTTCTTTCGTCGGAGGTGATTTTTTCCCTTCCAGAGCCATTGAAAAATGGTTTAACCCTACAAAGCTCATTTTTTTTCTGTGTCTGAAACAAATATATGTGTTAATGTCAGTGATTATTATTTTGGGAAAAATAGTTAAAAAATAATAACCTATTATTTAACTAGAAAATCACTTTTTTATTTCAGTTTTGTATGCGGGTACACTAGGCCTAGCTATGCTTTTTTGGTACCTATTATTTAACTAGAAAATCACTTTTTTATTTCAGTTTTGTATGCGGGTACACTAGGCCTTAGCTATGCTTTTTTGGTATTTAATTTGAAATTTTAGAATTCAAATAATTTCTTGGTAGGAAGAACTCCAAAACTCAGTCAATTTTTCCGGGTCAAAACTCTTTGCTAACTATTTTTTTGTTAGTTTTATAAAATAAACAAAACCACATTCGAACGATTACTGTTTAAATTTCAGTCAGTTCAGTTTTGTCAATAATATGAACAGTCAGTACATCTACTAGCAACAGCTTGAATTATATCGTTGCTATCTATGTATAAATACTCTTAAAAACCGACAGATGTCCATACTAGTATTTTATAGAAGTAGAGGAATAATTACAGTGGTTGTTCTACATGGTAGGTCCCAGGTGCCTTGCAGGGTTAAAAGCTAGCATATATTTTTCTTCATGTCTTTGAGAATTTAGGCTCTTGATTTTCAGTTAGAAACCCTGTTCTAAATAAACTAACATGGATGGTACTCTAAAACTCAGTTTTGTCAATTAAGAAACAGGTCAATTTGTTGATAACTTAATAATTTGTTCAACACAATTTGCAGTATATCAGACAAAAAAAATTGGTCTAGCAACAATCTTATTATTCACCAAATTACACTATGACCTTAAATACAGCAATATTTACGAAATTAGGTTTATTTTATACTTCATAAAACTATATTTAACAGTAAAAATGTGGGAGGGGGAATATCACTGTAGTTTAATTTTAATCGAAGTGTAGTATAAATGACAGTTTTGAGAAAAAAAAAAGTTTACAAATTTGTTACTATGAATATAGTGTGCTTCCCATGTTTCATCTTAAATTCAGTAGAGTAGATCTTATTCTTTTTATTCTAAGTGTATTTCGGTAAAACTACGTGAGAGCTATTTGCCAAAGGTGAAGGGGGTACTCCTGGGCGAAAGACTTTTTAAGAGGCTCTAACGAGAATTCATCTTACATCTGGAGTAAACACCCAAAACTCCTGATCGACAGCCCCGCGGTAGACCAGAAACCTGGAGCTTCACACTTCAGTCATCTACTATTTTCGGTGCCTCATCCACTCGTCCATGGTGTGTCGCTCTTACTTTTTTTTTAAATTTCTGATCTTTAGACCAATATAATACATATATTATAAATTAACAAATCATATAATTGACAAGAATTAAAATTTATTAGATTTAAACATGATAGCTGCAAGTAAAATTAAATTCTACACGTTGTTATTGCTTACATAAATAACAGTAGAGGTTGTTTTTTTTTGTTTTTTAAGTCAAAATACTACTTGATATTCCAAGTTGGTAAAATATAGAACATAAAAATTTCATGAAAATTAAATGATAAAAATTATTTTTTATGCTGAGTCTTGGGGAAAATGTTATCTAATCCTACAAAGTAGTCAGTGATAATTAAAAAACTCAGTAAAATTTCACAGCATTCTTTCCCAAAATTTAATAGTCCGAGGTTGACAAAATTCAAGTTCCAAACTTTCTAAATGAGAGAAAGCAACTCCCGAGTGTTCTATAAACATATTATTTACTTAAATATTCGTTAAAAAATAACTAATGCATTCTTTAAATACCGGCCATGTATTTTCTTACAGCTTTACATCTATCAAATTAATAGAATTCAATACGCTTTTCCTCTTAATTCTGAAACTAAAGATTTTTAATTTTATTATAACCGAGTTTCTTTATGCCGTGAATAGTTTATTTCTGGTCATTACAATATTAAGTAATTATATATGAAATGAAAATTGCAAAATTCCTAGTTAAATCAAGGCATCTACAGTGGAACCTGTCTAATGTGACCACTCTCGGGAATAACAAAACTGGCCAACTTACAAAGGTGGAAAAGTATGGTGGTTCTAAAGTAAAATTGAACACGTGTGGTCACTATAGATGGGTGTACTTTTTACAAGGTGGTAAATTTACTAGGGTTTCAGTATAATTAAAGAACATGCACCGAATGAGTCTCGATTGCTTGATGTTGTGGTGGGATTACGGCCAATTATCTACACATAGGATCTAGAAAGGGGTCCTAACTCGTATTTACACTCCGAACAGTTAGGTCGGCGACCGCGGCTTGGTTTTGAACCAGGCACCTTCCGTCTCCCAGTTCAGAGCATATGCGCTCGGCTACTGGTGGAGTCTCGATTGCTTAAATTACATACTAAAGCTTTTTTTTTTTTTTTTCAACGGGCGGGCACTTGCCGATTATGCTTTTTCCACTACAACTGTCTGAAGGTGTAATGGTCATTTTATTACAGGGGCACACAGTGGTCGGCCAGCATTACCCCCTGTGGAGGGACGGACAAGTGCCATCCATGCCCAAGCCGGAATTCGAACCTAGACCCAAGGCGTGATAGAATAGTTCTTAAGTCACAACCCCACTTGGGCGGCATATACGAAAGTAATACTCACGGTAAAATAATTTGAATTCCAATAACACAGAAGATAATAGTGTGAATAAAATAATATCACATCCACGGATAAGCACGATTGCGCATGCACTTACTACATCGCTGAAAAATTATTTAAACAAAACTATCTGTCAACATTTTCTCTTTTTTTCGGTGATTTTGAAACATTTATCATATTCTATTTCGAAGATAGAAAGCAAGGTATAGTTCTTCTTTGGGCTTGTCAGATACTAGGCACCTCAGCTTAGAGTAGCATTTTGTGCCAAAGCCCCAAACCCAATGTTTCCTAGTTCCATTTGATTGGGTCGCATACTTTTTTTATGACAAGTTCTCTATGTAACTAAGGTGTAACTCTTTAGTATTGAGGCTTCCTAAAGCATTGAGATGAATAAGAACTTCTTAGTTACTTCCATGCGGCAATGTTGGCTTTAGTAATGCACTCGTCACTCATATTCTTTTTTCAGGGAAGTCATTGACACCATCAGCTGGTCTGTCACTTTTTCTTTGATTTCAATCATATCTACAAATTCCAAAACTTCAGCCTGGGCGAAATGCTGAGTCTCAAAATTCTACTTAGTGCGACATGGTTTTTACATGTTATTGACCAATTTTAACCTTATGGAATAAACTTTGACAGCACATTTTGATCTTAATTTATTTCCGAATTCATGAAATCAGAGAGTTCCATACTAATAAAATATAAGAGTTTGAAATAATCGGTGCAAAGTTTTTGAAAGATACATTCTCCTTTAATCTTGAAATTCACAACCGTTATTTTCAAATTAAAAATAATCATATGCTTTGACTATCTGAGTAGCTGAAGTGTTAATTCCTTTCACTGAACTCTAGTTCTCATTACAATGCACCTAAATTTATTGAACACACTTTCATATAATAAACTAATTTTCAACATCAGAGCTTTATTTAAGGCTGATTTTGTTCAATTACAGCGCTTTTTATAAAAATTTACTTGTACTTTAACAGCTTGGTTTTAACTAAGTAATGTGCAGATTTTTTTCGGAAAGCCGAACTATGTTTTATTATTATTATTTTTTTCAAGCCTTCTTATTAGCTTTCTATGTTGTTATGTTTTTCCAGTTCCAAATCTGTATACGAATTTTAACACAACTTCCGATAAGATGAAACTTCGTGTGTGTGTATAACTCCAATGACACTAAATACTGCTGATTTTTTCTCCTACAATATTCTTAATATTTTTTTATTTATTTAATGTTTAGTTCGAAAAATCATGTGTTTTTCGGACTCTAATGAATTGAATATTGACTGGAAGATTTTGATCTTTGAAAAGTTTTTTAATTTTACGAAAGATGAAATTAGTTTCGATTAAGTACTTTATTTATTTATTTATTTATTTGATTTAATTTTTATATTTATTTTTGAAAATATGATCTTTTTTTGTGTGAAAAGCAACAAAATTTGGCTTTATCTAAAAACTCGCGGATTGTTGTAACAATATCCAATACCAACGAGTGTTTAGGATTCCTGATTTTTACCAGAGCGGCCAAGATTCGATTCTTGGTGTGAAGTAAAATTTTCTTTTAATATCTATAAAAATTGTTTGCATTCAATTAGTAGTCACATGTTTTCTTTCAAAAGGGGCAGGGCGGTTTTATTAAAAAGGGCTTTTTTTTTCAGGGGGCAGTTTTGAAGACATCTCACTGTAAAACATGCAAGTCATATTTTTCTTTGTATAAGCGAGAAAGATCTATTGGTGGGTCCAAAGGGGAGTACAGGGGCACGTCCCCCCCCCCGTCCACCCTGATGAACTAAATTCCCACTACAGAAGATTGACTTATTTTGTAAATTCAAAACGAATTCTCAAGAAAAAGGAGACAAAAAAGGCCTTGTACCCCCTCCAGAATTTTTTTCTGCATCCGCCACTGGGCGCAGTTGCTCAAAAGCAAAAAGGGCAAGGCGCATTGGTACTTCTAAAAAGGCGGGCAGAAAGCGGCGTCCTTTTAAGAACGCGGCACGAAAACATTTCCTTCAATTTATCATCATGTAAAACGATATTCTTCCACTGTTGCAACCTCAGAGACAGAAATCATTTATCGAATCATAATCGCACCATGTTAAGGGCAAGAAGAAAAATATACCATGTTTTTCTGTAGTTAAAAGTGCTCCACCTGACGAGCGATCGTTGTCACAGAACTTTTGAACGGCTTTAAAAACAACTCAATGGTGTTAAATACTCGAAAGAAAAAAATCTGATTTTAACTCGTGCTATGAATTAATTAAATGAGAACATACCACAAGTGCTTCATACAATGACTTATTCTTAAAGCTTTACTAGATTTTCACTCACGGAGATTCGTTTCTCCTTAATTTATTGAAAGTAATAAGCTGTAAATATCTTAAACTCCTATTATCCTATGTCTCCATTATCTATTCATTCTTTAGTGAAAACATGTCTGGTACTCTTTAAAATACAAATAATAATAATAATAATAATAATAATAATAATAATAATAAAAGATCAAATCTCATAAGCTAGCTTACCTGTTTATGTAACAGCAGCCAACTAAAACACTCGTTATATACATATTCTATCTTTTCATCGAAAAATTATACATTTTAAAAAAGCAAACTTCTCATATTTTGAACATACAAAACAAAAGCCACCCATACTATTTCTTATAATTCAAATTATAGGGAATCCATTGAGAAGTTGAAAAACGCAGTAACTCATTAATAGCTCTACGAAAAAGCCATTGGATAATTTCGAATGTTCTGTTTGAAAATGATTAATATCCAGAAGAAATAAGATTTTATACATATATATATATAATATATCAGGTTGTAACGAAAGTTCTCCGCCAAATCTGCTTGAGTCAGCTCATGCGGCACCCAGCGATTGTGTTGCATAGCATGGCTAATGGCCATGGCATTAATGTCTAACTGTTTAGCTAGCTCTCAAGTGGTTAAATACTGATCTTCTTCCACAAGTTCTCGCAGGTGGCCCTCATCAACATCAGTAGGCTGGCCAGATAGCTCAGCTCCTTGAATGCCATAGACCCTGTTTTTTACCAAACCTTCACAGTGCCATATGATACAACATTAGAATCTAAATTACACACATAATTCTTTGACATTCTGTAGCACTTTTTGCAACAGAACTGGAAGTGAATGATAGTTGTAATCCAGTAACGTGATAGTTCCATTTCAGACACCTTGTACTTAATGATAACGATATTTTTTAACAACACAGTGTTGTTTTAAAGTAAGTATCTTTCTTTCAAATGACAAATATCGTTTGACAAAATGTGAGCAAACACACCAACGTGAACTGTTTGCAGGCGATATTTGTGGTGGCGGGAAACTTTCGTTACAACCTAATAAAACAGCAAAACTTGCGTAATATGGATATCCTAATAATCCCTCGAGCAAGTGATAAAAAAAAAAAAAAATACGGAACCAAGAATAAAAATGGAGACAAAGGCCTTAAATGTTGTATATATATACAACATTTAAGGCCTTTGTCTCCATATATATATTCTGAATGAAAGCAATTATCTTCGATCACATGCACCCCAACGCTTCGTCCTTGCTTTCGTAATATTGCGCAGGCGTAGCGAGGGCGTGAGAAGCACCTGTCACGGCACCCCTCATAAATACCTCTATAGATTATGATAAAAGTGAAAACCTTAGGGGCCTCCGAGAGTTGGCAGGTGATTCAGTACAGCCCCCACTTTCATGCCGTCTCTATAAACCGACGAAGTGGCTGCTCTTAAGGGCACTGACCTGAGGTAAGCAGGTAGAAAACTTAAAAGGATGCTGATCAGTTTAACTTTCGATTGCTCATGGCTTTCAGTGAAGGATAATTAAGAAAATTGAAAGTAAGTTTGTACTTTTATTTAAGAAGTGCTAGAGTGAAATTTCTACCCTCCAAGCAAATCTGATGCCACACACAAAAATAAATAAATAAAATAAAATAAATAAATCCGATATAAAGTGGGGATACACTGTTTTGCCAAGTTTTTTCCAGCTTTCCATTAGCTTGTCCTGCTATTATGTCCTTCCAGTTCAAAATTTAAAGATTTTAGCTCACTAACTATCTTACTATCAAAGCGAATCTTTGCATTCACGTAAAGCTGGGATGGCGCTGAATCTTGCTGATTATTGTTTCGGCTATTCCTAAGGGTTTTTCAGTTATTTAATGTTTCTTTCTAGATATCGTGTCTTTTCCGAGCAAATCAGCTCGTTTCCACTGTACTATTGCCAATAATTTTTTTATCGCTGACACACTGTGTGATCGTACTAAAATGGTTCAGAGAGTAGTCCATCGAAAATTGTCCACGTAGGTACAAATCCCAGAGACTGTAAGTAGAATGCTTTTGCCTGTATTGTACATAATTTGTAATTATCACTATGCTAAACTAGTTCTTAAAATAAACTTATAGTCATGGACGTGTGGTTGAAGCGGTGCACTAGATGTCCATAGTATTTTACTCGCGTACTCGACTGCGAAATCTCGAGTTTTTTCGAGAAATTAAAGATTTGATACATAATTATATCGGAATAATTTCTTCGAGAAGTCAACACTAATGGTAGCTCCGTGGTAATGTTTCTCACTGCATAATCTTTGTTAGAAAACTAATTTAATTGAATGATTAAGGTATTTTTATTTATTAAAATTAAGTAAACACATAAAATTAAAATGGTAGAAATTATTTGCACTAATTATATTAACTACATCTTTCAAGTACTTCGGTTTTATGGTTTTATTTTGCTAATTAGAGACATTATCAGATAAAGTGGGCCCTTTAAATCATTCATATTTAACATAAATATATCGATTATATCGAATATATCATTATATCGATATCTGTATCAAATTTTTTGAGCTGTGGAAGAGAAATATTTCTATTCGGAAAGAGAACAGACATGCTATATTTTAATCGAATAATAAAATCGGAACAAAGCATTTAAAAGTACCAGTAGATATTCCTTATTATAAATAATTAGTTATTGGCGGAAATTTTTAAAAAGAATTTGCCTGTGTTTTCTTAATTCATTATTCAAATCTTCCTGAAAATGTGTAAATACCCTCCATAAAACCGATTTATATCGTTTTCATTAGTGTATATATTGCTCCGTCCCCAAGGAAAAAGGAAACAAAACATGAAAAAAAGTCTCAATTTAATACTGATTTGGCTATTATTTAATTACCTGTAAAAGTCAATGTTAGATCTTAGTACGACTAAAAAGTTGAAAAAAAGCTTCTAAAAACAAAATGAAACAAAGAAGAAAAAATATTTTCTGTGACGATTGTTACGATTAGGGATGGATGCCAGATAACACGAGACAGAGATTTACAGACAGACGTTTTTATCATTACTAAGAAAGGATTTTGCTAGACTAAACAAGGTTTTGTAGTAGTTTTGCGAGGCGAGAGATGAATATTTTTCGTCTCCCATCGATACCTAGTTACGATTTACATAAAATATAAACATAAGTATTTTCCTCGTAGCCCTAAGATTGAAATCTTTCTCAAGTGCATAATATGCCATCGCCTTAACCATACGACCGCTGTACGTTCCTCGTCTTCCTCTTGTAACTTGGTGTAATTATGTGTATAATTCGATAAACTATAACAGTAAAAGAATATCATATTACATGCCGATAAGTGAATGCATACATTTTCTATACATACAAAAGTAAAATTTTGCTTCCCACACCGAAAATCGCACTTAAGCTGCCTGGATGAACGCAAAGAATCCTTACAGGATGAAGATGCAGCTAGAGTTATTTACAAATTTCTAGAGAAATCCAAATGTTAAGTTGCTTTTCACACAAAATATTTTTTTTTTAACTGCTAAAAATTTTTTTAAATTTTTGAGGTACGGAATCGAACCTAATTTCATCTTTTGCAGAATCGAAAGAACTTTCCAATGATGCAAAAAATTGAAAATGTCCGATCAATAGTTTCGTGGATACAAGCTGATATATATAACGATTTTTGGAACAAAACATTAAATATATAAAAAGCTGTTAAGAATACAGAAAACAGAAAAGCAGAAGTTCTGAGTGTCATTTGAGTTAAACATGTATGCAGTTTCAGCTCCATCGTCGTTTGGAAGCGGGTTAAATTGGTATACAAATTTTGAGCTGGAACGACGTAAAAACTGAGCAAGCAAGTAAAAAACTTGAAAATCGCTTGTTTTAAAATAAATAAAGTAATATTTTTACTAACAAATTTGAGTATTGAAATTTGATATTTCAACATTTCTTAAGTATTTTACCTGAACGCTAAAAATTGCTGCTGGTAGGATATAGATAGCACTAACTTGTTCGTATAATATATATTTGACCTCTGACTTAAACTCGAACTGCTATTCTAAACTTTCGAAAAGAATGTACTTAAAATTTAATATCTTAGGACATTTTAAAATTTTGTCAATTATTTTTAGGAAACAATCTTTTTAAACATAAAAAGAAGAGGAATACAGTTTTATACAAATGCATGTTAGCTACAACTTAACTGAATATGCAGAGGAATAAATTAGTACTTTTACGATAAAAATTAAAGCTCTGTAGTATTTCTAGGATTCAATGATTTATTGGGATACAGTTCAAGCCTCCGGTGGCTATGTAAGCTCTTCTTAATTTGAATACTAACCAAAAATCTTTAAGGTAATCTTCAGTTAAGTGAACTTTCCAAATGGCGAACTCTCAAATAACGTTCATAAATCAATGCGTATCTTGTTTTAAAAGCTTCTAAAATTATGAAAGTACGTCCTTATTTTTGTTCACATGCCTTCAGGATTTTTTGTTTTTTTAACAACATAATTTATGAATTTATATTTACTATTCCGTAGCTTGCAAAAGCTTGATTTTCCAGTCATATTCATTTCATACCTTTAATACCAGTAGAACGAAAAGATGAACATGACGACAGAGAAAGATTTGTCTTCATTTGTGCTAACGACCGTAACATTGCAAAATTTTCGAAGCTTCCAAAACTCGTTTTCAAGTGTAAAAGTCAGAGACACCTGAAGAAATAGCAAAAGTTAGCAATCTTTGAGGGCCTCTACTTGTTTTAAGTGTCTAGGATCGCAACGTAACCAGTTTATAATGCAGGTGCAGGATTGTAGTCAGTTCTTTTATCGAATTCGAAATTTATTTTCGATGCATTTACAGGTATAAAAATAAGTATCGTTATGTGTTATGTGGACAGAGTGATTCATTGCACGAAGTTCTAGAAAGATCAGAAAAATATTCTCTAAACATAATAAACGAACTGAACAAAATTACTAAACTGATTGCTCAAGTTTTTATGACGTTTTTTACTTATTATTATACTAGCTGCGTGCCCGTTCTTCGCACGGTAGGAAACGAAAAATTTCCTCACATGTGTAATTCGAATTAATTCCAGTGATGTGGAATCTAGAAAAAGCAAAATTATTTCACTCTTGACTTAAAATTTGCGTCATATATGTAATAACCTGAGATCATTGCAATATAATGACAAAAAAAAAACTATGTCAGCGTCATTCGGTATCAAAAAAGTGAAAATGGACCGTTTGCAGTGAACTTCTCACTTTCAAAATGTCTTATTTAACAGGCATGCTGTCTTTTAGGTTCACGTTTTAGCGTTAAATACCTCAGACACTACATGAAATGGACATTTTTTTTATTTTAAAAATACGTCACCCTCTCTTGCAACCCTTTACAAAAAGAAAAGAGATAAGACTGCGCTATTTATAAAGGCTTTAAAATTGTTTTTCTAGATTATGCAGTTTAATTTTTCTTCTCACAAATAAATCCAGTATTTATAAAAGGAAATCGAGCCAAGCAAAGAAATCGTCTGCTTGGACATAAGAATAACTATGTACACGAAACGAAATCTTTGGAATGAGAAACTTTTTTCACGTTTTCAGAAGAGCGCTCGTTGTAATTGCTTCACAACAGGCTTAGACTTTTGTACAATATCAGTAGTATTTGGCGCATTAAGGCAATAAACAACAGATGTTTTAATTCGAATTTCGCAAAAAATCGCTTCGAGATATGGCGCGGGACCCTTTTTTATTTATTTTTTTCAAATGGCAATTTTAATCATTCTTACTGTATCCGGGACATCCAAACCGCAAGATATCAAACAGAAATTTGTAAGCAGCTGCTACTGAAATGAAAATCCTTCTTTACTTAAAAATTCGTAAAAATTCTCCTAATTTATATTTTCCCTCCGTTCATCTTTTAAAAGTGGGCGAATAGTGTGCTCCGTCTTTTGCCGAAATATAAAAAGTTATGACTGATAGAATTCAAGATGCAGCAGTTTTAAAAATATTTTACGAAAGTCAGCCTCAAATTTAATTTTATTTGAAAAATTCCCAAAAATCTGCAAATTATGTTACACAGTCCGAACAAACAGTTTTTAAAAGAAAATTTTCTACTCTATACGATGATGTAAATATCGTTTTCTTGCGAGTGCAAGTACCGGCGTTATTATGTATTACGCAAGAAAAATCGCTAAAAATCGTACAAAACATAAAATAAAACATTTTCTAATTCGAATTTCGAAAAAATCGCTTCGAGGTTTGTCGAGACCCGTCTTGGAGAATTTCCGTACAAAATTTGGTAGGTCTACGATCACCCGTTTCGGAGCTACGCGAGACACAGACAGACAGACAGACAAACGGACAGTTTACACATTGCTTTATTTATATAGATTAATTTATGTATAATATTATTACATTAAATTATGTAATAGGAAGAAAGGAAGAAAAGAGTGGCAGTTTTCAACTATGTGATTATACTTTAGATTCTTTCGAATTCTTTGAAAGTCAAAAAGTCGTGCATCTAAAAACTGAAATTTATTTCAAATAGCCATAAATATAATGCATATTTTTAAAACAAATTGGAAGTATAATTAAACAGAAATCATGCTTACGGTAGAATAATCTATTCATATTATATTGGTTATGTATTCATATAGATAAATATGAATAGTTGTGCATTCATATTTATCAGTATGAATACATAACCATATTGGGGGTAGGTAGTAAAACTCAAATTTTGTAAAATTTTCAATTGATACAATCAGAGCAGTATTTATGACCTTTGAAGCCCCAGTCGGTTCTTTGATGTGAGCCCTTCCCCTACCCTTGAATGTTGAATTACCCATGAATGTTTTCTGCAACCTGTAGATCTTTTCCCATAGTTTCCAACATATAGCGTACGGTTCAAATCTATTGAAGTCATGCGCATATGCCTCTAACCGTAAATTTAGATGTGCAATTAAGATGTCAATAACTTGTAAAAAAAAAAAAAAAAATTAAGTTTCTCTGTATAGAGAAATTTAAGTTTCTCTCGACCTATGAGGACAGACTTCTGTTTTCTGCGTGTCGAAAAATCTAATTTGAAAATTGCATTTAACTCGTACAGTCTCAGAATGTTGAGAGCCAGTATTTTTATTCATTTTTGTCACTATTTTTCGTACATTTCCATTACGTCCCTTTTTTCTGAAGGTAGCATTTCAACGGATTCTAAAATTTAAACCGTAACTGATAATGACATTGTAGGTTTATACAAGGCAAATTACTTCAATAATCTTTTGCAACATGTCATTTCACACGAGTAAGAAAAACTATTTCAGTTGGTACCATTCCCCCCCCCCCCCAAAAAAAAAAAAAAAATTCTAGCTGTTAGCTATTTGACTTTTCCAGATTACATTTTCCCTCTTGAGTCACCTAAATAGTTTTTGTTTACAAATTTAGGAGGCCCCTGGCGACCGCCTATATGTAAATAAATAAAGAACTAAAGCGTGTTACCACCTTTTTGGGACACCATGTGTGTGTGTATAAAGCCATCCTGATCGTTGTCTTGAGTCCTAATTGTCATACAAATAATCTGTTGACATCTATGTTTTATGATTTCTATATTTCTGTATAAATTAATCACCCCTTAGAATGTTGACGGACATATTTATATTTAGATCTAATATAAACCATTTTTTTTCTGAATAATTTTGTTGGTCCTTTGTTACCCCGATATAAAAGTTGACAGATCTACCATAAAATTTTAGTGAGTTGGCAATTGGGGATTGAATCAATAATTAACCCCGCTTCTAGGAATTGTATATGACCATGAGCAGAAGGCAGAGTCTAACATACGGTCTCCTAAGGTTCGCTTTCAACTATATATCTTCTTATAAGTAAAAATTAAAATCTGTTTGTGCATTTGATTGTTTGTTTATACCGAATACACATTCACACTGTTCGCCCTATCGGCTTGAAAATTTTAATAAATACGTGAAATACTTCAGGAAAAAATATTTTCAACTTAAAGTACTGAAAATCTACCTTTTGCGATTTTCCATGATTTTTAAATCTATAAACTTACTCCGACAGAGTATAAATGTGAAAAAAGTGGAACTTACTTTTTCCGTCAAAAGTTTGAATTGCGATTTTTAAAATGGTTTTTGTTTTAATATGCAGATGACCCTAAGACAAAAATTACAATTCACAATAATAAAGAACAGTTACGCAATGAGTGCAGAAAATTATGAACACTGGTTTAATATCTCTGCTATCCTGAATGAGAGAGGAATGTGGGGTTTAAAATGTTTGCTAATAAGACCTTACGATTTTTAAATCAGATGTTTAAGTTATGCAAGTTTCTTTTTGATTATGCAATTTTTTAAATTTATCCTTTGTAACTGATAAATCTTTCGCTAAAAATTTTAATTTTTTTTTAAACACATGTTCAGATTCTATATAGTAAGTAAAGAGATAGGAACATTGAACTTTCAAAACTTGTTTTTTGTTTTAATATGTAGATGACCCTAAGAGAAAAATTAGAAATCACAATGATAAAGAACAGTTACCAAAGTAAAACGATACCTTTCTGCTGTCTGTACGTCGATTAGAATTGAAAACCCTTTTAGTTCTTTCTTTTTGTTTTCCTTAAGGGGCGAGGTGCTCTACAATTCATAAAAGGCATTCTTTTAAAACTTATTTTTATTTAGTTGAATTTTCAGATATTCAACTAAATAAAAATTTCGTTTGTTTATTGCAAAAAATCCTCTTAGAACCTTTTATTTTATTGGTATTTCTAAGAGAACGAAACCACAATAAGTCGGAATCCGGAGAAATTTATGTAGCAGAGATTGTGTTCGGGCGGTGTGTTCAGGTTCAAAGCACGGGTCAATGACCAACGCTTGTTACATTCGAAGGATGGTCGCTAACCGAACGAATGAAATAGCTGACGTATATGCTCGTATTTTAAAGCCTTAGCCTCTCGAAAAACCTTTTATTAATTCAAAATCAAAGTAATCCTGAAAAAAAATATTTTATTTTTTCAGAAAAATTTGCCGCCTCAAAAATACAGGATTCTGTCTCTTTTTTAAATGCTAATGCATTTTAAAATATAAAGGGCATTAGAATACTTCCAAATTAACATATATTTCATCTTTCGTGCTATTATTTCTTACCAATGATCAGTTGTTGGATGTTTAAAATTTTATTTCATAAAAATAAACAAAAATGGTAAATTATATTTAAAATAAACAGCCATGTACATTTAAATACTGAATGCAAAATAAATTCAAACATAATCACTGATATTTTAACTACCATGTTTTAAAGTAATAGTTACTTTTAAAAGATGCTGAATAAACTAAATTAATGTAGGAAATGGAAAAACTGAAAGTTACACGTTGCAAGATTACTCGTTTCCACTACTTCGGAAAAAAAAAAAAAAAAAAAAAAAAAAAAAAGACGGTAAAATTACGATAGGAACGATGACATTAGCACTTGTTTATAGGGGAAGGTGGCCCAAAATGATCTTAGCGGGCAAAATGATCCACATGTCTTCTTCGAGACAGACAGCTCTATCTACTAAGTACCATAAAAACTAGCTGTGCCAAGTCAGAAGAAGCAATGGCGATATTTAAGCGATCGGTGTTTTACGTGTTTGAGTAGACTTCTTCTAAAAACTGGGTTGTATCATATCTTTTATAAGGTAAGCACTAACTGTCCTATTTATTTAGAAATACAGTTTTAAATGTACAGAAAATGACTTGGTTTGCTGAATAGAGTTTGTTTTTGGATGTGAATTACGCTAGTTTAGTTCCTTAAGTTTCTCGGCGTGTTCCAGAATTATGATATATAGTGGGCAGCCATACTGTTGGGTAAAATGATCCATCGACTAAAGAAACACCAATACCGGGTCCTAGTCATTATGGTAGCCTTTCAGATGTTCTCAAAATGCGTGACTGCCCATTGCATTATTTAATTTATTTCAGCGTTTATTGTGGGCCATAATTTCTTAATTATAATTTTGAAATATTCCATTTTGTTGTTTGTGACACATTTTTATTTTAAAAGTTTCATAAATTAAATTATGCATACTATATGATTGTAAAACTTATTTTATTTCATTATATATAGTCATAATTACTTTTACATATTTTATTTTGCCAATAAAAAAAAAATTACAATTATTTTCAAATGAAGGATCATTTTGTCCTTGGGTGAGGGCAAAATGATTCTTGGACTCTTTTTTAAAATTCTATTTTTTTTTTTTCGTTATTCCACTTGGGTTTAAAATATTATTAAAATATCTTTATGATGAAAAATATAGTGTAAAATATTGTGGCAAAGGGTCAAAGTTCTGTTTCACATTTATGTTATTTTAAGCAAGTTTTCCCTTAAGAGGATCTTTTTTGGGGCAATCTTCCCCTACATTCAAAGATATATATATAATTAAAACCAGGGGCGTAGCCAGAAATTTTTTATGGGGGGGGTTACGACTACTACAACTCATATATATGTATACGTATGTGTGATAATGTAGTGAAGAATATACATTTTTTATGGCAAAAATTCCTCATGGGGGGGATTATGACCCCCCTAACCCCCCCTCCTTGTTTACGCCCCTAATAAAACATTTACGATCAAACTATTATAAATATTTCTACCATTCCGTTTTCATTTTAAGCTATTGTATATTTTGCGTTCTTTGATTTAAACAAATACTTGGTAATGCTACTTTGAGCAGCTTTAAATTTTCATAATTTTGGCGTATAATTGGTGATTTACCAAAATTGGCAAAAATTTGCTCCATAAACTAAAGATTCTCTACAGCTCTCATCTCTCCACGAAATTTTAGCCCGATGGAAAATTAGTAACTCTTTAAAACGTTTAAACTCCATCAAAAGCTCTAATAAGGTATTTTATTTCCTGTCAAAACTTTCTTTAGCTTAACTTTTGCAAACAAAAATAAATATGTGCACATTTCAACCTCAGTCCAACAAAAAAAAATATTCATGCAAAGAAAAAAAAAGCAAAATATAACGAGAAACTTGTTTCGTGGTTTTCCCCGTTAGCTCAAAAAACTAGATGTAGTTTAAAACGAAAAGAAATAAAGAAAAAATGTATCTTGGATAAATAAAAGCACTTTAGACAGGAAAATAAAATTTTCCCATTCAAGCTTTCTTGAAAAGTTATAGAAGCTAAGATATTTCATTTTTAGTGATTTTTTTTTTTTTTTTTAAATCTAACCTCGAGAACTTTTTCTGGATATAGCTGGACACCCTGTACATAAAAGAGCTTTGGTGTCTGTGTGTGTGTGTTCGGTATAGCCCCCTTTACCGCTCGTCATAGATGGGCCTAATTCCGCACATAGACTAAATGGGACAAGAAACAACTATCACCGAAAAAAAAATTATTAGTTTTTTATTTTTAATGTATTTTATTTATCCGTTTTCGACAAGTTTTCTTATATTTTAGGCTCTGACAAGTTAAATTTTCATTCAAAAACTATATTACTTATATGATCGGAGCGTCGAAAGATTGCTTTTCGAAATGAGCTGTAGTTTTTTTTTAACGATTTTTTGAAATGTCACCAGAAAATTAAGAATCTTAGCGTATTTATCTTTATTAAATGCCTACAAATTTCTTTCTTAACATAAGTCCATAAATATTTTTTATTCCTTTCATACTTCCAAGACGCAGCTTGCACGAAAGAATTCTTATATAAACTGGACCCTGATTTTGAAAACCTTTATTTTTATTTTTTTCCTTTATCGCGACCAGCGGTTTGTTGCTACGCCGCCGGGTAATTCAATTAATTTATCGTTGTACAGAGAAATCGGGAATGCCGAGATTTATTTGTTTATTTAAGAAAGAAAGAAAGAAAAGAGAAAAAGAAAGCATTTCCATGATTTGGTGAGTTTTTAGCAAAAGCCATTTTGCGATTATTTTTTATTATTTATGGACTAGAAATTGTGTTATGATTTATTGAATCGTTAATTTTCAGAAAGTGGAATTTAAAAAGTTTTTTGCTATTGTTATTTTATTTTTAAGATAATAAAGCGTACAATTTTTTTACTTATTTTATTTATTTATTTATTTATAAGTTTAAGGATTTAATATATTATTTAAATTTTTTTTGGTTAGCAGATTAAACGAGTTTTTCGTATCTGTGTCACATTCAGTGTTCGCATTTATGCAGACTCATGTTTAAAATTTCATACTCACTTTCTGCATTAGTGGTTGTGAAAATAAGACGCAGTACTAGATTAGCCAACACCAATGGACAATGTTTTCCGCCAAGTTATACATTAATACCCGGTGTCAAACCTTAATTTTGGAACCCACTTCAGCACGACGCGGGGGCAAACCTTGAATTTGACGGCCGATTCAACAATACGTACCACATTTGACTGCACGTACCACATTTGCTCCCCCCCCTTTAGTTTCGGCGCTTTCAGCACATACTGCCACAGGACAAGATATCAATATAAATAGTTTTTTAAATGTAATGTAATATACAGAGTGTACCAAAAACACTGACTGAGGCTTTTATTTCTTAAGTATTAATCATAGACATGCACAATAAATTACGAACTAACGTAAAAAAAGGGAGGTACAGAATTTTGTGGTATCGATTAAACTTATGAGACTAAATTTAAATAGATAAATTAAATTTTTATATGGTCACCGCAAAAAAAAAACATTCCCAGTAAGTAAAATATGCCCCATAAACTAATGAAATGATGTACAAAATTCCAGCCTTTCATCATAAAAAAGTTCAGAGATATGTTTAAACAAAGTTGGTATGGAACTATACGATACCAGTATTGACAAAATCATTATGTATTTACGTAATCATTGTTTTATTTTGTAATTTGTGTATGGCCCCTACAAATCAATCTTCCGGTGTGATTTTCGCTCCTCGAGAGCCATTGAAAAGTGGTTTAAGTCAACGTATATTTATTTTCATATCTCGGAGTCTTACGCGGCCAAATCAGCGTACACGAAGTGCGCTTAAGGGAGATTTTCGAAAAGTTTGCTTCAAAAATGTCCACTAGGAGGCGCTTTTAACTAGGTAGTGTGTCCGTGTATATATATATATATATATATATATATATATATATATATATATATATATATATATATATATATATATATATATATATGTTAGCTTTTACAAACCCGTGGACCACTCAAATAGTTCGTAAAATCGAACCGTAAAAGAGTCTATGGGAGTGTATTAGGCACTACTCGCTTGTTCGTAAAAAAGAAATTCATAAAAACAAGCGTCGATTGTATGTATATGCATTTTATAGCTATATAATATAAAACAGACAAACTTACGTAATATAAATATTCCATTAATCCATCGAGCGAGAGTATGCAGAAAACAAAAAAGCATAAAAAAAACCGGAGCCGAGAATAATGATGGAGACATAGTCTTAGAATATTGTACAGAAACCTACGTAGCAATAGAAAACAGAGCTATGAGAGCCATAAGCGTAAAGTTTTCAAAATTACTGGGGGGGCCGGGCCCCACAACCCCATATATTCACGTCAGTGGCGTAGCCAAGGGAGTGGGGATTAGGGGGGGTCATAACCCCCCATGAGGAATTTTTTGCAATAAAAAATGTATATTCTTCACTCCCTTATTATACACCCGTATACATATATATGAGTTGCAGAAGTCGTACCCCCCCCCCATGAAAAATTTCTGGCTACGCCACTGATTCACGTACATGTAACTTACTCTATATAAGTGTCAATTATTGGAGGCGCTCCAGCTCTATGGGTCCATAGAATTCTACACCTATGTAAGATAAATATCCATGTTAGTATCTTCCTACCCTGTTATAAGTTAAAAATAGAAGCAAAGTAAAAAAATCCAAAGGAGGAAAAGAAAACATTTTCGATGAGAGAGTGCATTTTAGACACCTCTGAACTTTTCTTCATTTTTACTTTACATTGCATAATCTGATTTTAATGAACCAGAGCCTGGCGAGGGCAACTTATAGTAACATTGTGTGTTACATGGCGTCACAATGAATACTAAATGAGGATTGAAAGCAAAAGAAGGAAATTTTTAAAAGTACCTACAAGTAAAGGTTTTTTTTTAAACGTTTGTAAATGGCGTGAAATACTTGTTTTTATGTTAGTATAAATTAGTTTTCTGTATTGAGGGGTAAATTATTGGGTGGGCTCAGCCCCTATTCACAATTTATTGGGGGGGCTCGAGCCCCACGGGCCCATATAACTCTACGCCTATGATGAGAGCTAAAAAGGTTGGAAATATTTACCAAGTGAGATCTCGTGGGTTTAAGCTTAACTTCAAGAACACCCCAAAAAGTGGAGGTGAAAAGGAAACTAGATTAATCAAGTTCTAATCTTCAGGCACCACCACTCTAATTAATCTAGTAAAAAGAAAAATCAAAATAGCTAGGTTTCTGTGGGTTGCATGACGAAAATTTCAGTTACTATGCTTAGCAAGAATTTAATTCTTGCTATTTTTATGATGTCAGATACCTTTCTCTCTGCACATTGATCTTTATTAGGATCAGTATTAGCAGGGCCAATATGAACCTTAATTTCAAAAATAATTTCATAAACAACAGTAATTAGGAGGCGCGTATCCAGAGAGGGGGGGGCTGCTTCCCTCCCAAATTTGACCCTTTAATTAGCTTACGATTTGATACTTAGCTTACAATTGAAACTTAGAATTTGATACACAGTTCCCCCCCCCCCACACCGAAATAAAATTCTCACTACGCCACTGGGAATCAGTTACACATTTTCTACTGTGATCTGCCTAATTCATTTTAAAAAATATACATGACGCAAAGTCCAAAAATCTAAGCATTTCCACCCCGCGGGGGAAAATAGAACTTCAGTTAACATGCTAGAGAACTTCTTACTTTTTATATGTTTTCGGAATATTTTTAAACGTCAAATATTCATTTATTCATATACTTTATTATATTTTTGTTTATCAAGTATAAAATGCAGTTAAAAAACGATTTTATATAACATCTGAAACTCCTTCCCAAAAGTACGTGATCAGTTTAATCGACTAATTATCTCCCCCAGCAGACGGGGATACAAGTTTCGTAATCTCTCCATACATTTCAAGGAACGTGCAAGATGCAGTATCCAAGAGAACTAAATCTTGTTTTTTTTCTCTCCAGGAAAGACAAATTTGATGTACATTTCAATCGACGACGGGCAGATGCAGTAGAGAGGAAACAGCCTTGGGCTGTAGGGTGTTCAAAACTCCATCACACACAGGGCGTTAACCCCGGCAGGTTCAAATCTTCCTTACTTTCGCACTCAACATTCACTCTCAACTCCTATTTTCACTAATCTCTAAAATTGGTTTACTCTGCTTCACTGACTCTTTATCTGAAAATTTAACTTTTAACTCACTCCCGATAAAGGCATTTCTTTGGTATTTTAAACAACGTATAAAAAGAATCAGAAAGGAAAACAAATGAAGAATGTTAAAATGTAACTCAATTTTGTTACGACTCAATTGTAAAGATAGGAATTGCAATTTTCAACAATCGTAAACGTAGAATGAAACATTTTCGTTTTCTTGACATATGATTCTGCTTGGTGGAATACAGTCAAAAATTAATATCTTTATACCTAAAAATTTATATTACTGTACAAATATAAATGTTATGAAAGAGAAAGTGAATGTATTTAAGTTATTTTCAACAGTTTTTTTTTTAAATCTTGGATAAATAAGTTATTTATACAGAATCTGGTGAAACTATTTTTAAAATTTTTCGTCGAAAAACCTTTGGGGGAAAATTGAGCTAATCATTAATCAAAAAGGCTTAATGAGTGAATTATGGCTTCATTCTTTGTAGATGAAAACATTAATTATACAAACACTCAAATTTTATGAACTTGTTACATTTTCTTAGGTAGTAACTATGTAGCAGGACTGTTCAGCATACCTTAACGGCATGTATGTTGATAAGACTTTTTTATTTGAAAATACCTACGTATAATGTTACTATAGTTTTTTATCTCAGAACATTTTATCAATTTCTTACTGTAATAATCTAATCAACAGATTTTTTTAGCTGACTTGGCCGGCTTCAGAATTGCACATTACTTAATGAGATCGATTTTTAATACCTCATGACTTAAAATATACACGTATCGGGTGCTAATCTTAAAGTATCGAACTAGTTTTCGAAGATACTGTCACCAGTCGTTATAAGTTTTAGTGGAGATCTAAATTGTGTAAAGAATTTCTTGCAAATACTCACAAGTACCTGTAAAATGTCACATTTGGTGATGTGAGCAACCCTCATCAAGGAAACAAACAGGCACTGTGTTACTCCACGGATAGTGGGAAAAAATAAAACACTTACAAAATATTTTACCATTTAGCTATCATAATCAACTATTGCTTCGTATCATTGTTTCTTTTTTATTTGTGTGTAAGTTTGTCTTAAAATATTGGATGTAGAATCAAAGCCATATTGAAAATTGGGGAAAAAAGGAAGAAAGGAAGGAAAGAAAAATTCCAGATTTTAACTATAGCACTATAGTGCTATTTTTATTTTGTTTTTTTAACTTGGAACTTAAAACACAGTTGTTTGTATTCCTTCATAGATCGATTTAACATATTTACTTCAATGGAAAGGATCTTCATGATACTGTTTTGCACGTTCATGATCTTTTTGAGGACGTTTTTCCAGAGATATGGATTTTTTATCTCCGGTTAATTTCTTTCTCGGTATGATTAACGTGACCATTTATTTTTTCCTTCAAAATGGGACATCTACTACTTTTTGGCAATAGTGTATTTATTATCTTCCTCAAAACGGGACATCTACTGTTTTTAAGGTAATAGTGTAGGGAGACTGAATTTACAGGTCTGGTAGAGAAAACGCGCAAAAAAAAGCTTGTGTTAATGTTAATATCAAAGTAAAATGAAAAAAAAATAGCTAAAACACATGTACTATAAAAAATAGTACAAGACGTACGTTTCGGGTCGTAGAAGGGGTAGGCCCTTCTTCGACTTCAAAGGCACCATCCGACACAAGGCAGGAAAGTGAGAAATGTAAACAAAAGGACACACAGAAAAAAGGAAGTTGTCATTCGGAAGGAAAAAAATTCTTAGAAAGCCAGAGTGAAAGGGGAAAATAAAGTGGAGATCGAGGGAGGGGGAGGAATAAGCAAAAGAGGAACATGACTTTAAAAAAAGAAATAAAAATTAAATAAATTGAAATAGTTGACAAAAAAACCATCAAAAGAACAAACACAAAAACAATACATCCCCCCGGCGTTTTCTTTGCGTCTCGAGAGGGGAGGGAGGGAGGTCAGTTTTTTTTTTTTTTTTTTTTTTTTTCAGACACTGACGTTGAATGAATTTAGATTTTTAGCGGCCTTTATTGAAATCGTTACCGTGGTTGCTGTCTTTCTAAAAACGGGACATTGCAGGGGACATTTTCTAAAAACGGGACATTGCGGTGTCCCGATGCTGTGCTTGGGGACAACGGGACAAGCCACCTAAAAACGGGACTGTCCCGTTCAAAACGGGACGTATGGTCACCTTAGGTATGATATACAGCTTTAGTTTAAAAAGTGAAAAAGATCGACGCTGTTGATACACTTTTTTTAGGTTTGATATAAAGAAAAGATATCAACATAAAACCATGAAATTTAAGAATATAATCTGCATTATTCAAAAAATAAAATTACAAAATTATAAAGAATTATAAAAAGAAAATTTTTTTAAATGCAGTTTAAAATTTGAAACGCGGAAGTCAAGAAAAGTCACACTTTCGAGACTTGAATTTAATAGCACTCAAGTGCTAATTATTTGAAATATTTTCAGCTTATTAATAATATGAATGAATAAACGCTTTTAGTTAACTTCGCTGCTCTGTCAGTCTTTTCGCACATTTTCAAACCTTGATATCGTGTTTCGACTCACTTCTAATCGACCTACAGCTTTGAAATTCAGCATAGTAGTGGGTTTCCGGTGACTATATAATATGACGCAAAAAATTAGATTTTGTGCTTATAATATCAAAATTTATGCCGATACTGTACATGTGCATGAACAATAAGCTTATATATCTGCAGCAAATTTTGCACTTGTTGGAAAGATTTGAGTCTTCTTTAGATCGTCATCGTTAGACGAAATTTTGAATAAAATCGCGTGTTTATTCATTTTATTTATATTTTAGTAAGACTGCAGTTTCATGTATCGTTTATTTTTATTTATTTTTTATATATTTATTTATTTGTTTATTTTTGCCGCGGAAAATATTTGGTTTTTTTATAACAAGCACAAAGACTCATTTCTGGAATAGCAAGTAATAGCTATACATGCTAACTGACAGAGATGGCTCTTCAATTATATATACTGTACATTCTTTGAATCCTAAAATGCATAAATCTGGCCAAAAAAAGTTATTTAATCTATTATTATCCTATCATGTGTAACTAAATAAAAATGAAATCTGATTTGAAACTTTTAGTAAAATCAAATCATGAACCGTTCATTGAGAATTAAGTTTGCCAACTTAAGCTCATATCTTTGCTCTTTGGTTCCATTTGTGTACACAGAGTGAAAGAGTTGTTACTTCGATAAATGTTCTTTATTAAATTGTATAGCTAACTAGGGTGTTTTCCATTAATATTTAAAGTACCATCTAATGACAGAGATAAATTTTAAACTTTAAGCAATACTTATGGAAATAATGAATGTATTTCATTAATTTTTGTGTGTAAAAATATAATGTATGAAAGACTGAAGTTTTTTTTCATTAGAATCACAAGGTTAAAAATTTTCGAATTATAAATTCTCTCCTATTAGGATTATTACTTTTGAAAATATCCGCCCTGGTTGTATGGTGACTAGTGCCCTCATACTACTCGTACGCGTTTAAGTACTTCAAAAACTTAGTCTACCTTTAGAACCCAGCATACGTTACTGTTTGTATTGTATATTGAGAAGACAAAGATCCTACTATATAGTTACACTGATTGCTGACTCATTCTTTAACAATTCTGGGCTACCACTCGAAGATAAAACTTTCACCGCCTTACAAGATTTAAAAGTTCAAAAATATCAGGCACCAAAAGGGTAATAACATGTACACCGTTTGTACGATCCACTTGGAATATTTCATAATCATGTATGAAAATATAGAAAACAATCTGCACTACTTTAAAAATCTGGAAATCCACTCGATGCCTCATTTTAAAGCGATTCTTCGCTCTTTCCGCTCCATTTTATTTCCGAGAGTAAAAAAAGTGAATCATTTGCGTGACAAAATTGGCTATTTCAAATGAGTCGTATAATTGGGATTCAAATTTCTTTACAATAGTTTTCCAGATAACATAGTTTAATTTTTTTCCCATTAAAATGATCGTCAGCTGAAGCATTAATATAAGAGAGGCTGAGTACACAAAACTAAATCGTTCGAATGCATAAAGTTTCAGCGCGTTTCCAGAAGAGCATGAAATTCGATTTGTGTATATAATAAAAATTGAATATGAAGTTATTTATTTTAGGTGGACGAAGTTTAAATATATTGAGTGTAGACATATTTTCGTAGGATGTTTTTTCTGTCGCCCGTTGTAATTGCTTCCATAACGGGCTTTGACTTCTAGTTAATATATAAACACTCCCTCAGAAACTAAAAATGAATGCAGAAAAATAGAAGAATTTAAATATATGTGCGAAAAAAGGTAATCTGCAACGACTTAAAATTTGCTGGAATTTGATTTGAGATAAATTAATTCAATATTTTCAGTATTTAGTTAAGCATACTTCTACAGTGTAACACTCTATTAATAACTTGGTAATAAAATTTATTTAAAACAAATTAAAATTTCGTTTAAAATGTACTGTGAAAATTTTAAACAAATCTTGCTTGAATGACATCAGATTATTATTTTTTTTTATCGTGATGAAAACCAGCTGCAGGTACAATACTCTCTCGGTACTCCGAACATTCCAGTAATTCGAATTAGAGAAAATGAATTTTCCGTGAATTACTTTTGCTCAAATACTTACTAATTTTATATGTACATACACAAACAGTATTTTCCGTTAATGCTTGTTAACTGTCTTCACCATTAAAGAAAAAGAAAATATGATAGCTATCGATGGAATAACCGAACTATTTCAAGAATCGAAGGATCGTTCGTTTATTTTGGCATAGATTTACTCTTAACAACCGAATAACTCAATTGTTTACATGCTTCTAGCAAGTTTATACCAGGTTTCAAACATTGACTTCGTCTTATACTCCTTAAATAGCGATTATAGGCATATATAGTACATTACAAAGTTATACTGAATTGAGGTATATAATTTTATGAATTCGATTAAAATGCATCAATTCTAAGAAAATAAAAAATTTAATTTTTATAAGGTCAAAAATAAAAACTATATTTTTATATAATTAATCTATAAAATTATATAATTATAAAATTTAGTATATTAATTTAATTATATAAGCATAATGAATTTTTTAATTTGAATGCTTGCACGTAAACAAATATAATATTTTTTTTTCCTAAATTCTTTCAGTAGGTTCAGAAGGCTCAAAAAATCACTTTTGAATTTGTATACCACTCGAACAAAAAAATTCCCAGTTAATAAAATGTATAGTGAGGGATTGTGCAAAATTTGAGAATTGTATAACCTAAAAGTGTCGGAGATGTGAAAATAAATATATGCTGACTTAAACCATTTTTCAATGGCTCTCGAAAGGGAAAAAATCACATCGGAAGATCCCGTGTCAAGGGTTGTACACAAATTACGAGAGTAAATAAAGATTGTTAGAAACGTTCACATTCAAACTTATGCATAACCACTCACTAACTTTGTTTAAAGATATCTCCGAGACTTTTTATGAGGATAGACTAAAATTTTGCGGATCTCCTCATTAGTGTACACATTTTACTAATTGGGAATGCTTGTTGCACAGATCCGTATAAAAATTTAAATATTGTATTTAATTAGATATTGAAAATTTGAATCGATTTCATAAAATTCTGTGGTGGTTTTTTTTTCCGTAACTTTGTAATTTGTTATGTATGTTTATGGTCAAAATTTAAGGAATAAAAGCCTAAGTCAATGGTTCTGAGACACTCTGCATATGTTTAACGTTTTAGATATCTAATAATAATATCTTGCTTTGAAAGCCGTTTTATGCACTTTGTAGCACATACATAACTCTTTCGAATCCAATGTAATCCGAATACGAGCTGCAATAAGATTAGCGAGAGAGCAATATATATTTAAAGAAGATAAGCCGTTCAATGAATTTGTTTTTACAGCCTGCCAATCCCTACATAACTTTCGATCGCCTTTAGTAATTAACTTTGGATTACATTGGACATTTGACAGTGTGAACATTTATATAAATTAAGTGTTACTTTGATTCTTGGTGAGAGATTCACTGAAAACAAATTACTTTCTCCAATTATAGAAGAAAAAATTATCTTGTACTTTGCAGTTAACAAAAAATTGATTTCAAAGATATACAATTCTGCTTTACTAAATGTTTTCAAGCAAGAACTGATGACTGGAAAATGTGATTGGTGAAACAGATACTGATAGCAGAAAAAACTACAATTTTGTAGCATAGGGTAATTCCGGGAGAGTCGCTGCATCCCCTGTATTTCTTATAATTGTCGATAGAAAGCAGTCGCACGAGTAGTATAGGTGTTTCGAAGTCAAAAATAAGTGTAGCACCTGTATAGAGTACTGTGTATAGGTTACGCCGTTTTCCGCTGCGAGGACAGGCGACTGTTATGTGTTACGTCTGTACTGTACAAAATGGGATAGATGCCACATTGCTATTCCGGTATACATGCCGCAGTTTCTTTTGTACGGGATACCGCTTTTAGTAAAATATTTATAAAATAATTAGTTTATCTCTCAGTGTCCTATTTTTTTTATTACTGAATTTATGTTACTGAAGTATATTTGCGAGATTTTATTAAGTGTTGTTAACTTTTTTCCTTTCATTTTGCACAGACTCGCCAAGTTGGGTATGTTATAAGTCATTAACTGTAATTTTAATAATTAATAATTTTGCATTTTAACGTTCTGACTTAGATGAACTATTGTTCTTAAAAACCAGATAAATTTTAAATTTGTATACAGATTTTATTAGAAACACCCACATTTTATAAAAGAATAAAACAATGTAAAAATAAAATATAAAACTGTGTTTAAAAAATAAAACGAAATAAATCCTTTTTTATTTCCTTTCAGATAGACTGATGTTATGTTGTTGATGACAGTTTAAATTCGAATTTTAAAAAAAATAAGTACTTAATTTTAGTAGTGAACTAAGTAGGCAGACTCATATTGATAAAAAAATAATAATAAAACAAAATGAATCCTTTTTTACTCTTTTTCGCTTTCAGATAGACTGATGTTATGTTGTTGATGACAGTTTAAATTCGAATTTTAGAAAATAAGTATTTAATTTTAGTAGTGAACTAAGTAGATAGACTCATATTGATTTAAACCTAATAATACGTCACTTTGTACTCACTTAGTTCCTTTTAGGTAATTATTGTCCAGAGATGAATATTTATTTTAATATTTTTTATTTATTATTTCATTAAGTTCTTATGACAGGGGTGGTATAACTCCCGCACAAGAGTGGCGTCTCACCCGCAGTACAATGTTTTAGAAAAAAAATTGTTAAAAAATATTAATTATTTTTTTATTTTGTTTTTGTCACAGTATACATGCTTTATATTCTACATTAAATTGCACAGCATGATTTATTTTATTGTATTTGCACCCTGGAATTTTTTTTTACACAAATTCAAAAAAAAAAAAAAAAAAAAAAATGTGCGGCGTAAGTCCCGGAATTACCCTATTTCCGAATACGAGCAAATAAGTTTGTGCCTGAGCTACAGCTCGGTTATTACATGCGTTCAGAAATATTGCCATAGCGTTCAATGCATCTATTTGTGTACTGTGTTGGAAGCAAAAATTAGCATCGTATTTATGCTTTGATAATGACTGGTGTATGTATAACAGTGGTGACAATAATTACATTAATTTCGTAAATTAACGATATACAAGCAGAAATGTTTTACGACTAGCTGAATACACGATTTTCGCAGGATAAACAAAGCTGTCATAAAAAAATCGGGGATCAGATGAATTTACAAAATTTTGAAGTACAGTATACCCCCTATAACACAATAGATACGTTCCGTGCTATATGAATCCGTGGTGTAGGGGGCCTGAGCTATACTCTATATGGAGTGTGAACTGCGCAGTATAATCGCTGAAAAACTTATTTGCACTCCTCAGAAACACAATAATGTTTAGTGTTGCCACTCAAAGTTATATTAATTACAGGAGCTAAAGCGTAATAAAATCAGAACATCTATCTCATTTTACCTTGCTGTGCGAGTCTCTTTTAACGTGTTATACGAAAACGATCGCAATTTTTATTCGTGTTCGAGGAATCACTCTGGTATGAACCCGTGTTATGGAGGGGGGGGGGGTCTAATGTATTTACTTTTTTCTGCATACCTGTACAAATTTTCACACCAGTTCGTATGCTAATGTAAGAGACATTTTCTTTCAAAGTCTAAAATTGTCGGGAAAAGGCTAAAAGTCGTGAACGGTAAAATATTCAAAATTATTTTATGAGTACCTAGCTGTATACCCTCTCTTCACAACATTTACAAAACCGTTAAAGAAGCTAGAAAAATTTTCCCTACATATATTTTTCTTATCTGTGCAAAATTTTACAAAAAGTTTAGAAATGGTTCAATTCTCAGATGAAGCTTTTTTCCCCCTCCCCTTCATTATATTATTCTGCATAGTCTCTCATACATCTAAGAAATCTCAAGCCATTTGGGCTAACGGTGCATAATCGTATACAACATAAACATATCTACTTTACATAGATAGATACAGATAGATAGACAGATACAGATTCCATCTAGAATAAAAATTTTTACTCGACTTATCCTCCCCCCCCCCCCACTTTTTTTAGTTTGATTTTTTTTCCAGCACTATTAGAACTTGAAATGTAAATTTGGTTCATTAGGCCAAAATAATTTACGTATAATTTAATTATTTTAAGATCTATTTTTAATACTCGAAAAGTATTATTTAATGTAATTTGTGTTTTATTAATCTCGTACCATTTATTCATATCTTACGGAATTTGTCTCGCAAATTCAGTTTCAGATAAGCGCGGTCTGCAAGTGACGTAAAATTTTATAGGACTCTGTAAGAAGTAATCAGCTGGAACCATGAAAATGTAGCAAAATTTTATCAGAAGAAAAGAAAAAAAAATTCCAAGTAAGGATAAAAAAATCTTTTTCAGGACATCTTGAAAAAGAAACTCTTTTAGATAAATGTACAAAATTTGAACCTTTGTTACAGGATATATGTTTAATGAAAATTTAACGATCACAAATTCCAAAGTTTTTACTGGTTATGAGCCTGATGCAGTCAACAGTTATTTGTAGATTTTTCTAATCTCAAAGAATGGGAACGAATTGATAATCACCTTCCAAGATATCAAGCCTTTATTAAAAATAATTCTTAAATCGACTATTTTTTTTATTTCGATGTTTTAAGGAACACAAGATTTTTAAAATTATCGCCGAGACAATTTTTTATCTCTAGTTCTGTTATTTTCTTTCAAGTTTGGGGTCCTTCACTTTAACTAAAAAAAAAAAAAACTCACTGCATTAAGCTGAATTGTGCTTTATTTTGAAGCTTAGACATTACAGTTGAGTTCTGAACAAAATATTCAGAAATGTCATATAGCTGATCTTACCTTCAATTTGCTGAGCGAGAAGTTTGGCGACCGGATCATCTCAAAACATCGATTTGTGAATTGGCCACCGGAATCATGTGATGTAACAATGATTTTATTTATTTTTTATTTAGGGCTACATAAATGCCCAGGTCTATGACAAGCCATAAACTTGAGAAAATTTGAAGGCGAACAGTCGTCAGGCTATCGGTTAAAGAGGATATAACACAACTAATGTTGGGCAGAGTGATTAACAATTGGGGACATCGTTTACTTCATTCTGTTCAAAGCTGTGGGTAGACATTCGAATGTCATTTTGTTCAGAACATAACTACAATGTCTAAGCTTCAAAATAAAGCTCAATTTACTTTAATAAGTTTTGTTGTTGTTTTATTCAAATTAAAAAAAAAAATACACTCTTTATGAAAGACTATATTTTTAAATCTCTCAATTTTTCTTCAACTGTTTTAACTTAAATTATAATACATATAGAGTTGCATGACTATAAGTAGAACAATTTGAATTACCAGAATACATTTTGATACACAAGGCAGCAACGCATTAGTCTGATCTTCCCATTATGTGTATGCATACGCGTCTAAGCATGAACAGCGAGTGAAAATATTTTGCGCAATCCTGTCACTTGAAGGCTTTGAGGTAAACATTTCCATCCCATTCTTTAGTTCTTACAGGTACAGAGGGTCCAAAATATACTTAACGAAACATAAGCTTTAATGCATGAGTGCATAGAAACATGGACACATATCAAGCTGTGGTGATTATAAAGCATATGAAGTGAAGTGGAATTTATAATGCATTTCCGCTGTGTTTACCATCTATCTCAACGGTTTGGGTCAGTGGGAAAGAAAAATTGCACATTATCTTCACGATTACACTTGTTGTACTGTTCAAATTTTCGCAGACTCAACATATTTTCAACTCTTCCAATATCTTAAGGCTACCCTGACCTTCCGTTGAAAAATATTAATTCTCATTGACTTTATTATTTTAAAATTTGTTTTCTCAAAAGAAATATTATTAATTAACCCCAAAAACAGTATTTGCGAAAATACTTTTTTAAAAATTGTCATATTATCAATAAAAGTATTATTTTATTATTTCATTTCGAGTTTTCATCTATCTTTACCTTTTCCTCTCTTAAAGGGATTGAAACATGAGGAACTGAAAGCATGTGTCTCTGTATCTCTTGGATCTTGATGTTATTTGTATGTGTATTAAAATAATTATTTCTTCCCGGAAATGTGTTTATTTTTTAAACATCTTTCTCATCTGGAATTTTATGAAAGTATTCTTTAACTAAGGATCCAAAAAATATCTTGAAAATCATGAAAAAAAAAAATAATTATTGTTAAGTTGCTTGAAAAAGAAAATAGCTATCACATAAAAATAAATAAATAAATAAATAACGCAGAGGTCATATCGCTTATTAGATCTAAATCACGGCAAAGTATATGTGTTTTCACAGTTAATTACAAACTTGTTAGTGTTTCTCATATTCATTTTTTGATTTATTTCATATTTGAAACGACAGTCTAAATCAGCTGTTCCCAAACTTTTAACATTGTGATTCGATCGACCACCATATTGTTGATAGTTAAATGGATTGATAGAAAGGGCTGCACATTTTCAGCGTTAGGACCATTTCAGCAACATTACCCAACCCCAAACATTAACATTTTAACCCCCCCACAAAGGATAACTTACAATGGCACCTCCCACCCCCTCACATAACTCGGAATGGTCCTTTTTGTTCTTCAATAATGAACATTTAGTCGCCTTTTCTACAAAATAATGTTATCGGTAAAAGCTTGAATAAACATTTTATGTGAAAATAGATATGTTTTGGAGTGGAAAAAACAATAAATAAGATGATTTTTTAAAACATGCATTGCCACCCTCTTTTTCTCGTCCCCCCCCCCCCTGCCCCTGCAAACGCGCTGACCACCGGTGTTTGGAACATCTGGTCTAAATTATATATCATTGAATAATGTTCAACATTGTGAGCTGTTTTACAAAATGGATAAAATATCAAACAGATATTTCATGATTTGTAAGTTCTAGTTTAAAAGTTTTACTTCTCTTTCTCATAGTAATTAAGGAAAGCAGAACCAATATGTTTAACTTTCATTGTCAACGTGTCTATTCGCTAAAGTTTATTCGAAAATCTTATTTCCTTTGTTTTTATGCTTTCCTCCTAAGCGCACTTAAAGCCACTATTGAACCCATGTTTAACCTGTTCGCTCTCATCCTAAAAAGATGCACAGGAGAAGACTCATCTTCGTTTGCTGGTGTTACTTCGGAGAACGGTACTTTGAATAGTTCTTCGAAGTCCAGCGATTATGCAAGCACAAAGATGGGCCACAGCGGAGCATTCAAAGAACCATTCCGGGAAGCAGCATCAGTCAAAGAAAGAAGACGAATCTTCTATTTACGTCTTCTAAATGAACAGAGCGAACAGAGATTGAAAATGAATGGGTAATAAAAAGCGGGACCCGCTTTTGTTAATAAGCTTCATCGTACTTATCGCCCATTCCTTGGAACTTTTCTGAATCCGCCACTGCATTGATTACGGCTATCTCTGTCATATACTTACAAATTTATTGGCTTAAAATATTCACACATTTAATCCTCTGAGCAGCATGATCCGACTTAACATGCTTTAATGTCCTTAAATTTTAATAGTTGGAACTGTGAAAAATTGAATGAATGACCAGCTTTGCTCATCATTGATAATCCCACAGTCAAATTTTAACCTTTTGACGCGCGGTGGTTGCGCCTCTTATTTTTCAGTTTTCACTGCTAGTCGCAAAAAATATGCTGAAATGGTCCTAACGCTGAAAATGTGCAGCCCTTTCTATCAATCCATTTAACTATCAACAATATGGTGGTCGATCGAATCACCCATTTGGCGCTAGTGAGCTAACGAAGTTTTCTGACACAGCTGGCTGTGCTGCCGCGCAACGACTACACTTTTTCAGCTTTGGGCAGTCTATCTAGTTGGTCTTTTATATCGATGTGAAAATGCTTGCCACTCAAAGTTTCAACTCGTTTTACAATAGCTCACGTAAAATACCTTACGAGAAAAGCTTTCTAATTAGAATAGAAGAATCTACAAGATAAGTAACACGCAGCGGAAGGCGTGAGGCTCCCCTTGAAAGAGTGATGTTTTTTAATTCTTTTTTTTTCTTTGTTTGTCGCGATAATTAAGTAAACAGAAATGTGTCACTTCCGATTGAAATCCGAAGTTAGCTATCCAGTCAAAAAAAAAAAAAAAAAAAAAATTCTTGGGTGAGAGAGAGATTTAACTTGCAGTTGGATTCTCCGCTCGTCGTTAATTTTTCGCAGTCGTTAACTTTGCCCCGCCTTGAGGTGGAGTTTTAAGGAGGAGCGTCAAGAGGTTCATGCGATTGGCTAAAAGACCTCCCGTTTTCCTCCGGAGTTGTTAGTGCAGTCGGTAACCAAACAACTGGTTCTGCCCAGTTGACAGCTAACAACCGATGATTTCGTGAACCACCGGGGCAGAATTCCACCCTTGGACAAGAGATTCCAAAGCTAGCCTAGAGCAGGATTCTCCGCTCGTCGCTAATCTTTCGCAGTCGTTAACTCTGCCCCGCCTTGAGGTCACTTGAGGTGGAGGTTTAAGGAGGAGCGTCAAGGGGTTGTTGTGATTGGCTAAAAGACCTCCCGATGGCCTCCGGAATTGTTAGCGCAGTCGATAACCAAACAACTGGTTCTGCCCAGTCGGCAGCTAACCACCGACGATTTCGGAAACCACCGGCGGAGAATTCTACCCCTAGATTTGAAACTATTCTGTAGTCGAATTCACTTCCTGGATTAAACTGGACATAGCGGGTCGCATTTTTTAAAAACTGTATATGTAATGAAAACCTTTCAAAATAAGAAAAAAGTAGATCTTTAGAATTTTAAAGTTATTTTTTTAAATAACAAATTAGTTAAAAGGTAATAACTACGACGAAGAATTGTATTTGCATAATTCTATGTCTTATGCAAAAAACGACAGTAGAAAAGAAATTTTTGCAATAGTGGTCTATCACAAAGAAGTTCATATGATTAACGAAAATTACTTGACAAGCTTATACATGTGTGATAAAATATTTTGTTGATATATTTTTAATTAATAAAAGTCTTTCTTACACTGAGAAAAGCAAATTATTTTTTTGCTGGGTGAACAAATGGGAAAACGAATTTAGTCAATTACACTCAATCTCAATCATGTTGAACTTTATGTCTAATTTCTTAATTGGGTTTCATGAACCCTGAGCTTACCTCAGAGAATTTCACCCATAAAGTGAAATAAAATTTCTAAATTATTTATTTCAGTTGTTGTTTTATTTATTTTATTTTATCTATTTATTGAAAAATTAATTCTTTTTTTCGAATAATGATCGGAAAGTTGACAACAGTACTTCTTCCAAATTTAATAATAAAAAGTGCACAAAGACGACGTTTGAAACGCCACATTACTGGGTGATTATGATTCGTCTTAGAGTAATCTACTCTTCATAGAAGTTTTTCACAATATTTTGAATCACTCAGTATAATGCTACAATACATGTAGGATTCTAGAAAGCCGAAGACAGTACACATTAAAATTGAAAGTCGATAAATTTTTAGATCTTCCTAAGTATTACATAATTCCTATTGGTACAATTGCTGTGCTCACTATGTTTAGTTCAAACTATCATTTTTCTTTCAAACTTTCACAATTTATGCATTAATTCTTGTCAAATACCAATTATCAGAATGTACAAGATATTCAGGAGTCCATCAGATTACTGAAAATCATCTAAGAAACCTGTTTAATGGAGATGTAATTATCGCTTTTGAATTTGCATATGGAGAACCAAATATTTTATCCCTTCATTCTACATCATGTCGCGCCAGGCTGACACCTGGCCTTGGCATATGTTTCCGTATTCCAGAGCCCGTCGTCGCGAAGTGGTTTGTTGCGCCTAGCTTGGCCAGGCGTCCGGATAAAGCCGGACATAGTTAGGCTTTTTGATTGCATGTCCGGCCAAAATTAAAGGTGTCCGGCTTTTGTTAGGCTTTTTACTGGTGACTTTGGCTGATTAGTAATAAAGTACTTGAACTGATTTGGCATTCGATGTTATTTATATTTCATTAGAATTTAACAAGATTCATGGTAAAAATAAAAAAACTTGATTTTACATACAATTTTTTTGTTGTAACTATTAATACTGAGACAAAATTCTCAATATTGTAGTCTGTCCGGCCTTTTTACCCAAATGTCCGGCCAAACTGGCTGGTCTGTCCGGCTATTTGGTTTGGCGAACTGGCAACCCTAGTTGCGCCAATGTTTTAGTCTGCATCATGTATTGAGCATATGGGATGATTCAAAATAATTTCAAGAAACTTCTGTGAGGAATAAGTTAGTCAGAGACGAGCTCCAGGGATAAAATAATCTAACCTTTTCTCATCAGTTAGAATCTACGATAAAGCTTGAATTATCATTATTTCCTTAATAAATAAAAAATGAATTTCACTGATAGACTTCGTTGATACCAGCCAAAACCGAAAAGTTGCCAATAATTCAGTGAATATTTTAATACATATATTTTCCCGAATCATCCCGATTAATCCCGAATAAAAAAAAATATTTAAAACCAACATACTAAGAGAAAGATTTCGGCAAGATAGAGAATTTCTTTTAATTTTATGTTCACTGGGTAAATATTCTAAGAGGCCAATATTTTTTAATTCATTGCTATTTTCCACATTAAAAACAGGGCCGGACTGGCGCATACAGCGATTGAGCGGTGCCTCTGAAGCTCGGAATGGGCTGGTGCTCTCTTGGCTTCATTATTTAGAAAGTAAAACATACCTAGAACCGGGAAGAAATCTCCTGCTCGTATACAGTCAATGGACAAGATGGATTCTTCCACCATTAACCACTTTTAACATTTTCTTACAAAGTTAAAATAAAAGTGTATGATTACGGAATATACTTCCGTACTCCTATTGCCGTACATATTAATCAATTGTTGCGATATTTATATCGATATTATTAATGAGTGTTGTGCCGAAATTTTCAAGCCCGGCTCAAACTCCGATGGCAGTTAACTCAGCCAGGCCTAGCCCGAAATCAAAATGACAAATATTATACGGTCCAGCCCACCACCTAAATTGAGAAATGGAGGAACTTCCCGGATCGACTCGCCCTTAAAAAATCTTGAAGGCCCAATTCATCCCAGCCCGGTTCACTTAAAAATCAGAATTTAAGTTTCAGCCTTACTTCATGAATAAAATATTTCGCTTCGAAATAATTATATTTTAACATTGATTAATGACATTTATCACATCAGGATATGATTCAACGTGCTGCGGGTAAAAGTTGGAGGATTCTCGGAGAAGGGAGATCTGTTCCCGTTCCCACTTTCCCAAGAAAGATAGAAATGGCTTTGTTCAGACGTCTAACTGGACATGACTGTTTGCGGGATCCCTCCACAGAATTGGAGTGGCGAATTCCCTAAACTGTACTTTATGTCACTCCGATCAGCCTATGATCTGGAAACAATTGAACAATTGTGTTGCATGAGGGACGTAGCCAGGGAGTGGGCCATGGGGGTCATGGGCACTTCCCAAAATTTTGGATTTTTGTTAATTGGATAAATCAATCATTTTTGTGAGAAATTCTAGTTCTTTCACCTATTGGGCAACCCCCGAAAATTGGTTTCTCACTACGTCCCTGTAGTTGAACGTTTTAGTTATGAGGATGCCGTTAAAAAGTACAGAAGAGCACGTGAACTAATAGCTTAGGTGCTAAAGTTCGACATTTGTAAACTAAATAAAAACAGTATATAATACAGTAATTCATTTATACTGTATCAAAAAATTTTCCTAAAAAACTGTATGCACTGAAATTTATTTTAAATTTAATATAATATTATATATTTTAAATTTAATATAATATTTATTTTAAATTTAATATATTATTATAATATGCCGGTTGTAGAACCCAATAGGTGTAACCATGTCCTTCTCTCATACATATACCGATATTCAAGCTGGAAAATGGTGATTATCACTCAACCAGATCACCGGCTATTCCATATGAAGTTCGATAACATCCACGGATGGTGTGTGTGTGTGTGTATGTTTCTAAACTGCACAATCAATATAAATATATCTTTTACCCATAACCCATTTTGAGACGTATACTTCATCAAATATTTTAATGATTATATTATTTTAGTTTTAATAAATAATCGGGGACCGGTTAATATAAGTAGGAGCAGGTGGGGTCAAATCATCCGGGCCGTTTCAGCGGTCCAGTAAGGCCTTGCATAAAAATTAGAAAATTGCTCCACATAGAATGTTTTTAATTTTAGAGAAATTTTCCAAAAATATAAAAGTATAATATAAAATTTTCAGCCGGAGACTAAATCAAAAACTACAAAATATATCATAGAGCACAACCAAAACAATAAGCCTCACCATGGCACAGTGGTTATGTCACAGAAAATGGTAGACATCCAAAGTGTGAAGGTCCCGGGTTCGGGTCCCATCGCGCGGCTAACGATCTGGAGTTTTGGTAGGTTTTCTCCAGATGTAGCATGAATAAGCGTTAGAACCCCTTAGAAAGACCAAGGCTCCCCCCATCCTTGGCAGATCGCCCTACCCTAGCGTTGCCATAAACAAACTCACTCACCCAAAGCAATAAGAGGATAACAACGAAGAAACATAACCATTAAAAGGGACATGTATTACGTTGGATCTGTATTAAAGTTTTCATAAGCTTGGCCACAATGCAATTTCTTAATCTGAAGTATAGAAAATTTTTAATAAATTCTTAATAGTATGGAAGCATATCATGTATTTTATTATGATGCAATAAAAAGTAAACCGACGTGTGATGTTGTTGTTGTTATTGTGAACACGTATATCAGATTTTGTGTGCCCGCTTATAAATCCACGTCAGTATGACAACACTAGGGGGGATGCTTTCCGTAGGGGTCTTTCTAAAGGGTCCTAACCCGTATTTACGCTAAGTTTCGGAGAAAACCACGGAAAACTCCGAACGGTTAAGTCGACGACCGAGCGATGGTACACGAACCTTCACACTTCGCCCGTCTACCATTTCCAGTGACATATCCACTGTGCCATGGTGAGACTCGTTTGATATTTGGTTATGGCTATTTCAGGATGTGATCAACTTTTCCCTCTCTTTATACTACCGGTTATTTATTCTGGTTCAGTGGATACTTACACATTACAAAAAAACGAAAAAAAAAACTATACTCTTTTAATAAATTTGATGAAACAATATTACTTTCCACGGAATTTTAAATTTAATCTCTAATGTCAGTCCGTCTCTCCATTCTTCAAACGGCTAAACGTATCCAGTTGAAACTGTTAAATTGTTTATAAAATGAAAGAAGAAATGAATAAACACTATTTTCTTTAAAGCACCAAATAAATCACGCAATACGTTTACAGTTATTTTTCTTACTTCCATGTTTTCATTTCCTTGAAGTTTTTTTTAATGTTGAGAATAATGCAAAAAAGAAAAAATGAAACGAAAACAATTTATTTAAGCGGCGAATTTTCAAAAAGGAAACTTCAACTGGTTGAACACTCTTTACCTTACTCTAAGTTGATCAGCGCCCTCTATCGTTAAGTCCAGGATACAGGCAATGACCTTTGGTAAAGCCGAATGTCCCACTTGAGAAAAAAGTCTTCATTTTCATGAATTTATCAGCTGTTTTGCTTATAAGTTTCAATTTTGATAAATAGTTATTATTTATTCTTCCTTCAATAAATAAAAAAAAATATCTAAATCTAAAAACAAGACATTAGTTTGTATACGCAATTAAGCATTCTTGATGTGAAACATTGTATCATTATTTTACACAGGTTACAAATTTTTCTGCTTTTTCTTATTTAAAATATTTTCAATGTGAAAAGAATATAACAATTAAGAATACATTTATTTCAGCAATATTAAAGAGATTTTAATATATACTTTAAATGTATGATTAAAAAAATCTTGTAAAAAAGTAAATATTTGTGCATTAAGTAATTCATTTATATTTGTTAAACTAACTTGACATAATTCTTTAATGACAAAAGTAAAATAATAATAATAATAATATTTTTTATGAACGAAAATCATAGTGAGCAATACTCTTCATTAAAAAAAAAAAAAAAAAAAAAAAAACAGAATTCTTCCAGCTTAAAAATAATTTTTAAAAAATTCAAGAAACCGAAAGCTTCCTAACTATTTTAACGGAAATAATATTATTTTAAACTATTTTTAATCATGATCAAATTGATATAAGCTATTAATATAAAAAAAAAACTACGATTCTTAAATATTACAGGAGAAATAAGTGCAAGTGAAAGTTCAATGACCTCTAGCCATCGCGCTTCGGATGTTTTCATTAATTATTATTTATTTTTTTTCAAAAATAATCGATAGAAATATATATTTTGTGCTAAAATATTTCATTTAATTGTAAAAATGAACCATATCATTTAAGTTAGAAAAGTCAAAATTAAAGAAATACATGTGATTCTGAACTCTGGGCTAGGATAAGTTCATTGCACCCTTCCTACAATCACCATGCGGTATTTTAGAGCGCTAAGATAAATACGAGAGGAATCAACTTGTTTATCTGTAATATTGCACCTTAGATAATGTTATAAAGTAATCTCTCCTGCAGAAAATAAAAACAAACAACAACAAAAAAAAAAGACTATTGTAAATTTACACTTTTAATGTTTACACAGACGTATCCGCGATATCTTGACCAAAATAAATGGCTGAATGGCATTGTCGCAAACTTAAAGCGTTAAAAAGTTTCTGAAAAATGCATTAAATATGCAAAATATACACATATTTATCATTATTTACCAAAAAAGCATGGTAACCAAAAAACATGTATAATGATAATTAAAAAAGTGCGGTAGACGTAAATTTTGTCACTGATATAAATTTTCTTCAACTTTCTTATTACAATTTAAAAAATTCCATCAAGAACTGCAAATTTTCATTTATAAAAGCATTTGATACCGCGAGATTGAACTCAGGTCATTGACATCTCGAATAAGAGAAGTTACTTACCCTATAGACCACGAACGTCCCACGAAATTTTTATGCTTCACACTGGTACATAGTTTTATCCAAAATCCATCGGTAGAGAAGTCAAGAAGATACGGGGCTTCTAAATAAAAATATATAGCGATCAAATATTCATTAGGTAAATAAACTTGACAATTTTGAGTCTCAATGTTGTTGTGGCCGCTTTAGCACTCAGTTCAGATGTGGGCTTCGAGATAGGCAGACATGTACACACCGATCACTTTCGGCGAGTTAGGGTTGCCGGATTTGACTTCTCTCTTCCACTTGGCGACTGTTTGAGAGCACTTAAGAAGCTGGGCGATGCGTTGCTTTTGGCGGTTTGGGTTTTATTCGTTATTTTTCCTTTCGAAAAAATAGCAAGTTTTAACAGAGGAATTACTTTTCCTTGACGGGCGGGCGGGCAAGTGCTAGAATTCATGCTTATAAAGTAATGCTTAATATTTTCCGAGATATCTATAGAATAATAAACATTTAGGGTAGCTTTGAGATATGTTAAATAGAAATGAATACTTTCTACTTTGAGTTTAAAAGTAAATACAAATTTAGCTGTTTTTTGAAAGTTTGTTTTAGTTTCGAAATATTAGTAGTTACGTTTCACTTCTCTAGGAACGGATTAATGCAATTTTGTGGGTGGGGGCGACTAGTTGAAATTTATGTCCATTTTATGAAAATAATATAGGATGCCTTATATTTTCTATGTAATTTCTTTTTTCTCGGAGTGAGAGGGGCAGTTGACCCCCCCCCCCTTTAAGCCGACAGTTTTCCTCTCTAATTTACTCTACTAGAATAAATACTGTCCAGATAATACCATGTTTAGTAGAAGTTATGTGTATGCTAGAGAACATGTAATATGGTATAGGGCCGGCGTGGAGTACAGGGCCTCTCCAAGAGTACAAGATGGCTTTGTAAAAATGTTTTCTTAGCCAAAGTCCTGAATCATGAGCAGTGAATAAAAAAATTAAAAAATAAACATTCTTTCGGTTCCGGGACTTCTGTTAACAGCTTGCATGATGCCAAACTTGCACAAATGTACTGTGAGTGACTCTGTAATAATATTATTTAAAACCTTAAACGGAATTGTTAGTTTTCCTTGTTGAATACTTACTAAACATCAAGATAATAAACTAGTTCTAAAATTATTGCCTAGTATTTATCCATGTTTTTTATAGAATAATTGAGAAAAAAGGTCATTTTCTTTTCGTGGTTTTAAGAAAAATAACTTTAATAATCTGCATTACAGATTTACTTTTTTCTTTTTTTTTTTTTTTTTTTTTTTTGAGGGGAGAGTTTCACTATTCACGGCGATCGCTTGTGAATCGCTATAATATGCTGGGTGTGGCACACAAGCACCTTTTTTTTCTTACTGAAATAGTGGTCTTGTATATAAAGTATATATAAGAATAATAAACATTTATATGTATATACCAAGAAAATCTGACTCATCCACAAAGACGGCTATTGAGAATTTTTACCCGTCCTCAAAAATTTTTACTTGAACTTTTTTTACGCGTTGCATTTATTAATTCTGCATGGAAATTTTGAAATACATTACATAACAGCAACAGAGGAAAACCAAACTTTCCGTACTATGCATGAGCGGTCAGCTGTTTTGTTTCTTTGCCTAATTGCGGCAGCGTTACGCTAGGGCGATCTGCCAAGGACGGGGGTACCTTGGTATAAGGACTTTCTAAGGGGTTCTATTCACGTTACATCTGGAGTAAACCTACCAAAACTCCAAATCGTTACATCGACAGCCGCGTTGGGACCCGAACCGGGGACCTTCACACTTCGGCGGTCTATCGTTTTAAGTGATATAACCGGGGTGCCATGGTGAGGCGCATGAGCGGTCAGAGTTGGACGGTATCGTTGATACATGTATTTTCAAAATACATTTGTATCTTGTATTTTCACTCGTAAAAACAAAGTATTTTGAGAATGCATTTTGTATTTTCAAAATACAAAAAATACATTTTGTATTCTGACATTAATTTATCGTAACACCATAGATTGCTTAGATAGCATGTGCAAACGAAAATCATATAATTGACGATTTTCACTTTTCCCCTACTCTTGATGTAATTTGTGAGCTGCACCAGAATTACACGTGGTATTGTAATTGAAGAAGTGTTAGCAGGCCCGGTTACGCCAACCGGGAAGCTGGGAAATTTTCCGGTAGGCCGGTCACTTTCACATGCATATCGTAAAATATAATGTGTATGTTTGTTCACAATAAAATGTAAGTGGTCTGACATTTATATATATATTTCCCGGGCTGGTGTGATCAGTTTTATCCGGCCCTGAATGTTAGGATCTCCTGTGATCTTTAAATTTAAACAGGAAAGGGAAAGAAAAGCCTTTCATACGCCTGTTTAAAACAGTGTATTTGGTCTAGCAATGTTTCTATGTAGCTTTACACTGTAAATGAAGCCAAAAGTAGTGAAAACATTTTTGAGTACTCATTGGATTCTTAAAGAAAATTCATAAACAATTTGAAATGTGCTGCTAAGTTCTAGAAAAATAACACTGTCAGTATTTCTGCAGTAGTGTAATGGGTTATTGGTTTTTGTGGTTCAGAGACAAAGCTACACGACGGCTATTTGCCTTAGGGGGAGATGCCTTGGTTGGAGGACTTTTTAAGCGGTTTTAAGGAGCATTCATGTAACATATAGAAGTAAACACCCCTAACTCCAGACCAGTAGAGTGATAGCTTCCCGTGATAGGATGGGGTGAATCAAATTTCCATTCTAGATGTTTTTGAAACCTTTTGAACAATTATGTTACCAAATTTTGTTTGTTGATGGAAATGAAAAAATTAAGGAGCATTGTCAGTTATGGAAGCTGAAAACTTAGCTAATATGCAAAACATTTAAGTCTACGAAAAATTTTAAGACTCCCTGAAAGACTAAACTTGAATTTATTTTCAGGTTGTGATTTAGCTGAGTATTTATTTTCAAACATTCAACTGAAATCAATAAATAATAAATATTATAAGTAGAGGTTCATTTTACGGACTGTGACTTTGGAAATTAAAATTTTTATAAACTATTTTGGAACAAACGAGTATTCATTGTTCGCATGCTGAAATTGTACAGTTTTCCTTGCGTTTTGAGTATTAATGCAATTTCTCAGAAATGGTCTGTTTCGGATCTTATTGCTATACAGGTAAAATTTTGAAAGACAACGCTTTAAAAAAACAAATAGCACCTTTTGCTTAACACAACTATTAAGATTGCTTTTCTTATTCTTGTTAAATTGTATTTAAATTAAATAGATTGGGATCTTCGGTGGAAAATTTAGCTTCAATTCAAATCCTTTAAAAATTTTACATGTATTTTGTACTTTGTATGTATTTTGAAAATACTTGTATTCTGTATTTTGCATTGTTTTTTAATTCAAGAAATATTTTGTTTTTTGCATCTTAGTGCTTGAATCAATGTATTTTGCATTTTGTATCGATAATACATTGTTGGTGTATTTTGCCCAACTCTGTGAGCGGTATAAAATTGTAGGCGAAAATAAATTAACACAATTTTATTAGAAAGTCTTTACTTTGCATTTCTTACATTATTTTTTTCTTTATTATGACTGACGAACTATGCAGGGGAATAAACTTTGAGGAGGAAAATTAGAAATTTGCTTTTGCTACGTTTCCAATGGTGAACTCCCAGTAAGGGAAATTACAATATTCTTAAGATCACTGTTTTTAATAATAAGCAAAGAGTCGCCCGTCTAAAAGAACGGTGACTTCATAAATTTGACCGGCTTGGCCAGTGCTTGGGAGGGTCAACTCCCTCTCGGCTCGACTGCTGTGGGACCGTGTACGCTAATGGCAGCTGGTGCACGTAAAATCCGTCGTGGCTCCAATGTCCTCCAAGTTGTTAAACGATACCTCCGGGGGTGCCGATATCAGGGGGTTGGTCCCTCCTCCTGAATTGGTTCAAAATTAGGGGTCCGCGAGCCGAGTCGGACTTCCTCCCACTGGGGCTCATTAAAATGAAAGCCGCCCCTTCCGCCGCCCATCGCCTACCTATATGGGGAATCTGGCACCGCCCGCGGTTGCCAGAGGGCTTTAGCAACAACAACAACATAAATTCGACCGTCCTCGTGATGCGGAATCCCGGGAAGATCGGGAGAACGGCCGATTTCACGAAGCCTGTTACGTCTTTCATACATATTATTATTTGCACATACTGTGTGCATTGTGTGTATATGTTACCGTGAAAGTCCAAAAGAGAATGGAGAATGTTGACTTTCACCGGTGAATAGCAACATTCACACATAGTCGCTTAATGTATGTCCGAAAAATATATGCTAAATATCCTTACTTCTCCTTACACCGGAAAATGTCGATATTCACCTTGCACTATGCACTAATGGTGCATGTTGAATATGTCGAAAATCTGCATTTTCTTCTCCGTATTTCGGGTGCGATAAAACGTCGACATCTAACTTTAGACTCTGTCCTAAGAAGAAGAAAGTAATGCTCTATATTACTTGCTATCTTAATAATGATAGAAGATATACTTAAATAAATGTTAAGCATTAAGATTTTAGTTTTACCTTTAGCCAATAAAAGGCATTTATTCCGTAGTGGACTATTTTTCTATAACCATGGGGAACCATAGATTTAACTTCCCACGATAAACCCCGACAGAATAAAAATATTTTTGCTACGTTTTCGCTTTTCTATTGAACTCGGCTTCTCTTTTCGACAGCCACCAGAGCATATCTGTGCTTGTCGACATACACCGGTGGTAGTTAGGGATGGACGCGAGACGTACGAGACGAGAATCGGGGCTGTCTCGTCTCGTCTCGCAGTGGTAAACCTCTGTCTCGTCTCGTCTCGCAAACACTGTGTCTCGTCTCGCGTCTCGCAAAGAAATTGCTGTCTCGTCACGTCTCGCGGGTCTCGCAAAATTAAGGACTGCGATTTCGTTACCATTTTATACTAACTTATTATTGGGATTTTACTGAAAATTAATATTAATAATAACAATTACTTACATATAGCCACATTAGTAGCTATATTAATAACTATATCAGCATATATATAAGCATTTGAAGTAAAAGAAATTGAGATTTAATCCGTATATATAATGTCACACCGAAAATATAGTATTTATTTTTATTTACTAGCTGCGTGCCCGTTCTTCGCACTGTAGTAAACGAAAATTTTCTTAACATGAGTAATTTCAATTAATTCGAGTGATGTGGAATCTAAAATAAAAGCAAAATTATTTGACTCTTGATGTAAAGTTTGCGTCATGAGTATTAACCTGGCATCATTGCAATATTATGACTCAAAAAACTACGTCAGTGTCATTCGCGATCAGAAAAGTGAAAAGCTTAGCTGTTTGCAGAGAACTCCCGACTTTCAAAATGTGTTATTTCTACATCATACTGTAGTTCTACATCATACTGTTCAAGTTGTAGCATTAAATACCTCAGACACTACATGAAATGGACAACCGTTTGTTTTAAAATAGCTGCGCACCCGCTCTTCACACGAGAAGTAGCGAATATTTTACTAAAATCATATCTCCATGAGACAAAACAGATTTTTTTTTTAAGTTCAAGTAATCTCCTCTGTTGAAATTACTGCGGGATATATTAACACAAATTAGAATTACTTATCGTTCAGGTGGTTGTAAGATAATTCTTGAAAAATTATAAACAGAACACTTTTAGTCTTTATTAAATCTCTACTATTTACTTTAACGTCAATTTCAAGTCTCTAAAATATGTGTAATTTTTATATTAATGAAAACAAGATTATATTAACGATAATTATAATTGTTTGCCTAATATTTCCAATAACATTACCGTGTGTGCATTTTTAGATTTCATTATAGTATCTCAGTTGGTTAATAGACGTCTTATTTTTTGTTTATATTTTAAATTACTGAACAGTTAATTTGTTGACGACTATCCGTTTGTACTTTTCCACAATAATTTTTAGCGATAGTACTACAATCGTTATGGTCGCTCTGTTTACAGAAAAATTAAACCATAATCCCCCTAATGTATATCCAGTGTGGATTTTTTAAAAAAATGAAAAGACATCTAACAGGCGAAAATAATTTTAGAATAGGAACCCAACTGCAAGATAAAATGATGGGGAGGAAAAAAAAATTATAAAAGTTTTGCAAGCCGAAGGAAGGGAAAACATGATAATATAAACGAAAAGAGAAATAGTTTTTAAAAAAATTGCTTGCATTTCTTTCCGTCCGATATTAATATATAAGAATAAAAAATGTCATTTTAATCTCTTTAAAATAGGCCAACAATAGGGATTTAACCACCCCTAGAAAGTTGTTACCAGGGTGGGCGCCCCCCCCCCTACGCACGCCGCAACGTGCGGGAAAGTTTGAGGATAATATCGGTACAAGGATATTCAACCATATTTCAACCTACTCAGACTAAGCATCAATGCGAATGCAAGTTGCTCTACTTCTAATCTCTCTCTGATATACCCGAAATCCGATTATCAGAGGGGCAAGTGGGGGCGGTAGTCCGGTGCCCCTGAAGAAAAAAGGGGGCCCATATATATCCCGATTATCTAAATTATAAATTCATATGTACTGAAATAGTAATTGTGGGGAAAAAACTGAATTTCCTCTATAATATAGGTATTACCTAATTGTCTATCACTAGATCAAGTTAAAGATATTTTTTTGGGGTGATAAATACGATTTGATTAAAGTACAAAAACTGCAGTTAACTGAAATGCAATTTTCGAGTACAACAGCGGTCAAAACTGGGTTAAAATGCTTAAAAAGGGGGGGGCTCAGTAAAGGGGCTTAATGCGTAAAAAAGGGGATAGTAAGGGGGGGACCCCAAACTTAATGCCCCGAGCCCCGTCTGAAAGTGGTCAGATTTGAACATACCGTACCGCCTTTCCTATTTACTTATTATTTTTCTTTCAACTCTTCTCTGTTTTCTTTTTTTTCCGCCTCTTTCTTTATCCTCTCCTTTGTGTGTTTTGTATATCTCTCGTCTGTTCTAATTTTAAATGTAACGTGTTTGTGCGTATTGTAGAGTGCTGATAGTATACCAGGACCGAAAACGAAGGAGACGCAAGTTAAACGGTAGAGGCTTCAGGCAAATTGTCGCTTTTCAGATCGTATTTATGCGAGACGGGAAAAAATGCGAGAATTCTAGCGAGAAATCTCCCGCGAGACAAGACTCTGTCTCGTCTCGCGTCTCGTCCCGCAAAATATTTTCTTTCTCGTCTCGCGTCTCGTCTCGCAAAAAAATGCCTGTCTCGTCTCGCGTCTCGTCTCGCGAGACAATGCGAGAATTCTCGCGTCTCGCGTCCATCCCTAGTGGTAGTCCGAACGCAGGGGCGTAGCCAGAAATTTTTCATGGGGGGGGGGGTTACGACTACTCATACATATGTATACATATCTCTACTTATTATAAAATAAGGTGTCTGTGTGTCTGTCGGCAGTGTTACGGACAAACGGCTACACCTACAAACACCAAATTTGGTACTCGGGAAGATGTAAATATGTAGTTGTGCACCTCGAAGCGATTTTTTCAAAATTCGACCTAGATTTTTTTTTATTTTATGTTTTATGCGATTTTTGGCATTTTTTCTCACCTAATTCGTAATGACGGCGGAAATTACGCTCGCAGCAAAACGGCATTTGTATCATTGGATAGAGGAGAAAATTTTCTTTTAAAAATAGTTTGTTCTGAATACGTAACATGATTTACCGATTTTTAGGAATTTTTTTACTAAGCATTTGCTTCGGCGAATTGTTTCGTAAAATAATTTTAAAACTGTCGCATCTTGAATTCTATCCGTCATAACTTTTTGATATTTTGACAAATCGTGAAACATTCTTTTCTCCCTCTTTTAAAATAAAAACGAAAAAATTATGTAAATTAGATGATTTTTTATGAATTTTAATGCAGCCTAATGTTTAGAATTTAATAGCATCAACGCGATCTTACGCCATTCATTACATTGCGATCACGGCACGAGAATTTATCTTCGGTTGTTGCCACAGAAAGGATTAGAAAAAAGGGTTTTCTCAACCAATCGAGTTTTTAAATGGGATATCGGAATTTCAATTCGCAAGTGAGGATCTATGACGTCAAATGCTTTAAGATACGTAGAAATTACGCCATAATTTTAACTCATTTATTCCAGCTCTATTTTCAACACAGGGAGACGATATTTTGATTAAAATTTACTGTAGAAATGAACTAAGAAATTCACGATTATTATTATTAGAAGTGGTATTTTAATCCGGTGCTTATTTCAAAATTGAAATGTCTTCACGGTGCTGAAAATGTTCATTTTAAAAATTACAAAGTTCGTTTCGCGCGATATATTAAAAGTTTTCTATTTACTATTTTTATTTTTGACATTTAATTATGGCGCAGACGTTGCCTAACATATGCATGCAGGCTGCGAGTATAGTTTTATTTTAACGTTGAATTACGTTCCTCCATAAAGGTCCTACATAACGCAAAGTTTTAATGATACTGTTTGAAAGCTACTATGCGAAATATCGAAATTAACTCCCTCAACTAACTGGGGTATCCGTTACGGCAGTCAAGCAGTGACGTCATAAATTAAAAAATGCGTGAAATTTGTAAACTCTGCAACTCTGCGCCATGTCACAATTAAAGCGGGAATAAGTAGCTCCTCGAGATTACACAGTTTGATGTTTTTCAGGAGACAGGACTATGGAGGATATAAAAGATATCGCTATATTAGATACATGGATATTTAAAATGACCTCCCTTGGATATTTTCTCCCCACAATAAGATGAAATGGTTTGCGGCGCTAAATACGCCAATCTTATAAAACTATGTATAAATTAAATATATATGGAGAGTTTCCTTAATGGCAACCATTATGTGAAATGATTATTATTTATGCTAATGCGTAAATTGCAAAGGATCGCCATAGAATCAAAAGATTCCATTGGGGCCAAATAATCTAAGCTGTTTCTTTTAAGGGAGCCTTGAAGAGGGAGAAGCGAAGATAGATAGTATTAATGTACGTAATAGGTAGTATCATTAGATTCGTAAAGATAATATGAATAAATCATAATATACCAGGTTAATAAATATTTCATGAAATTAAAAGTGTTTCTCCTTTTTCAACGGTTGTCTTACAACCAACTAAACGAAAAGTAATTCTATTTTGCGTTAATATATCCCGCAGTAATTTCAACAGAGGAGATTACTTGAACTTTTTTAAAAATGAAATTCTGTTTTGTCACAAGCAGATATGATTTTAGTAGTAAAATATTCGCTTATTCCCGTATGAACAGCGGATGCGCAGTTATCTTAAAAACATCTCTTGAAAATAGCATAAATGAATTCAGAAGACCTCAAAACGTGTAAATACACCAAAATCTCGAAGTCGAATTTTTTCATGATTACAATACTTTCCTTATATGGTACATGTTCGGAAAGAAATAAATGGTTGTCCATTCCATGTAGTGTCTTAGGTTTTTAATGCTACAACTTGAGCCTAAAAAACAGTATGATGTAGAAATAAGACATTTTGAAAGCCAGGAGTTCTCTGCAAACCATTAAGCTTTCCACTTTTTTGATAGTGAATGACACTGACGTAGTTTTTTGAGTCGTTATACTGCAATGATGCCAGGTTAATACTCGTGACGCAAACTTTACATCAAGAGTCAAATAATTTTGCTCTTTTTCTTTAAATTCCACATCACGAATAAATTCGAATTACACATGTAAGGAAAATTTTCGTTTCCTACCGTGCGAAGAACGGGCACGCAGCTAGTTATACATATGTGTGATAATGTAGTGAAGAATATACATTTTGTTTGGCAAAAAATTTCTCATGGGGGGTTATGACCCCCTAACCTACGCCTCTACGCCCCTGTCCGAACGTATTGGAACAGAAACAATATTCCGTCTTTCGCCGGCGTATTAAACATGCGTTGACATTCACGGGTTAAGTCAACATTCTCCAATTTCGGTTTTTCACGTGATCCAACAGTGGCCGAGCGCATAGCCATTGCCGTCTCCAGGAGAAAGCCAATGGACTGGTTTTTGACGTCACAGGCAGGAGGCCAGGAAATCTTCACCTGTAGATTCCAGCTATCGGCTGAGCTGTCAATCGCAGCTAAGAACTGCTTACTCTGAAAGAAATTTTCTTGGCGCGCTTCAATAAGATCTATTTTTATACAATGATAACTTTAGTATAACTGTTTTACTTTTTTTCGGCTCATCTTCGTGTGATAGAGAAAATACGTTTATTAAAGAAATATATATATATACACATATATATTTGAATTTGAAATAATTTAGTTTATGGCAAGAAGTATTAGTAAAGATTTTTATGCAATAGCATGTATTTCAACTTCCATTAAAAAGAATGGTTATGTTTAAAGCATAAACTAATGCATGCATATATATATATATATATATATATATATATATATATATATATATCCACTTCTCTTTAGCTTTGATAGCTCTGATTTTTACAATATTTATACCCACTGGATTATCAATTATTATTTCATGGTTTCAGTTTTATAATTGTTATTAGTTGCTATCACTTTCATGATATTTTACTTGGGATTCCATACTACGTAAGTTTAGATATTTTATATTATATATATACATATATATATATATATATACTTACTTATAATACACAGTAAAAATTACTGGGAATTATCACACTTTTTCCTCCCAAAGCAAATATTTACTCTGATGTAGTTTTACAAATAGCTGGAAATTTTTCATCACTTTTTTAACAGTTACTTACTAGACTATCTTACCAGTTATTCAATTATGTCGATTATGTTTAAATTTTCATAGTCTTTCTTTTTTTTTAAATCTGTATGTTTTGTGCAAAAACAAGATTTTATTTCCTTATAGTACACTGTAACAAATTACAGTGAACTATCACAATTTTCTCTCCCATGCAAAATATTTGCACTACTGTAGTTTTAAAAACAATTAGAAAATTTTTTCATCAATTTTTTTAACACTACAAGAACTTACAAGAATATCTTACTAAATACAAGGTACTTACAAGAATATCTTACGACAGTTATTATTCAATATATCCATTATGTGTAAATATTATTATTTTTTTAAAGATCTATATGATTTATACAAAAACCAAATTATGATGTTTTCTTAGTGAAGTACTTCACACATATATATTTCCTTAGAATACACGGTAAAAAATTACTAATAAGTTATCCTTTTTTCTTTCTTCCATAGCAAATATTTGCACTGGTGTAATTTCACAAATAACTGGGAAAAAAAAATTCAGAGTTTTTTTTTAACTCTAGCTACTTACTAGAATACAGCTATTATTTAGTAGGTTGATTAAGTATAAATATCTATACTTATATATGTGTGTGTGTATATATAAACATATATTAAAGATCTATATGCTTGGTAGAAAAGCCAGATTTTGATATTTTTCTAGTTAAGTACTTTGTTAGATATATTTTCTATGCAATTACCTTCTTTTTTATGACTAATAAAAAATGTTCATTAAAATGTGCTATTCGCAGATACCAACATTTGTCTCTTTCAGACATTGAATATAATATGTAACATCTCTTCAAGCTTTTATCTATTTGTTTTTTAAAAACTGAATTATACAGCAGCAAGAATTTATATAGTCCATGCCTAATAATTACTCTTTAAGTACCATATCAAATCGATTAACAAAAAAGTCCTTCTTAGAATACAAATAGATTTACAATTAAACTTATTACGAATTTGCAGATTTTTCTTGCCACCTAAACAAGGACATGATTCTTCAAACTAAATATTACCTGAAAATATTTTCTCCACACTTCATACGAAAATACACTGTAATCATACATACAGAGGAATCATAAAAATGAATGAAGGTTTATATGTTCTTTATAATTGCACTGCTTAAACGAAAAAAATTACTGCAAGATATGTAGTATTATATAAAATGTAGTAAGAAAAAAAGAGGACACATTAGAAAATATTTTTTTTTTTTTTTTGTTCAGTTTCGGAAAGGCTGTTTAAGGTGAGGAAATATGCTTCACACTTAAGCTCTTTTTTTTTTTTTTAGAAAAAGAAATAATTTTTTCTTACAGTGACTCACAATTCTGAACACTTCTTCTCCCGTTCCCTCAAAAAATAAATAAATAAATAAATATTTAGAAAAATCTGCAAATTTGTGCTCATGCACCTACGGAACAGAAAATATAGAGATGCTGAATTTTGTCTTCTAAAACGAAACTATGTATTATCCTGGTGGGAACAAATATTATATAACATGTCAATTATACTTCTACGTTATTAAAAAAGTAAAATGACAATAAAAGTACTTAAATTATTAAGAAAATAAAAGAAAATAAGTTTAACCTGTTAAAGTAGATAATTTTCTTTTGGTTTGCTTTTTAGAAAGAGTATCGTTGATTGCTTTATTTTGTTTTTTAGAAAGGGTGTCATTTTTTGTATTATTTTTCTTTTTAGAAAGGTCATCATTTTTTGTTTTACAATAGTTTTTTAAAAATGTGTTGGTTGATGCTGTGACAATGCACTTCACTATTTTTGTGGACGAATGATTGTTACAAGAAGCAACACAAATATCTTTCATTGAAAGAACACTTAAAGACAACTGCACAGCAATTTGTCTTTGATTTGGTTCTTTCAAGAAAGGTATTTCAAAAACTGATATGAGCTTCTTGACAACAATGTAATTATGCACCACAATGTTAACAATATCTACTGTAGGATATTTTAATCCTCCTCTGTCGAAATCACAAATGAGTCTGAAATCTGATTGAATGGCTAATTCTCTCCAGTCAACAGTTAAATTGTATCTACAAAAATCACACTTTAGTTGTGAATGCAAAACAGAATGAGTACAATATCCTGCTATATAAGTAAGGATGGGAAATTCATTTTGTATATCAGCTATGTCCTCATCAGTGACCGATAGGGACAAATAGTTTTCATTAATCGGCACATTCAAAGTTATGTCGCAGTTATTTTCATTAGTAAACTCAGTAACAAGTATTGTACCACTGGACTTGGAATGTAATTTTAAAACATTGCACATTTTTAATTTTTTTTTGACTTCTAAAATCTGTCTCATAGATATGTGATATTGTGTGCCAGCCATTCGTCTGTACAAATTAAATCTGTACTCCAGTTCATCGGTTTGAATTTTTCCTGGTAAGATATAGGACATCCCAAGTTCAGAAGTACAATACTGTGTTAGCTGAATGATACAATTTGTTGTTAATAATAATGCAGAATGTGTTTCTTTGGATAACCTTCCAGTATCGCTATCTATCCCTCCCCACTTTTCTAACCAATCTAAAAAGTTACATAAAAATATTAATTTATCATCAGTTTCAGCGTATGTTAAAGGTGTACAAAATGTATTTCTTAAGTGTAATCCTTTCAATGGACTTTTTACATTCATTATTGAAAACCATTTATGAAAAATTTCTATATATGCAGCTGTTCCTGAATAATTTAAAATATCGTATTTTTCACCTAGATTTAATAAGCTATTGCTAACACTTGTATTAATTAATTGTAATGCAAGTTTTACGCTTTGATTTTCTAAGCTGGAAGGCCATAAAGCTTTCTGTGGCAGAGTATAGCCATACTTTATAAGACTACCAGACTCAACTTCATACAATTTTTTTACAGACAAAAGTGAAGCCGTTAGAACTTCATCTGCACATTCAAAATTAGGATAATACATAGCTTGCTCTCCATTTTTTTGATTAACCCAATTATTTCTGACACTTTTAATTAAGTGAACTGGGTCAACACAATAAAACAGTGGTCTAGCAGGATTTACTGGATGAGGATATACATAATTACCTGTAGGGTTATTGAAATTAGAAATACATTTTCTGTTAATGCTATTATTATCTGTTACAATTACTATATAACCAAAATACTCTAATTTTGTAATAATTTTATTTACTAGACCGAAAAGGATATCAGCTGTCATTTTTTTTACCGGTAATATGTATATGACATCTTTGAATTTTGAAAATAAACTCTGCACCATAAATACATGAGCATTGTTTGCAGATTCTAAACTGTTGTTGGCAAAACCAACAATATTACCTCCTTTACAATCCAAGCATTCTTTCAAATGAATTTCATCTATCATTAGTAATATATACAATTCTTTATCGTGTAGAGACTTTCTTTTCTGTCCTGCATAGTGTAAAAAATTTTCCTCTTTTATTTCATTTAAAGGATTTATATTGAACTTAGCGCTGACGGGTGAGGTAGAATTACTTCTCCTGACTGCCGGACAAATCTTTATGCTACAGGGGACATTAAATAGAACAAAGAAGCAAAAATTAAAGTTTCAGGGGAATATCGATGCTTTTCAGGCTTTGTACAAATTAGAGAGCATTGTTCTTTTATGAACTGTAACATTTTTTGGTTATTTTCAGATATGTCATTTAAAATAGAAATGACAAGTTCAAGTTGCCATTCTAACTTTTTTACACTTTCATTTATTTGAATAGCTTCTAAAATAGTAAAAATCTCCGTTATATTATGTACAGGCATTGGAAATTTCATGCAACCCAGTCTGTTAATCTCTTCTCCTCTGTATGACATTGTGAGTGTCAAAAACTCATCAATGCATACAGAGTAATTGAGGATAATCTTACCACAGCTGGTTGACAAATTTAAAAGCATTACACAATTTTGTCGGAAAATAACGTCCCACATTTCATGTGGCTTAAATTTTGCTAAGCACATTTTTAATTCTGAAATGTTCGTAAATTTTCTTTCGTTGTCATATGTGTTCTTACTTATTACACTTTCTTCCATGGCAGCCATAATGTCTCGCTGTTCCATCCTCAATTTCCTTTCTTCTTGACTTTCTCGGGCACTACCAGTGTGGGCACTACTTGTTGCACTTCCAGACATGTACGAAGGATAATTAGGGAAAATTGTTGGTATGGAATTTTTCTTTAGTCGAGGCCAATCTAAGGGTGCTGATATTATTTTTCCAATTTTTTCATGAAATGCCTCGACGTGGGTTTCGATGCAATTGGGTTCGAAATGGCGTTCACAGACCTACAAAGAAAAATTACGTTTATCAAATGTGTTTTAAATTACAGCAAGTCATTCTTATGTATATTTTATCAGCAACATGCCATCATTGTATGAACTATTTCTTTAAAAAATGTTTAATAAGGATATATTTGTGAACAGGGTGTAAAAAAACTTACTTAACTTATGCTTAAAAAATTTATTTAAATAAGATTTTTTCAAATCTGAATTGGATTTTTTTCAACTAAAATATAGGAAAAATCAAAGAATTCCCCCCCCCAGAAAAAAAAAGACCGTCATCTTAAAAGCAAGCATAGCTAGAAAAATATTTGAAGGAGTGCCCCAAAATTGAAAGATTACTATAAAGGTCTTTTTTTTTCTTTTCTTTTCAAGAACAAAAATAGATATAGAGAACTTTTGCACATGAAGAAGGGTGGACCTTTTGTATCACCCGAAAAGTGCGTACTGTTTGATGTTTATTATTATAAGTATGCATAAATTTGTTTTTAATAACTTAACATCAGTTCTTTTATTGCTTTTTATTATCTTAAACATTGCTTTTCTTTTCTTTCAATTTCAGAAAATGGATTAATCAACCATTTAAAGTTTTTCTGACTCACAAATTTTAATAAATAAATACTAGATTATATAGAAGATTGAAACACCATAAAAAGTAATTTAATAAACCTACCCTTGAATTTTTTGTTGGTTGAAAATCTTCCCTTGAAATTTCCTGGATCCAAATCTTTTTATTTTCATCATCGGGAAATTTGAATACAGCAACTTTTTCCTCCTCATCATAATTTCCTCTACAGTAAGGGACAGAGCATTTGTACGGCATTATCTAATAATGTGAATAAAGACCATTATTAAATTGCAATATATATAATATAAAATAGCTAAACTTACGTAATATGGAATCCCAAGTAAAACTTCATGAAAGTGATAGCAACTAATAACAATTATAAAACTGAATCCATGAAATAATAATTGATAATCCAGTAGCTAATATATATATATATATGTATATGTATATAATTACAAATAGAGTTTAATTTCCGTATTAAAATTGCATGAATATTTAAAATAACTTTAGGTTACTCCCAAAAATATTTAAGCTTTACATATTTAAATTATATTTCATGCATGCAAAATAGATACTACTATTAAAGTTCATTGGTCATAATTTTTTATGACTCCAAACAAAAGAAAACTAAACAGTTCATAATTTTTTATAACTCCAAACTAAAGAAAAGTAAACAGAGCATAATCTAAATGAAAAATCAAGCTTCATTTTTATTAGTAACTTTACTAATACAAGTAAGATTAAAATATCACTCTTAAAATTTTCAACAATGCGAAATATTTTACATACATGGCTCAAGTGAAATCTTATTTTTTAAGACATCGCTTCAAACAAGAAGTAAGAAAAAGGGCATTATCTAATAATAAAAAAAAGCATTAATCAATTGTAATATGATGCATAAAAATAAATAGAAGATTGTTTTCAAACTTTATGTACAAAAAAATGAAGTGTTAAATACTTTAGCTTAAAATTTAAAAATATGTATTGAAAATACAAATAAAGTTTTAATTTTAGCATTAAAAATACATGACCATTTAAAACAACTTTAGGTTAACAAAAATATTTAATTTTAGATATATAAATTACATTTCATGCTTAAAAATAGATAACTGCTAAAGTTTAGAGTAATAATAAATTATGAACTGTAAACTAAAGAGCATAATCAAGAGAGCTTTGTTTCCATTAGCAACTTTGTTAATACAATTAAAATGTAAAATATCAACACTAATAATTTTAAACAAAGCGAAATATTTTGCAAACAAGTCTAAAGTGAAATCTATTCTTATTTTTAAAAATATTTCAGCAGTGATATTTTATTTGAGACACATTTCAAAAATAAAATAAGATGGAAGGAATCATCAAATAATATGAATAAAGAGCATTAGTCAATTATAGTACTATGCATAATAACTAGAAGATTATTTTCAATCTTCATACAAACACTGAAGTGTTTAGTAGCTTTCTACTAAAAATATATGTATTAAAAATACAAATCCAATTTTAATTTCAGTATTAAAAATACATGAACATGCAAAAAAAAAACCAAGTTAACATTAAACAATATTTAAGTTTCACCCACTTAAATTATGCAAAATAAATAAATATTATTAAAGTTTATTGTTTATAAGTTGTTATAACAATAACTAAAGAAAGTAAAACAGAACATACTGAAAATTAAATCATCTTGTTTTCATTAACATCTTTGTTAATACATTTAAAATGTAAAATATCAACCTAAATAATTTTAAACAAAGCAAATTGCTTTGCAAAGCAAATACGGCTAAAGTGAAAGCTTATTTTTAAATTTTTCATTTAACATTCCATTAATGGAATTCATTATTTGTACGATAGTTTTATAAAGTATAATTATTTAAATATATAAAGATATTTTTTATTTTTGAAGATATCGTTCTAAATAAATTGAAAGGAAGAAAGTTTGTTCACGCACACAGAACTGATAAACTAATTGAATCGCAAAAACAAGCATAATTTATTTCAAAGATATTAGACAATAAATAATTGAAAAACTTACTTTTTATGTGTAAATCCACTGCTTTTGAACAAATCCTAAGGAACAATCCACAAAATGGCGATTTTTCGAAACACGACGAACTACAACTATATGTGCTTTGACAACTACACTAGGAAAGAGGTATATGAGACTGAGACAGATTGAGTTTGAGGAGGATGAAAACTGGAATGTCCAGATTTCTCCGGCCTTCTGATCCTGACGTCATCAAAGCTTTCTGAAAGAGTGAGCTGGCTTTCTTGGAGACGGCAATGGCATAGCGCTCTGAACTGGGAGAAGAAAGGTGACTGGTTCAAACCCAGGTCGCGTTCGACGGCCTTGCCGTTCGGAGGTTTCCGTGATTTTTTCCGAAACAGCGTAAATACGGATTAGGCCTCTTAGAAAGACCTCCACGGAAGGAACCGGTGCAGCTAATTGGCCGTAATCCCACAAACAAATAGAAAAGGCTTCATGACATGGGCACACATAGAAATGTTCCTAAGGGGAAGACAGACTTATAAAAAAATTCCAGAGGGAGGCAAATATCGAATTTGTAACAATTTTAGTTATAATTTTGCTTTGTGATGAAATTTTATTTCGTCAAGAGACAATATACTAAAACTCATAAAGAAGAGGGGGGGGGGGCAAGTGCCCTATCTTACCCCTTATGGGCGCCCATATTTCATGATAAAATTTTGTTCACTATTTTTAAATCAACCATCCTTCGTCAACCTCTTTAGTGTACATAAAAATGACCTAGGATTTTCAACAATTGAATCAAGAACACAGCAGAATTTCGGAACACGCACAAATTAACAGGTGATGTAGAGTTAGTGTTTTTTCTTGTATGAATACGGTTGTTTATAATTTAATTTGCTGCCCATTTGGAATGTACATTTTTCAGGAATTAACACATTTAAAGTATTTTGAATATAGAAGTTAATATTGATCAGAGAAATTATTCAACTATTAATGAATGCCTAATACAAACAAGAACGTTTTCATATTGTTGAATGATTGTATAAAGATTTAAAAATCGTGTGCAGTGTTGAAATTTAGTTTTAAGTTGGCTGTTTTAACTTTAAGCTACTAACAATTGATAAATTCGAAAAACACTTCACTAGGAAAATGTTGTTGGTTGTAGTACTTTCACTTCAAACATCATTAAAGAATCTGGAGGGGGGGATTCCTTCCCGAATAACTTAATAAATTTTCCTTCTTCAAAATGTATAGAGTTAAAATTAAATTTCAAATTGTCAGGCGTTATTGAAAGTAAAATATTTCTCCTTAGAACATTCTACTACATAAATTCAAACTAGAACATCGAGTTTAGGTTCCAATACTTCTTTAACCCTTTGAAGTGCATATGATTTTCATATCAAGAAGGCCAACTGGATAGACTGCCCAACAATGGAAAAGTGCAGCCGTTAACACCCATCCATTTAACTACCAGCAACATGGCAACCGTTTCAGCAACGGAAGTTTTCTAACACAATTGGCTGTGCAGCAACGCAGCCAGTTGTGTTAGAAAACTTCTCTATCTCAGTAGTTCCCGATGGGCTATATTCGATTGACCGCCATGTTGTTGATAGTGAAATGGATCGATGGCAACAGCTACATTTTTTCAGCATTGGAACTTTGCGACTAGCAGTGTAATAAAGTGTCTTTACGGCGCAAGCACAGCGCGTCAAATAATTAAATGACTGCACGTGATTACTAAAGTTCAATATTGTGCATGTGTGTGTATGTGTGTGCTCTTAAATATGTCCGGGAAAGAAATAAAAACGCATTCCTTCAAACAAACGGGCAAATTTTTTAAAAAACCTCCAGAATTAAAAAAAAGAAAGAAAGAAAAACTCTTAAATTGAGATAATTTAATTTCTTAAAATAGCTTTATTCTAAATCTTAAACAATTAAACATTTCAGAGAATTCTAAGTTTAAGGTTAGGTGGAGTAAAATTAACAGTCCACAGAAAACAGACAGCAAATGTGAAATGCGTTTTGTTTATAAGCAGATATTTTTATTTCACTTGCATCACAAACTAACTTATTTGATTTATAGCGACATTCTTCAGTATATAACAGTAATTTTTACTCTCTCCATACAACATAAAAATTTACTTTGCATAACATTTTCACAATTTAAATCTCTAGAAATTTTTATGATACAAAGACTACAGTCATTCTCAAGGACTATATTTCTGCATCAAGTTAAGTTGTATTCATTTTATTTTTTATTTTAGAGCAGTTTAAATAAGGTGAGGTAAAATGATCATAGGGTTAGACTTAACTACTTGTATTCTAAGAGCTTGTTTATTATTTTAGATGTTTCATTTGTTGCATGTGTGACACATTTTATAAGAAATTGAATAGTAACAGCTTGAATAAATAAATATTGGGTTGTAACGAAAGTTTCCCGCCACCGCGAACATCGTCAGTACACAGTTCGCGTTGGCGTATTTGCTCATATTTTGTCAAACGATTTTTGGCATTTGAAACAAAGATACTTACTTTATAACACTGTGTTGCAAAATCTGTAGAAAAATATACTTATCATTAAGTACAAGGTGTCTTAAATGGAACTATCACTCTAGCGAATTAGAACCATCATTTACTTCCAGTTCTGTTGCAAAACGTCAGCTACAGAATATCAACGAATTGTGTGTACAGCTTTAAGTACTATTGTTGTATCATGTGACACTGTGCAGGCTTGGTATCGAAAGTTCAAAAACAAGGACATTCAAGAAGTAGGGAGCTCTGGCTGGTCTATTGATGTTCATGAGGCTAGCCTGTGAGAAATTGTGGAAGAAGTTCAGTAATTAACCACTCGACAGTTACCTAAGGAGTTAGAAGTTAGTTTTTCAAGCAGATTTGGCGAAAAACTTTCGTTACAACCTGATAAATCTCTTTATCCCATTTTCATTTTTACCCCAAAATGTGGAAAATAACCTAAAACTTAGGATATCGGAATCATAGATTTATAAACAGGTGATAAAGAAAATATGGTTGCTGTACATCTTAGAGAAACGCATGGAGAACGTGAAATAAAAAAGCATGCTATTTTTCAAATTTTGTAAAGAAAAAGCCTAATTCACTTTTTAAAAATTTTGGAAGAAGAGCTCGAAATGGCATGATCTTAACACCTCCTTTGGATAAAATATCTACTTGCTGTTGGGAAGTGGTAATGTACTGTGGTAAGAAGCCCATTAAAGCTTGGATAGATTTTATCGAAAAGGAGCTTTTTAATATTAAATACCTTGAAAAAATGAAGCACAGTTTGTTGAAATAGGTCTTTGTACTTCTAATTTTTGATGGCTGAATTAAAATTCTACTTAAAACTGTTCTATAAATTATGTGTTGTCTATTTTCCTGTTGATCTTATTCACATAACATGATTTTCCACGAGTTCTTTTTTCCCCCATCTATTATCATTTCACCCCAAAGTAAGGGATAAAATGGTTATAAGAACTAACAGAAAAGAGTAATGATTAAATAGTTTTAATGTTTATGAAAGAAACAACAAAAAAGTTTTAGAAACTCTCAAGAATAATCCAATGTAAAATATTTATCGAAAAAAAAAAATCTTAAATGCGTTCTATCATTTTAGGTGTGTAGTTAGCAAAGTTAAAAATAGCTAAATTTATGGTAGTTTTAACCCACCTGACACTAGTTATCATAAAATGCACTAGAATACATTGAAGGATAAAGCACTAAATAAAAATTAATGAAAATTTTAATAAGATGCACTTTCATTCTCTATCTAATTTGCTAGAAAATAATACAGGCTGTCCCATAAAGGTGGTTACGCGCTTTAATTCTTTATCCATTAAAAATAAGTAAGCAATTTAACTTGATAAAATGTTCAAAATAAGGTCGGAAAAAAGACTATGTCAAGAAAACATTCCTCTCGCTAATTTTCAAAAAGTTACATTTTGAAATTTTTATACATCCCCCTTACAAAAAAAAATCCCAGTTAGTAAGATGGGCCCTCTACAGACATGAGGTAATTCACAAAATTTCTGCTCTTCATGATAAAAAGTCTTTATATTTGAAAAAAATATGATCAGGGACCATACATGAATTTGAATATGAAAATTTAATGTTGCAGTGCAATAAATGAATTTCTTTCGTGATTTCTGCACGATTCCTGAAACGCGATCATTCGACGTGTTTTCCTTTCAAAAGCCATTGAAAAGGGGTTTAAGTCAGCATGTATTTATCTTCATATCTCTGAAACTTTTCATGGCGGAAGGCTGATGACAATATGTATATGGCTATAACAATATGGCTGATACAAAATGTATTTTTTGTATTTTGAAAATACAAAATACATTCTAAAAATACTTTGTTTTTACGAGCGAAAACACAAAATGCATAATACAAATGTATTTTGAAAATACATGTATTAGCGATACTGTCCAACTCTGCTGCACACACAAATAATCAAAAAATTTTGCTTCTGAAAATAAATGTTAATTTTTAACTGAGTCAAGAATTGTGTATATGCTACTTTTTATGTCTTCATAAAATTAAACTATTTTACTTTTCTTTTCGCATTCGTATTCTGGGAAATGCCCAGTTCCGGATTAGCAGTATACTAGAAGCAGCAAATGCCACGGGCCCCTCTTGTAGTTTGAAAGTTTTCGTCCTCCCCACTAAGATGTAGCTTTTTTTAAGCAAAAAATAAATATCGTAATTCTTTCTTTCTTTCTTTCTTTTTTTTTTTTTTTTTTGGATAAGACAATTTTTTAATCTCTATTATGGAGCTGTAAATCAGCTGTAGGTAACTCACTGAAAGGATATACATAATCTTACTGTGGCTGTCTCATGACTGTCTCATTAATAGTCAACTGATTACCTAGACGAAATTTAATGAGTATTCTAAAGACAGCAATGAGAGACACACACGAGAGTATTTTTAACACACAGAGGAACAAAAACTACAGTACCCAAGAAAAAAATTCGGTGTGTGTGTGATTGTGGCAACGCTACACGAGGGCGATCTGCCAAGGGTGGGGTACCTTGGTAGGAGGACTTTCTAAGGGGTTCTAGCGCGTATTCACGTTACATCTGGAGAAACCTACCAAAACTCCAGACCGTTAGATCGACAGCCGCGCGATGGGACCCGAATCCGGGACCTTCACACTTCGACCGTCTACCATTTTCAGTGACATAACCACTGTGCCATGGTGGGGCACGAAAAAAACTCAGAGAGGGTCCAAACGG